>OY776115.1:24129544-24520316 GCA_963675035.1 Allygus modestus
TAAGGTTTGTGCACTGAACCAGCCTTACGCACCAACGTGCATTACGTAAAAAAATCGAATCAACTTAAAATGCATAAATATATATATATATACATATATACAACAAACTAAAAACCATAAATGTTAACATAAATAGTATTGTTTGCGTAATTCTTTAAGGATTTACGTCGATAAACTAGTATCCTTAAAGACACTATTTCATACTGTTGCTGTAACACAAAATCAATAAGGTAATAAAAAATATAAATAAATATTCTAAAATAGTAAAACATTAATATTTCTAAGCAATAGGCACTAAAATGCTGCGAACGCTTGCTTTGGAACAACCAAAAAACAGCGTTGTAAGGTAATAATAGAGAAGATACTTAAAACACGGAATATATGAACAATTTTATATTATACAGGTAACGTGACATGGATATTGTCGTGTGTTTTACATATTTAATTGTAATTTTGGCTTGAATATCAGTTTCTAAAATATTTATATATATATATATATATATATATATGCACTCTTTCTAACAGACAGTGTGAATCATATGATTATATTTAGTTTACATATTTTGTTTCTGTGAAAAATTAATGTTATGAAATGGTTCCACAAACTTGTGCATTTAAAAATGTTTCTTATAAAGTATTTCTACCAACCTTTCGTAAAATAAAGTTAGGTATTAAAGAGTTTAGATTGATACATGAGGTATGTAAATAATATTTTGATAATACCAAATTAGTAACATTTACTAATTGATTTTTGTCATACCCAACATTGGTTATGGGCCCTGATTCCTATATTACAGATAAATAATAAAGGAAGATGAATTGCATACACATATAAAGTAGTACAAAATGTATTAACCAAAAGACTAGTAAAAAAGTATAAATAAATAAAGACCATGAATAGTATAATAACCTTTATTTTTCCTCAACTGTCTAGTGACAATTTTAATAATTGGAAGTTCCGTGTAAAAACTTTGTTAGAAGAGAAGCAAGTAGCAATACTTTAGAAATGGCAACAGATCAAAACAATGATAGCAAAGATAAGAAATTATTCCTAGTTCAAGATGCTAAGGCATAAGCTACTATCGTGCAGTGTCTGACAGACAATCATTTAGATTCATTTAAAGATTCAAAATCAGCAAAGGACATTTTATAACAGTTTTATAAAATATATTTTAAAGAAAAAGTGTATTTTGTAAATTGAATCTTAAGAGAAAATTACTTTCACTTAAATGTAATCCAAATGATAAACATGAAGACCATTTTTCGAAATTTGACTAATTAATAAGAGAGTTAAAGAGTGTAGGATCTAAATTGGGTGAATCAGATAAATGTTGCCACCTTATTTTGACTATGAGCTCTAATCATGACTCGGTTATAACAGCAATTGAAACCTTACTGAGTGATTCAACTGTTGATTTTGTAAAATCCCGATTATTAGACGAGGAACTAAAGATAAATACCCCCGTCACAGCAATCCTGCGTACTCAGCGAATTTCCAATGCAAAATTTAATTTATTAAGAATTTCGCAATGAAAAGTCTTAATACAACATAAAGCCGCATACCAAGAATCATAAAAATATATTCACAAATAAGCCATATATCAAATTTTAATTATTCTCCATAAGAATAATATTGGGAATGAGTACGCAGGTTTTCTGCAACAAGGAACAACAAATATGGGGTTTTATGTAAATATCAATATTACTGAACTAGGTGAAGCCACATACCAAGTTTCATCAGTATAAATTCATAAATAAGCGAGATATACCATTTTGATTATTCTCCATAAGAATAACATGGGGGACGAGTACGCAGGTTTGCTGCAACAAGGGACACAAAAAATTGGTTTTATGAAAATATCAATAGAACTCAACTAGCTGAACCAACATTCCAAATTTTATTAATTTATTTTCATAATTAAGGGATACATTACATTTTACTTATTCTCCATAAGAATAACATAGGGGCTGAGGACGCAGGTTTGCTGGAACGGGAATTATCAGTAAAAAATTGTGTTTTTTGTGCAAACAACCGTAGACCACAACCAGATGAAGCCGTATACCAAGTTTGGTTAGTATACGTTCATAAATAAGCGAGCTATAATTTTTTTCTTATTCTTCTTAAGAATAGCATTGGACAACGTACTGTGTTTAGCATTTTCAATATCTCTGTAACAAATTAACGTAGAGAAATGATCAAAACACCGAATTGTGTGTTTTTTAAGCTGAATCCAATGGTGAAAACTAAAATTTGACTTTTTATAATATTACATGGTTAAACCTTCAAAAAACCCATTTTAGGGGTACAAAACCCCCCAAAAATACCACTTCGGATGGGTCGATCTGTCTGGTTTTCGAACTTAAAGTCATAAATAATGCTTTACACGCTTTTACCAAATTTTATCAAAATCGGACCATTTTTACGAGAGTTATCGCACCCACGGACACACACATACATACATATATATATATATATATATATGTATATATACATATATATGTATATATGTGTGTGTGTCCGTGGGTGTGATAACTCGTTATCTATCTATATATATATATATATATATATATACAGTTTCGAACGAATGGTGTTTTTGGGGTCTGAGGACCTTAAAACCAAAAGTTATCATGGTCCAGGGCCTAGGTCTTACTATGCCGACTACGGTAATAGCTTCTTCCCTATAGGGGAAATTAGCTAAAAATAAATGTCCAATAAATAAACCTTGCAGTTGTACATTTGAAGTTTCGTTTCATGCTAAACTTGAAATAAACTGTTACGGTTGTAGTAAAACTAATCATAAGTACGCTGATGGCTGGCACGGAAATAAATCTTACAATTGCAGACGGAGATCTTGAGGTAGAGACGGTTTAAAAAAAGGGTAGTACCTGAAAACTAGACATGAAAATGTTAGTAAAATAACTGATGGATTAACATTTGTTGCTCATCACTGTGCAAGGGAAGATGACATAATAATATTTTTATCGTAGACTCTGGGGCTACAGAGCATTTAGTAAAAAGTGAACTGGAACCATATATAACAAATGTCCGACAACTGCCAAAGAACATTTTAATAAAAACAGCAAATGGAGAAAATATGATTGCGGAAAAGTCAGGACCATTTTTAGGGACTTGTGAAGGAACAAAAATAAACTTTCAGGCTTTTATTGTTTCACAAATGAGACACAATTTGATTACTGTAGCAAAATTAGCAGAAAAAGGACTTGAAGTAACATTCAGAAGAAAACTGCTGTCATTCAAAGGAGGGAATATTGTAATATTAACTTTTAAAGGGGGTGACACCTTATCCAAGCTTTAAATTGGCCCAGAAGAACTAAGTGAAAACAACAACATATCTGGATAGGCTGCAACAGATAATGCAGGTCTATGGTATCGACGTCCAGGAAATCTGAATAGAAAAGGGATTAAAACACTTGGACTCCCAACAAGCGATGAAGTAAGTAGTAAATGTATCGAGAGTAAAATTACAAGAAAAACATTCATAAAAGATGAAAAGAGGTCAAGAAAATTAGGCGATCTAATACATTCAGATCTATGTGGATCAATTACTCAAGCAAAAAATGAAGGGCATAAATACTTTCAAGTTTTAATTGATGAATTCTCACATTTTACAGCAGTTAATCTTCTCAAAGAAAAAGTAAAGCAGAAGGAAATAAAAAAGAATTTGTAGCAGTCATAAAGACCCAACAAGGAGAAATACCCCCGTCGCAGCAAACCTGCGTACTCAGCGAATTTCGAATTCATATATATATATATATATATGTGTTAATAACACTTAAAGCTAATTATAAAGATTCCTAAAAAATATATTCACAAACAAGCAATATATCAAATAATAATTATTATCCTTATGAATAACATTGTGAATGAGTACGCAGGTTTGCTGAAAAAATCCCAAAATAATGGGGTTTCATGGAAATATCAATATAACTCAACTAAGTGAAGTCACATACCAAGTTTCATCCATATTCATTCATAAATAAGCGATAAATAAAATTTTAATTATCCTCCATAAGAATAACATGGGGGCTGCGTACCCAGGTTTGCTGATACGAGATTCATCTGCAAAAATTGTTTTTTATGCACATATCAGTGGAACTCAACTAAGTGAAGCCTTATACCAAGTTTTGTTAATTTATGATCATACTTCAAGGAGATATGATATTTTACTTTTTCTCCATAAAAATAATATGGGGCCTGAGTATGCATGTTTGCTGCTACGGGAATCATGGGTAAAAACTGTTGTTCTTGTGCTAATTACAATAGACCACAATCAGATGAAGCCATATACCAAGTTCATCAGCCATCAGTGTATGTTCATAAATAAGAGAGGTATAATTTGTTTCTTTTTCTCCATAAGAATAACATTAGACAACGTACTGTGGTTAGCACTTTCAATATCTCGGTAACCAATTGACGTAGATTAATGAGAAAAATACCTATTTTTTTAGGTAAATTCAATGGTGTAGATTAAAATTTGATTTCAATAAAAATTGCATGTGAAAAACCCGAAAAACACGATTTTTGGATACAAAACCCCTCAAAGGATGGTCCGATGGTCGGATGGTCGGATGGTCCGATCCGTCTGGATTTCGAACTCGTTCAAATAAACGCTATTTTACACGTCTGTACATCTGAAATTTCATCAAGATCGGACCTTTTTTACGAGAGTTATCGTGCTTACGGACACATAAATAAACATATAAATATATATAAATAAAATTTGAACGAATGGTGTTTTTGACATCTGGGGGCCTCAAAATGAAAAGTTATCATGGCCTCGGGCTTAAGTCTAACCATGCCACCTACGGTAATAGTTTCTTCCCTATAGGGGAAATTCGCTAAAAACAAGAATTAGAGTAGACAACGGCGGAGGATTTGTTTCAAACAGTTTGAAAAACGTCTGTACAGACAAGGGAATAAGCCTTCAGTATACAATCCCGTACACTCCACAACAAAATGGAACGAATAAAAGAATGAATCCTACACTGATCCACAAAGTTTGCTGAAACTAATCTGCCAAGAAATCTATGGGGAGAAGCTGTAAAAAGCTCAGCATATGAACTAGCTAGATCTCCAACAAGTGCAAATGGAGGAATACCACCTGAAAAATTATGGTATGGAAGGACCTGTCAAAGTTAAGAGTTTTTGTAAGCAAAACTTGGGCATTATACATTACCAAAGAAAATAAATTGGACCCAAGAGGAAAACAAATGATTATGGTTTGTTACTGTGGAAGAGGTTACCGATTATGGGACCCGGTTGAAGATAAAATCGTTATGGCTTGCGATGTTAAGTTAAATGAAAATGTGACTATCTACACATTGAATAAAGAAAAATAAACAGTCAGAATGGTAAACGAAGAGGGTGTAATAACAAACAGAAACTATGACGAAACTGAAAAAGAAATTTGCGAGTCTGAGAGTGACAAAGAAACTTGAGATGACGAAGATGAATATCAAGAACCAAAAACCAAATCAAGAAGAGAGTTTAAAAGACAAAAATATCTAGAAGAGTTCAAGTTTTTAGTTTCTAGTTTCTAGATTATACTTTTATAGCATACTATCTTCTGAGTTCTGAAAATGATCTATGTACATATAACGAAGCTATAAAAGATAAACAAAGATTGGAAGCTATAAAAAAAGAACTGGAATCTTATGAAAAACTACAAACTTGTCACCCTGTAAATTGCCAGTTGATAGAAAAGAAATCTAGAATAAATGGATTTTTAGTACTAAAGAATATGGGACAAAAAATACAAAACTAGTAGCTAAAGGTTTCCAAATAAAAGAGAATGATTTCTTAAATTTCATGAAAGCACCGGTTCCAAGAATGTCAGCAACTATAAGAACACTTCTTTCTCAAGCTTTACACAATGATTGGAACACAAGGCAATTAGATTAGATATTCCAATGGCCTTCCTAAATGGTAACGTTGAATCTGAAATCTACATGAAACCTCCAGAAGAAATGAATGTTGTGAAGACACTGTTTTAAAATTAAACCGAGCACTATTCGGATTAAAGAAATCTCCAAAATGTTGGAACAATCGCTTTAATTAAGTTTTAATTGAAAATGGTTACAAAAGATCTAATTATGATTTCTGTTTCTATTACAAAAATGAAGTATGGATGATTGTTTATGTTGATGATCTGATCTTAACAGGAAATGACAAAGATATTGAAGAGACTGTAGATATACTGAAAAAATCTTAGAAATGTTTAACATGAGTGACAGCAAATTTTGCTCGACTCCAGTGGAAGTAGGATTCCAGATTTACCCAAAGGAAGAAATGATTGACATACCCTTCAGACAATTGATTGGAAGTCTTATGTATTTGGACCCTACATCCAGACCAGATTTGATGTTTTCTGTTTCATGTTTGAGTATATCTTTAGAAAAACCATCAAAACAAACGTAGAATGCGGCAAAACGAGTTTTAAAATACCTTAGGTCAACTACTGACACTGGACTGAAATACCGGGAAGGAACTGAATCTTTATCAGGTTACTCATATTCGGATTGGGCAGGAGACAAAATTGATATAACAAGTTTAAGTGTGTATTATATTCTGCAATGATAATCCTGTATCTGGTTGTCTAAGAAACAGAGTTGTGTAGCATTGCCTACAGCAGAAGCAGAGCATGTTGCTGGAGCAACATCTGCTCAAGAACTAGTAAATGATAAATGTATACTTTCACATTTTAAAGTGAAAAGTGATCTGGTATTGTACATGTACAGCATTAGTGGGATTTAGATGGCTAAAACATATGAAAACTCAAATAGAGGAAAACATACTCTCATCAGACACCATTTCATCAAAGACCTGGTTGCAAAACAAAAAACATATGTTCAGTATGTAAAATCTTAATAAAACTTAGCTGACATGATGACCAAGCCACTAAGCAAGGAAAAACTTCAACAACTAAAACAAGCAGCTAGAATTATGTAATAGTGATTATAACAAAGACAGAAAGAAAGAAAAGCGATTAATATATTTTTTTAATTATTAATCGAGGGGGAGTATTGGAAAATGTTTCTAACAGACAGTGTCAATCATATGATTATATTTAGTATACATATTTTTTTGCTGTACAAAATGAATGTTATTAAATGGTTCCACAAACTTGTGCCTTTAAAAATGTTCTTATAAAGTATGTGTACCAATATTTAATAAAATAATAATTGGTATTAAAGAGTCTAGATTGATCCATATGAGGTATGAATACGATAACTCGCATTTGTCTGTGGCTCCGAGCGTCCTTCCGTCCGCGGCTGTTTCTCGAGGTGTAGTGGCTCCCAAGCTACGAAAAGATATTTTTAAGGGGTAATCGAGGTCGGGGAAGCTGCACGTGTCGTTTGTTTTCTTGAAAATCAACCTTTTTGAGTTACGGTAGCTTTTAGCGAATTTCCCCTATAGGGAAGAAGCTATTACCGTAGGTCTCATAGTAAGACTCAAGCCCGAGACCATGATAATTTTTTGTTTTGAGGTCCCCAGATGACAAAAACATTATTCGTTCAAATTTATATATATGTATATATATATATCTATATATATATATCTATTTATATATATATATATCTATATATATATATATCTATATATGTGTCCGTGAATGCGATAACTTGAGTAAAAAACGTCCGATTTCGATGAAATTTGGCTTAAATGTGTAAAATGACATTCATGACTTTAAGTTCGAAAACCAGAAAAATCGGACCATGGGAAGGGGGGTTTATGGGAGTTTTAAATTTTTCAAAAATCAGTTTTTTGCATTTTTCACCCTAAAATTTTTGAACAACTTAATTTTGGTTTTGACCATGTTAAAGAGCTTAAAAAACAAATAATATAGTATTTTGAATTATTAACCTAGGTTAAGTGGTTGCGGAGAAAATCCAAAAAAACTTATACTTATAAAATCTCCCATGTTAATCTTATGGGAAAAAGGTTTTTGGCTTTTCCTCAGTTTATTTTAATGTTAACTTCACATTTGCTTTTACCAATCAGTTCACTTCCACAAAACGATCATTTTGGTGTTTAAATTGTGATTCTACGCCCAACCGTTGCTGAGATATTCAAAGTGCTAAACACAGTACGTTGTCCAATGTTATCCTTATGAAGAATAAATAAAATTTGATATCTCGATTATTTATGAATGTATGTTGATGAAACTTGGTATGTGGCTTCACATAGTACTGGTATATTGTTATTTGCACAAAAAATTGATTTTTTGTTGATTATTCTCGTAGCAGCAAACCTGCATACACATCCCCCATGTTATTCTTATGGAGAATAAGTAAAATGTAATGACTCCCTTAATTATGAACATAAATTAATAAAACTTGGTATGTAGCTTCACTTGGTTGAGTTTATTGATAATTGCATAAAAACCATTTTTTTTTGTTCCTCGTTGCAGCAAACCTGCTTACTCATCCCCCATGTTATTCTTATGAAGAATAACTAAAATGTTATATGGCGCTTATTTATGATTGAATATTAATGAAACTTGGTATGTGGCTTCGCCTAGTTAAATTCTATTTATATTTACATAAAAACCAATTCCTTGTTTCAGCAAACCTACGTACTCATTACCAATGTTATTCTTATGGAGAATAATTAAAATCGCTTATATGTGAATATATTTTTATGAAACTTGGTATGCGGCTTTATGTGTTATTAAGACAAATATTTTGCATTTGAAATTCGCTGAGTACGCAGGTTTGCTGCAACGGGGGTATTTGTTTTTAGGCCATTTCTTGCATATATTAGCGCAGCCGGGAGTATTCAGCTGTGGATTTCTATTCCTACAAGCTGTTCCTGAAACAGCTAATTATTTCCTGTGGTCACGATAGCGGCCGCTAATACTAGTGTAAATAATATTTTGACAATTCAAAATTAGCAACATTTACTACTTGATTTTTGTCATCCCCAATAAAAATTACCTTAAGAGTAAAAATTAAAATTTATTCCGTTAATATGACGTAACAACATAATACGCTCTCTCTGTAATACGTTCTCTGTTTCATTCGTAATTTTCCCCTGTGGAAAATTATTAACTAAAATAATTAATACATTTTAGACAGAAAGTACAATTATAATAGTAAGCATTTATTTGTAACACAATGTAAAGAAACATTAATTAAACATCACTTGTTTTTAAAGTTAAATAATTGTAAATATCCAAAATGAAATGCAAGTCATATGCCACATGTTAAATAACAGTGACACCCCTCTCACAAATAACATTGTGTAACGCTACGTCATACCCCCTTCCCCTTTGCGTTCCGTAATATGTGCATTACTTGTTTATTATAGTTTCAGGATGAACTACAGACGCTTGCAATACAACATGTCATAATTTTTTACGGTTATGGGAAGATAGTTACAATTTAACGGTTGCATATATCTAAATACATAAAACAAAGTCGGGCTTGTATGTTAGTAGGTTAGTTAGTTACAGCAAACAGCTGTTATAAGGATTAATCTAAACATACTTGAAAGGCATACAAATATGTTCATTATGGAAATAATAAATCTACTTGAATGGCAACTCAGACTCTTCTTTAGATGCCAAAATTAGATCTATATAAAAATAGGCGAGGGACCGTAGCAAACGGGCTCATATTGAAAATGAACGAGCATTTTTGACATAAAACAACTTCAATGACATTAGGATAGGACGTCTGTCGGGCCAGCTCGTATATTATAATTACAAGTTCCTATTATTTGAAAAATTCGGAAATTCCTTCCTAATATTCATCTAAACTCATCACGATTTTTTATGCTTCAGGTCAATTACGAATCCCACGAAACTAACACTAGCCGTTATGAACTTAACCAATAGCATAAAGATTTTTGGACTAACAGAAGCGTAGTTCATCAAGTCTTGAACTAGGGTAAAATCTAAATAAATATAATCAGAGTTTTGTCTGTACGTTGCTTGGAATTATGAAATATTTGCATATTTTCACGTTTTACACCCTGAGCAAGCCAAATCAAGTCTTATCTCAATTTATGTCTGTCTGTCTGTCTGTCGATCTATCCGTCGGTCACACTTATGGACGGGTTTTTGTTCGCTTTTCACGGGAAATCGGGTAAACTGACATTGATGAAACTATGTTTCTTTGTTATATATATGCGTGAGAAGGTTTTAGACCACTTTAAACTGGCATACGCATTTTGGAAAAAGAATGGTGTCGCTCAAAAACGTGATTTCGTGCGATTTTGGTCACGTTTTGTTCGCTTTTCACAGGGAAACGGGTCCACTGATTTCGATGAATTTGTTTTTCTATGTTCTATATATGGGTTAGAAGGTTTTAGGTTAATTTGCTTTTTGACCTTAGGACTCTGCCCCACGAGGTTTTAAAGATTCTATGTTATTCTTATGGACAAAGTATTTATTTATATTGAACCAGATGATGACTTAAGAATAGTTATTCTATAAACAGATGTTGTAGTTCTTATTTAAAAACGTAGAGTGAAGATTGGTAATAAATTACATAAGTATACAGAGAGGATATCTATATACAAAAATTAATGTTTTGTTCTGTACATTGCTTGGAATGATGACATGTTTGCATATTTTGCACACCCAAGGAGAACTAAAACAAGTCTTATCTCAATTTCTGTTCGTCTGTCTGTCCTTCGGTAACACTCAAGAACGTGTTTTTGTTAGTTTTTCATGGGAAAAAGGGTGCACTGTTTTTAATGAATCTTTGTTTATTTATTTTATACATTCGTGAGAAGGTTTTAGTCTACTTTAAGCTTTAATTTGCCTTTTGAGAAAATAATGGCGGCCACTCAAAAACGTATTTTCGTGCGGTTTTGATAGTGTTTGTTCGAGTTTCCCAGGGAAACGGGTGAATTGATTAAGATGAATCTTTTTTCCTATATTCTATACGTACGTTAGAAGATTATAAGATACTTCAAAGTACTGAATTCACCTCAGGGCTAAACCTCACGGGATTTTCGAGATACCATCTCATGGTTATGGACAAAGCATTTATTTATACTGAACCAGTTGATGACTTAAGGATATTTATTCCATAATCAGCTGTTTTACTTCTCATTTAAAGTTTTGAGTGAAGATTGGTAATAAATAACAGAAGTATACAGAGTGGACATATTATCTAAATCAATATTTTTGTCAGACACATTTACTCGCTCACATTGTGATCACTGTAACTAAAAAACGACAATGTCTAAGAAGGTGAAATTTCGGATAGTGGTTCTCCTTATTCTGCAGATGTACAATAAGGTTAGGTTTGAAACAAAATCGTACCCGGCCCTGCCCTAATTTACTTTTATTGCTGGCAATCTTATGAGCATTAGTTCGGACCTTTTAAGTTCAAATTCGGTAGGAACATACCTAATATTTCGGAACAAACACAAGCCTATTCCCGTTAAGAACGTCTTATAGGGCCCCACTCCCGAACCTTTAGAATACTTATTTTAACAATCTTGCTCCTGCAACGACTGATGGAGATGGAATTCGGTAGTACAAAAAGTAGACAACAAAATACTTAAGGGATCTGCCCCACTGACCTTTAATATAATCATCACAAACTACTTAACCAATAGAGCTGAAATTTGTTACTTTTAAGGACATAATCAGCAACAACAACATGGCCCATAATGGGGAGTCATGGTGTAGTTCTCTCCAGAGATTTCATACAGACACTTTGTGTGCTTGAGTCATGGGGGGACGAGATCCATGCCTCTCTAAATAGATATTTTATGTAGCCAACTAATGAGTGTCTCAACTTAACAGTAAAATTTAAAATTATTTTTTGATAAGAGTAAAGGGTTGAGGAGTTGCATTAGGTCCTTTTAAAAGTTTGGAACAGGGCATTGGAAACAGGTGGTCTCATAAACATCTCTCCTTTACTCTGTACAATCAACGAATAACAGAAACTACTGATCGACAGTTTTTTCCATGAGGTTCATAAACAGATTAATTTCGAAAGTGCCTTGTGCCATCCTCACGTCCACCAATGAACAAGCAACAGAGATCAACATAAAGGTGATGTATCTCTTCCAAAGCGAGCGACGAGTGTGTCAATTTTTTAACACCGTCCTTTTAACCAGGGCCACGCCATTCACTACTCGACAGTGTTCCTCAACTCAGTAACAGTACCTGAATTATCTGCCAGTATCTTTCGTTAATTTTTATTTAATTGTACTTAACAAATGTAAAATTGAATTTAAATATTTTAAAATTAATTGAGTTGTTATTCTTTACAAATTCATCTATTATTTATACATACAACCCGTACGAAAGACGGGCACACAGCTAGTTATTAATAATAATAATTAATATTAATGCCTTTCATTACAACTATCAATACATGAAACGCACTGTAGTCCAAGCAGACAGTAATGTGAGAAACAAACCTTTACAGTTGAAAACAATAATTGGCCAATATAACATAATTGTATCCGTAGTTCAATTGTTTTATAAAATAAAACAAAAAATAGATTATCAAAAACGTACTTTTGCGTTCGTCAATTTCAGACCTCCACAATTAGTATTTTACTGACTCATGCCTTTAAATTATGTTAATTCTAATCATCTTAGGTGAGTATATCGAGGTTCAATGATCCTATGAAACAAATCTGGAATTCCCATGATGCTAACATCAATCTCTTTTCATGGAAAATATCCAACGTTGGTCTATACTCTCTGGTGCTGTGCAGAAATAAAGAAACGTTAAAGGTTGTTGTTTTAATTGCCATTGATATAAAGTGCAATTGACCATTTTTATAATATTTATATTTAAGGCTATTAAAGAAATTTATTGTAGGTTATGAGTTTTTTACATTACTCAAAGTTTATAAATCCAAAGTTTATAAATTATGATTTATATGAAATTTGACCTCTGAAAACTAGTTTTCTTAGACACCAGTACAACTATTTACTTTAAAATTTGAACTAAAGTGCAAAATAGGATTCACGCTGTTCTCACTAGGAGTAATAATAAAATAAAGCTATTGCGAGTGAAATCGACGAGTTTCTATTGGTACTGCCAGCAAATTACTATATATAGAATAATAAGCGGAACATATTCCCTCTAAATCTTCCCGCTCGGTATAGTGACAGTTCAATCGCATTACAAAGTGAACTGGAGAGCGAGATTGGAATGCGTTTGCGGATTTGTCTATCGGGTTGGACGGGAAGTAACGGATGCTGCGAGACAGCGTATTTGTTGGGCACAATGAGAGCCGTATGATCAGAGCCACTGCCTTATACAGCAACGCCGTGAATATCTTAACGTCCCAGCAGCATTCCTGTGATCATACTTCTAGGGAAACGAATAGAGGACTTGCTGATTCCTGTGTTGCTCTTGAGAATGGCTTTGAGGTTGTTGATGGATCAACTGCAAAATAAAGGAATACGGGTCAGTCTGCATTAATTTCAAATTGTTATGAGTAAAAATAATTGTATAGATAAAAAAATATTATTAGTTTTTAGCTGGGAAAACTATTTCCGGTTATGGTTTGCTCTGGCGCTGATAAACAGACCATTTAATTCTTGGAGGTTTTTTAGTGACGATAAATGTAATAAAGAAACCAATCTTGGATATTTCTCCCTACCTAGAGAACTGAAGTGCATCGATTTATCCAAATACACTTTACATTGTCCTGTATAAGTGTATCAAAGAGAAATAATGATAACTTTAAACAATTTTAAATTTAGAATTTAAATTTCAACGAATAACAAGAAAACAGTTTGTAAAATTGGAATGCATGTAAAATGCTTTAATTTGTTTCTCAAAATAGAAATATTTACACATCTATATTTAATAACAAAACCAAATTCTAACAAATCACATTTACCACTAATAACCAAAATTTAGCGGAATCTTAAACATTATTCACGTAACGGATTTGAACCGATTCCCACATCACAATCGAACTACGAACTATCGAAGTTCGGATTCAAACGAGAGCAGTAGATCAGGAGAGATGGATATCGCGGCACGACCTCATGGGAAGAGAAGTGCGGTTTGCAAATTTGGGAGAAAGGTATGCGGGAGGGGATGTCGTTGTAAATGTGAAGCAGGTCCTGGGGCGGTATCGTGCACGTGTTATGTGTTATGTGGATACATTTACATTCTCACTGTCACACGGTGCTACAGCTATCGTTCAAGTACTCTCCCGAGAGCCTTAGGCTGTTGAGCTTGAGGGCATCTAGAACTACTACGATAAAGTGATAAAACACTTTAGTTGGACCGCGGAATTCGTGGCCTTTTATTTCAACCTGTGCAACACATGCAGCAAACATATATTTTACTGGCTTCAACATCATTTTGTGTTCACTTATCTAATCAAGGGTATGAGCAGACTTACTTACGCCTTTTGTTGCAATATATTGCACAAGACCTAAGCAGCCCAGCTACTGAAACGAACTCAGTAGGGTATGTCTTATGCAAAATTAATATGTAGTATAATACAATATTGATATAGCTTCTGGTTTACACAAGTATTCATTATCCACAAACACCCTCGCTTTCTCAGATCTTCAGTCAGTTATTGCAAATGAAAATTAATTAAGTAACTGTGAAATATGCTAAGTACTTATTTAATACATTTTAATAAAATTAGTACTATAAGCATGGCGGTAAATAAGTCTGAGAGGAAACGTTCCTGATTCATAATTTCCCTGACCCAGTAAGCCTTTCAACTCGAAAATGTATTGTTCGATTTAAAGTTAACATCTTTTAGCTTAACAGTATGTCTAAAATGTATTTGAATTACTTCAAACTGGTATAACAAATTTGATTTAAAGAATAATCAAAATTATTTGGTGATAAATAATACAAAACTTTGTTTCAACGCTGGGCGGTCAAGTAACTAACTATCGTGACGTAATAGATAATAATTCAAATAATAACGGGCGATAAATTATGTAATGCACGAGTCCATATAGGACCAAAACCGTTTGGGACTTCATAAAAATTAAGTGTGAAAAAACCGTTGCAGCAAACATGCGTACTCAGCGAATTTACAATTCATATATATGTGTTTCACCACTACATAATGTGACTTAGGCAAGTTTCATAAAAATACATTCTGCAATTTGCATTTTAGTTAGCTTGAAACAGCTGTTCTTGCTTCTGCTCTTTAAGCTGTCAAATGGAAGTGTCCTCAGCTGTTCGCATTACAGTTTCTGAATGTTTAATTTCTTCTGAAATGTAAACATTGAAACTTAGGACGTTCACGGGGCGTAGCCCGAGGGGATCTTAAGGAAGTGAATAGGCCTATGTGGGTTCAAGATCTACCTTTGTGTCAAGTTTCAGCCCAGTCGGTTCAGTAGTTTTTGCGTTTACCCGGAACATCAGACAGACAGACAGACAGAAACAACGTCTTCTTTATAATATTATAGATTTTATTTATTTTCCTTAAGAATAAAATTAGAGCTTAGTTCGCAGGTTTGCTGCAACAAGGAAGTTGATAATAGTTTTTTTTATAGAATTATCAATATAACTCGACCAAGTGAAGCTAAATTGCAAGTTTTATTAATTTAAGTTCATAATTAAGGGGTATATCAAAGTTGACTTATTTTCCATGATATTAACATTAGGGCTGAGTGTGCAGGATTGCTACTTCGGGGCAATCAATAAAAATTTATTTTGTGTAAATATAAATAGGACACCACCAGGTGAAGCCCAATACAACGCACTGTGTTTAGCACTTTGAATATCTCTGCAACGGTTGGACGTAGAACAACACTTCAAACAACAAAATGATTTTTTTTTAGGGCTGAAATTATCGGGAAAAAGAATTGTTTTAAGTAAAATTAACTGAGGAAAATCTAAAAAGCTTTTTCCCATAAAATATAGGATCTTTATGAACCCTTTTTTTCTCCACAATCCTTGGTTTATGATTCAAAATAATAATTTGTTGAACTCTATAAAATATTCGAAACCAAAATTGTGTGTTTTTTTAAATTTTAGAGTGAAAAATGCAAAAAAACTGATTTTTGGAACATTTTAAACCCTCATAAAACCCCCTGCCTATGGTCCGACCTTTCCAAATGGGACTTAAAGTTATGAATGTCACTTTACACATTTGTGCCAAATTTAATTTAAATAGAACGGTTTTTTTTCAAAAGTTATTGTATATATGGCGTGTAACATCCCCTTCGGATAATGTGATTCTTTTGGATAAAAAATGCTACTTTACATCTCTGTGCCAAATTTCATTCAAATTGGACCATTTTTACAGGATTTATCGTGATAACAGTGATAAAATAAATGCAAATTCTGTTTCCCATACGTATAAAAATGGAACAAATTGTGTTAAGTGCAGTTACATATAAGTTTCCGAGCAAAAATATTGTTTTGCATCTGGAATACACAGATTGATAAAGATCAGTAACAATAAAAATATGTTTGTCAACGGTTGCCTCTTTCACTATGCAACCCTCGGTAATATCTTCTTTTCTATAGACGAATTTCGCTAAAAGATGAAAAGGCTGATATCAAGTGGGAATGACGAATGCAGTAAAAATATGAACGTGAACATGTTTTACGACTGAATGTAGACTATCATTGAATATAAATATATTACACGGTTATAGCAAGCACGGCCACTGGTGAACCCTACACACTTTTTAAAAATAAAAAATAGGTAGTCTAAAAATTAATGTTTGGCCCTATAAACAAGTATAAAATAATCATAAGTTGCCCATTAAAGTAGACATTCTGTACCACTCATATCTATAATCTTGAAATACACACAGAAGGCGACGTGTAAGACGGGAGGTCTTACATTGGACAGGACCTGTCTATCAACAGAGCAGCTGATACATTATTAATCGGTTACAAGAGTTCGGGTCTGTACAAGGAAACTGGGATGTTCACCGCCAACAAGTATTAACATCGATGTAAGGACTCGCTATATAGGTCACCCGGGGCTTCAATACCACCTCCGACACCCATCTGTTAGGGTGACATACGTCTCTGGATTTGCTTACACCATGAACATACCATGAATCCGTGTGAGGAGATCGTCAGAGATTTAAACCGCTGATGTAAATTTACATCGGTGTTAGGCAGTCTACAAGGATCTACCTAAGAGATCAATCCCTTCTTGAATAGTGATCTGTTGATATAGTTTGCCATTCTATGCTGTCGACATGTTAGTGAAGGTTACCAAATGCTTAAAACTAAAATCAGGAGAGCGAGAAGCTCTCGGACAGCTGTTACAAAATGTAGTATGCGTGTCATATTTATTGACTTAAAAGCGAAAATCTAACGGAAATAGGCCTCATTTTTAATGACCAAACTAATAGGCATATAATCCGGCCCACGAAGGATTCTTTCCATCTCAAGGTAACCCTGTTATCTATTAATTAGTAGCCCATCTTTAAAAACGATTAACGAGACAAATATTCAAGTTACTAAACCATTAAATTAAAACCATGCCGATCTTTTGCCTACTCTAAAGAGGGTAATAATTGACGTTAGTTTACAAAGAAAATTGAGCATATTTACAAACAACTTGAAGATTGACGAAAAGGCTGTAGAGAAGTTTTTAAACTTAGTAAGCCCCAACTCTAGTAGCAGGCGTTTTCTGTTATGTGAACATAGGGAGTTTCCCAAAAGGGAAAACTCGGTAAAAAACAAACTAACAAATTATACAATTGCGACTTCTCAACTCATCCGACTCTTGCACTGACTCAGACGAATGAACTTCCGAGCTCTTCAACAATTGTTTGTCCGGAAGCGCCCACCTTGTGGGAGGGCAGACATTGTCATGAGTGTCACCGGGAGAGGCAGATGTCCGCCAATCTGGAGCATTTCCATAGTGTCCGGGTGGGCGAACATTGCCTCCCACTGCAGCCGTCCAACTGTCCCCCGGCTCACGGGTGTCACAAGGTGATGTGTCACACTCAAGCTATCAAGCTTTGTATAGAAGAAGTATTCGATTAAACCGCTTTAAGAGAAGGGTAAACATGTTATTAAAAATAAGAATGATAAATTATACTAAATTATGAAAGCTTGATGCTGTTATAAAAATAAAATATTGTTATTAGCTATCCATTTAAGTAGGTTTTGAAAACCATTATATCTGTTTTTCGATTTAGTTATTAATATTCCTTATACAATTAAATGTTACAATTTAGCTTTACAATTTCTCACAATATTTTAAAAAGCTATGGTTTTTATTAAATGTTTTTCCACGTCATATATTCTATATACACTGATACTATTTTTTTATAAATTAAAAATATAATTTTACACAGACGGAGTAAACAATCCAAATGGAAGTAAAACAATACATAGAACAAGTATTTTAAATTGAATTATGAAACGATAATATAATCAAGGAGTGTGCACTGACCCGTGTGTATGAATCATTTTACAATATTTGGCTAATCAAAAATATATCTCAGATGAACAGGGTAACATACTATGTTTTACAACACTATAAAATATATTTACGCTCAGATTGACTGGTTGAAATCGATTGTCTTGTACCATTTCTTTTGTTCATCTACCGTCTTGTATGTAAGTGCAGTATAAGTGTAAATTATTTTGTAGTTTTGTGAGACTTAGTTTATTTTTTTCTGTTTAGTTGTAACAACACGTATTATACTAATACAAAATTATTTCTCAGATGATCCTGAAATTAATAAATTATAATCTGTAAGTAAACAATACACATAAATCCTTATTTTACTGACAAGGAGCAATATTATTTAAAAGCCTAAGAACTTATCTATATTAGAAAAACATATTTAGCTTTATTTTTATCTAGGTAATTTTCTTCGTGTTTCAGTAATTAGAAACTTAAACAGAGCAACGGAAGAAATCGTAAATTATTTACTTTACAACTGCTCACTAGAAAAAAACTAGAAGTAGAGAGGACAATGAGCAAAACAGAGCAAGACAATATTAGCAGGTTGTATGCCTGAGGCGGCCGGCCGCAAATCAAAGAACATTACCGTGCGATTACTCTGGCGCTGGGGCCGCCCCATCCACGGCCCGGGGCTGGTGATACCGACCCGACACTGGGAGCAGCTGATCAATAGGGGCGGTGACCTTGAGATAATAAAGAGTCTTTCGCGGGCCGGATTATCAATTTTACCAGCTATTAAGTAGCCTTCTCCACTGAATTTTCCGTTTTCAAGCCAAGTATAAACTCGCTTATTAACTTAAATGTAACCATCCCCAGAGCATAGCTCGCTCATCTGAATTCAGATTTAAAATAAAATATATAATAACAGGTAATGAAGGTATATAGTTTTAAAATGTATTACAAGTTTGTTCTTTTTATTCGATGTATGTGTCTGGAGAGGTTTGATCCAATCATTAAATTACCTTGGAGTTTATCACCAGGGTAGTTCATTGGTAGACTTACGGTTGTCTTGGAGGTTCTTTGTTCATTTATTGATTCCTTAAGATTAGGAAGCCTTCTGTGAAAATGTTTTAGATAATGTACATAATTGTTCCTACAAAATGTTTTGAAAATTTGTTAAACATTTCCCATGGCATTTGACGTACTTTGTGAAAGCCATGGTCAATCAAGTCTAAAGTTATGAGAAACAAAATTTTCGACAAATGCAAAATCGCAAACCAATAGCAACTTTGTTTGTGAATGTAAAGTCACTAATAATAATAACGTGGACAGTTTGACAGATGTATACACTCTGTTACATTTAGACGCTGTTATACGATGTTGTTTTATTTAAATAAATAAATTATATTAGATTGTCATCAATGTTTCCAGAAAATAACAAAACGATAAGAGGGGATTTAATTTGATTTTTTTTACTTTTGACGGCTGTCTTGATAAGTTGCAGTTCTCAACAGTTATTAAAGGCCTTTATTATCTACCTTGCATAACTTTGGTTGGTAACAAGTACGTATATTGCATTTTTAATCCATGAGTTGCTTTAGAATAACTTCACATTCTGTATGCTTAGCCTTGCAAATCACTAAAGACTAATTCACATGAATTCAGACCAACCTTAAACATTTTAATTAACCTCCTATTTATACAACTATGTTTACTCATAACAATTTGAAATTAATGCAGACTGACCCGTATTCCTTTACTTTGCAGTTGATCCATCAACAACCTCAAGAGCAACACAGGATTCAGCAAGTCCTCTATGCGTTTCCCTAGAAGCATGATCACAGGAATGCTGCTGGGACGTTAAGATATTCACGGCGTCGCTGTATAAGGCAGTGGCTCTGATCATACGGCTCTCATTGTGCCCAACAAATACGCTGTCTCGCAGCATCCGTTACTTCCCGTCCAACCCGATAGACAAATCCGCAAACGCATTCCAATCTCGCTCTCCAGTTCACTTTGTAATGCGATTGAACTGTCACTTTGTCGCACTGGAAGATTTAGTAGAAATCTATTGAGGAGAATTAGAACTATAAAGGATATTATTATTTATATCTATATAAAAAATGCAATATACGTACTTGTTACCAAACCAAGTTATGCAATAGAGAATAAGGGCCTTTAATACCTGTTGATAGCTGCAACTTGATTAAGTCAGCTGTCAAAAGTTCAAACAATTTTCAAATTAAATCCCCCCCTCTTATCATTTTGTTATTTTCTGGAAACATTGATGACATGTAATATAATTTATTTATTAGAATAAAATAACATCGTATAACGGCGTCTAAAAGTAACATAGTGTATTATCTTTTACTGTTGGGTTTGATCTATATCTATAAATTAGTCTATATTTGTATGATATATTAAATTATGGTTATTTATTAGGCGTAACTTAAATTAAGAATTATTTGTTTAAGGGTTTTAATATTAATATAATTTAATTCTTCTTATGCAACTTAATACGTTTTACTCGGAGAACACAAATTTCTGAAAATAAACTGTTTGGTTGACCTCTAGTTTATAAGTATAATTCAACTTTGGTTAGAAGTCTACCCATATGCTTCAGCTTAGGTGATTTTTTTTCTCACGATTGTTTTAAAATCCGCTGAGGATTTCAAAGTAAGCAATATAGTTATATAACAGTTGATCGTGAAATTATAAGAGTGGTAGAATTTGAAGGACGGTTTGGTTTCGGAAAAAACTTCTTAAAGTTAAATATTAAAAAATACATTTGATTAGCATTTAATAGCTATGTCTCTGTATAAGTAAACTACAACCCCAGTTACGTCTGAACGATATAAAATGAAGATGTTAACGAGACAATGCCCCTTATACAGAGCGGGATAAATATGCTGCGACAATGAGCCAACTAGCCCGAGAAAGCGGTATTGAGATAGCGCTTACTCCAGTTGAGCAGGCATATCTGGCATCAGCCGGAATGCCTGGGATGTCGCCGGTTATGCTCCTGATACCATCTATAATTTATCACACCGGGATAGACTCTCTGGCCTCCTACACTGCGAGCAAACCTCGTAAAATATACACTATCTTTACAATTGCTAACATATTTTCCTCGTGTTCAAATTCATTTTCTGAAAATAGTATCAATGTCAGTTTTCAGAGTTGAAATGTGTACGGAATTAATTTAAATAAAAAAAAACTATTTTGACAGCTAAGTGTTGTTTCACAGTACATGTTATACTTCATAAATTCTAATCATGTACATGATTTAAAAAATAATTGGTTTGCATCTAACAGAAAGGACTGTTGAGTATTAAGGAACTGTACTCGTTATTTAGTGCTTTTGCAAGGATAGTTTCTCTTAAAAGGTCCTGAGAGGATGGATGGAGAGGAATTTAAACTGTTACATGTGAGGATGTTAGAAATATTAAAATAATTGTAAGGTTTAGCAAAATAATATAAATCGCCACTACTATAGAAAATGTTTTTTAAAGAAACTAAAACTACAATGAAAAACCTGTCTAAATGTGAGATCATATTACATGGTATTTATTACAAATGTGGAATTAGTAATTTAATTACTATTCCCCAAGACCTTTTCAACCACGTCAATAACGACTAACAACATCTTTTCGGGGAAAACGGAAAAAATGTAGGACAATTAGTTGAAGGACTGTACCTTTGCCAACTTATTAAAATCATTCCTGATTGGAAATTAAAGTCATCCATTAAAACTGCTCCATTAACCTCTACATTCGATTAAATTGTTGAAAGATGTCTAAAAAAGCTCCCAAAACCTCTTCATCCAAGGTAACGTTTAAACTCAACGCTTCTCTCCCAATAACAGCTGATCACCAAGTCACGGCTTTCGACAAGCCATCGTCCACAGTTCGCTTAACTCCCAACAACAGCTGATCACCGAGTCACAGCAAGTGACAAGCTAACGTCCATAGATCGCATCCCTCCCAACAACAGCTGATCACCGAGTCACAGCAAGCGACAAGCCATCGCCCACAGATCGTATCCCTCCCAACAACAGCTGATCACCGAGTCACAGCAAGCGACAAGCCATCGCCCACAGATCGCATCCCTCCCAACAACAGCTGATCACCGAGTCACAGCAAGCGACAAGCCATCGTCCACAGATCGCATCCCTCCCAACAACAGCTGATCACCGAGTCACAGCAAGCGACAAGCCATCGCCCACAGATCGCATCCCTCCCAACAACAGCTGATCACCGAGTCACAGCAAGCGACAAGCCATCGTCCACAGATCGCATCCCTCCCAACAACAGCTGATCACCGAGTCACAGCAAGTGACAACCCATCGCCCACAGATCGTATCCCTCCCAACAACAGCTGATCACCGAGTCACAGCAAGCGACAAGCCATCGCCCACAGATCGCATCCCTCCCAACAACAGCTGATCACCGAGTCACAGCAAGCGACAAGCCATCGTCCACAGATCGCATCCCTCCCAACAACAGCTGATCACCGAGTCACAGCAAGCGACAAGCCATCGCCCACAGATCGCATCCCTCCCAACAACAGCTGATCATCAAGTCACAGGTTGCGACAAGACATCGTCCACAGATCGCATCCCTCCCAACAACAGCTGATGACCGAGTCACTGCAAGTGACAAGCCATCGTCCACAGATCGCATCCCTCCCAACAACAGCTTATCACCGAGTCACAGCAAGCGACAAGCCATCGCACACAGATCGCATCCCTCCCAACAACAGCTGATCACCAAGTCACAGGTTGCGACAAGACATCGTCCACAGATCACATCCCTCCCAACAACAGCTGATCACCGAGTCACAGCAAGCAACAAGCCATCGCCCACAGATTGTATCCCTCCCAACAACAGCTGATCACCGAGTCACAGCAAGCGACAAGCCATCGCCCACAGATCGCATCCCTCCCAACAACAGCTGATCACCGAGTCACAGCAAGCGACCAGCCATCGTCCACAGATCGCATCCCTCCCAACAACAGCTGATCACCGAGTCACAGCAAGCGACAAGCCATCGCCCACAGATCGTATCCCTCCCAACAACAGCTGATCACCGAGTCACAGCAAGCGATAAGCCATCGCCCACAGATCGCATCCCTCCCAACAACAGCTGATCACCGAGTCACAGCAAGCGACAAGCCATCGTCCACAGATCGCATCCCTCCCAACAACAGCTGATCACCGAGTCACAGCAAGCGACAAGCCATCGCCCACAGATCGCATCCCTCCCAACAACAGCTGATCACCAAGTCACAGGTTGCGACAAGACATCGTCCACAGATCGCATCCCTCCCAACAACAGCTGATCACCGAGTCACAGCAAGTGACAAGCCATCGTCCACAGATCGCATCCCTCCCAACAACAGCTGATCACCGAGTCACAGCAAGCGACAAGCCATCGCCCACAGATCGCATCCCTCCCAACAACAGCTGATCACCAAGTCACAGGTTGCGACAAGACATCGTCCACAGATCGCATCCCTCCCAACAACAGCTGATCACCGAGTCACAGCAAGTGACAAGCCATCGTCCACAGATCGCATCCCTCCCAACAACAGCTGATCACCGAGTCACAGCAAGCGACAAGCTATTGTCCACAGATCGCATCCCTTCCAACAACAGCTGATCACCGAGTCACAGCAAGCGACAAGCCATCGTCCACAGATCGCATCCCTCCCAACAACAGCTGATCACCGAGTCACAGCAAGCGACAAGCCATCGCCCACAGATCGCATCCCTCCCAACAACAGCTGATCACCAAGTCACAGGTTGCGACAAGACATCGTCCACAGATCGCATCCCTCCCAACAACAGCTGATCACCGAGTCACAGCAAGTGACAAGCCATCGTCCACAGATCGCATCCCTCCCAACAACAGCTGATCACCGAGTCACAGCAAGCGACAAGCTATCGTCCACAGATCGCATCCCTCCAACAACAGATGATCACCAAGTCACAGCAAGCGACAAGCCATCGTCCATTACCTGTGCCTGCGCAATCGCAAGAAGCGCCTGAGCAATTACATTTACACTGACCGGCGTTTCCCAGGCGCAACCGAGCAGATCAAATAATTCATGGGATGTGAAAGGAATCGCTGTTCAAATTTAAAACTAGATCCGTAGTTTACGGTCCGCAGGATCACGACGGATCGGTCATCCTGGGATGTCCTGAGACTAGCGTCCTTCCTCGTCCTTCGTCCTTGGTCGTGGTGCCGGAGGGAAAATGTGAGTAGTTGTTACAAAGCCGTTGTTGTTCACTACTAAAATAATTTTACCTGAGTTTTCTTAGTAGTGAGCATAGTTTTTACATGTCATTAAAATTAACGCGATGTTGTTTTTATATGTAACTGATACAACATAATAATAATTTTAATAATAATATTTATTCCCTGACAATGTTTAGCAATGTATTGGGTTTTACAATAAAATAGTTAATTTTTAATGTAAAAGTAAGGACTCATTAGGGTTAGAGGGTACGGATACGAAAAGTTGGTTTTAGAGATTACAGCTAACAAGTTGTTATAAAGTGTCCAAATAGTCAAGGAATGGATCAGTACTTTTAAAGATGTAATGTGAATTTAGACTTTTTTTAAATAGCCCAATAGCACACCCACAAGCTATACCTATGTTCAAATATTACATAAGTAATTCTTCTTAGATTTTGAGTTATTACATCAAGTTAATATACTAACTTATTGAGTTCTTAGATAAGTTTATAAAATCAATATAAAAACGGTTACGAATAAGTATATATTATGTAGTATCGTATAAGATCACAATTTTATATATATTTTTTTAGAATCCGAAGTTATGTATTATAATAAAGAGAATTACTGATTGAGTTTTAAAATGAAATAAAAATATCTGTGAAAATCTTGACTCAACTAGCGCAATCTGTTGGGTAACTTAATTAATTAATAGTAGTATTTAAAATATTTACATTTCTTGGATTATTACAAAATAACATTTTGTTTTGCTTACAATTAAATTTTTCATAGAAGGAACTAGTATTATAGATGGCTAAAAATATTTTCAATTAAAAACAATAGAAAATACTAATACTGGTCCTCTAACTCTACAATCATTAAAACAAGTACTAAAACCATATATTTCAAAAATTCATTGTGATTTTATAGAAATATGACCGTGCTGGAATTGCATCTTGGTAATATTTTAGAACCAATTATTAAAAGTATTTAAAAAGTGAGAACTAATTGCTCAATATGGTTATTTTGAAGGTCACATCGTTTTATATATTTATAAACCCAGTAAAATTAAATCATATAGTAAAAAAGTCCCTACATAACCTCTACACAAATAAATGCACTAGAAAGCGAAAGTCAACAAAGCACCGCAGTGTTATATTAGAATCATGGAGCAATTAAGACATTAACATCAAGTGTTGTTGCATGGTCATGCACGAGCGACCAGACCGCTCACGGTGAGTGTAGTGCCACGACCATGTGACTGATACTTATAACTTGATAGTGGCTCTGCTATTTGCAACCAGCACTGATACTAAGTTGTAGTGGATTAGGTTACAATCAGGTCATGGATGTTGGACTGTTTCTCGTAACCGTGGTTAGCGATTTGTTTAATCGTTTTTGTGTTGGGGTTTGCTTTAGGGACATTAATGTCTTGTAAAAAAATCCTTACAATCCATTTCAGCCGTTTTAAGGATATTTAAATTCACTGCAGAAACTTTAATTGAAAGTAAATCAATAGAATACCAAACTTTTAAAGTTTGTGGCCTATGAATCTAAAATAAATTATAATTAATTTTAAAGTAATATGGTTTTCCGAGAGCCTCTCGGAGGAATACTATTTATTTCAAATTATTCTTTTAGTCCTGAGATTGTAAGTCTTGCTTCCTATCAAATATTAAATATATTGTTGGGAAAGCAATAAACTGAGCTTTTTTCATCTAGAATAAAGTGTCTTTTATTTACTAGTATGATGGTAAAAATACATATCTATAAAAGTAAAAAATAAAAAATTGTCAAGAAAGTGTATTTATACTTAAGTACAAGCATAAAGTAACAGTTTTTTTGCAGGTTTATGAAACCTTTAGTTTTTGTTTTAGAGTACATTGAGTTAGATTCCATTTACTATCCTTGATACACTAATCTAGCACTGATATGAACGCTTTAGCAGGTACCTAGCACTTGATACACTTTACACTGCTTTCCAAATATGACGCAGTGTGTGACAGAAGTACTTCAGTTAACTGACTCATCACACTTGATGTCAGTTGAAAAAATAAATTTCTCAATTTATACGTAACTCAACTTTCCTTAACTATTCACCCCTCATTCCACAACCTTTTTGCATTCTGAAATTAACTTAAGTAAATTTATAAACTGCCTCTTTTAAAATCGAACATTTACGTCACTTAGCATTAGAAGTAATAATATTGTAACACAAGTGATTGCTTATTTTCAGTTAACTTAACAAAATAACCTGGTTCAGAGGAAATCCTTATACAAAAATAAAATTATTTTACTTTTCATTTTTATTTTGAATTAGTCTTCTTTGAGCCTTTGAAGACCCAAACATAGCTAAAAAGGATAAATGTCTATTGTTTTGCAGTACATCGTATGAAACAATTTAGTGCTTACGGTATTCATATGTCTTTCCAGTCAATCAAAACATGTTTTAACCCAGTCCAAACTAGTTTGGGTTATCGCAAGTGAACTGTAATGTATATTTTAATTATTATGTTAAGCATTAGTAGTGTTCTAAGTATTATTGAATAATATGTTTAATGTAAGACAAGGTACAGTTGTGGAATTGTGGGACGTGAACATTTCTGGAAATATTAAATGGTATGCAGTGTCAAAACGTGTGTGAAACCCTGCCGTAGGCTAATACCTTCACATTAATCGTTACTCACTTTAATGTTTTTTGAAAGTCCAAAAGCACATTAACATTTATTTTCTTCTCACGGAAATATTTCTTTTTAATAATTTACTGATACATGCTACTAGAATAACACATTTTCTTCCAAATATACTTATGTAAAATTTGTTAGGAAATGTAGGTTTAAAGTGGTTTAAAAGTTACCTAAAATTATTAGTCAGAAAAATGTATTGGAGAATATTTTACATTTGATTTACAAGCTGAAGATAGTGACAGGTAGGTTGAAAGCAGTATTAAAAGCCGCGAAGTTTGCAGGAGTGTCCAA
Organism: Allygus modestus; assembly: GCA_963675035.1. Classification (NCBI taxonomy): domain Eukaryota; kingdom Metazoa; phylum Arthropoda; class Insecta; order Hemiptera; family Cicadellidae; genus Allygus; species Allygus modestus. The sequence continues at coordinate 24,157,085 of OY776115.1, forward strand.
TATATTGTTGCCCACGCCTCTGTCACAACTCCAGTCGGACAGATGGAGTAATTGATTTCCTAATTGAACTCCACCAGAGCAGCCAAATTGATTGCCCTATTACTAGCCCGACGAGACACGCCTTTTAGACATTATAATCCGAAGATAATCATTTGTTTGTCAGTCTGGCACAGAATCTACAAACAATGCTGGGGGTATTTTAATTAAGTATTATGTTGCTCTAGACCTAATGCGTTGTGATTAATTTATTCATGGGATTGTTCAACAATGGCCTTGTTACTGATTGACAATTTGGAGCCGAAAGTGTGTAGGAAATAATTTTTAGGATGAAACTTTCAGATTATACAGGAAAAAGTTAGTCATGATCTGAATATTCCATATTTTTTCTAAAATTCAATAATATATCATTAATTTAACATCTAGAAATATAAATATGTTAAAAAACTGTTGAAATGTATACCTCCCCGATTAGTATTAATTTCAGTAATTTATAACAGTACCTTGAACTTTGAAACTATAAGGTCTACTCTAGTGCTTATTCCTTATATACATATTTTAACAGAAAGTAAAGTTTAATGTCGAAGTGTTGTAAATGATTATTTTGTTATTTTTTGAATGATTTTAAATATAAGTCAAGGGTATATTTTTTGGAATAAACTGTACAACTTGTGTCGGTCTTTTAAATTTTTTTTAATTTATAGTTTAATCTTTTAAGATTTGAAAACCAATGGTAACCATTTTTCAGGGTTAAAACTATGAACTTAAAACCTGATACCTAGATATATTTAGCACCCTAACTAATATTAAAAGCTGAGAGTTGCGTTAATGTTTGTTTATGAGTTCATTATGCACGAACCACTAGATTGTTGACCTGACATTTTGTTCAAGGATAATTACTCCACTTGAGTGACAGAGACCTAATCCTGTTTTGAAAATCGTTTTATGCTCCTCCCCACTGCAGCTTAGACATTCCCATGTTAACCATCAACAGAGTGTAGGACCGATAGAGCGTAAATTGTCATGGAAGTAGGTAATATACTAAAATCAACCATACATCGATTTCTGTTCCAAAAGTACCTTAAAATATTCCAGTGATAATCTAAATATGTTTAGTAAACTAATTGACCATTTGGTACGATATTCCAGAATCAAACTATTCGATCATTAATCCATGTGGTACGTGTATAACCAAACATTTAAAAATATACCTAACCTGTGCTAGCGAGTGAAGCCTTTTTAATGGCTCGCTAATTACTTCCACCCTGGAGCATAGGATTCCCAAGAAGCTGTTAATAGGTTTATTTGGCCCAGCGCGTATCTATTCTGCGCAATCGCAGTTGGCGACCTTAGGGTTTTACCGCGGAGCGTAAACGCCTTCCAGCGTTGAACAAAACAGACTGCCTCATCGTAACCTTGGAAAGATATAGGTTTAGGATAATAATAATGATAGTATAAGAAAACTTGTACTGTTATAGTCCAGAAAATGAATTGCTATCTATATGTAAGCTTGTATCGCATGGTTAATTTAGGCTTGCAAACATATTTAATAACTGTTATTTTTAAAGCAATACACCCTATTTAGATTTTAGACTTTTTTATATTTAAATTATTTCAATTTAATGTGTGTTATAAAAATCAATATTAAGTGTGTTACTTGGCTAAATCATTTACGTAGAATGATGCAAAAATAATCGATGAGGAAAAATAATGACATTTAACGATTTAAAAATTTATAACATATTATTTGGAATTTGCTTGGATATTTTTTTATCGTTTTTATGTTTTTTAAATTGTGTTTGCTTATTTTTTATATTTTTAAATATCTATATATTTATTTTTTGATATATTCTTTTCATTAAATTTTGTGTTGCTGAGTCCCATATTACAATGTCGTATCTTATTTATTTTTATACCACCATAACATCAATTTCCGCAACTGGAAACTGAAAAGTTTGCTCATTAGATTAGGTTCCCTGCCTTGCCTGGGTAGCAAAGTGGTTAGCGAGCTCACTTCACAATCTAAAGTTTGCCCGTTCGATCCTGAAAAAAATCCTGAGAAAAATTTTTGAAGGTTCGAAACTAAATCCAGCTGCAATTGATCATTGGGTTTTTAATTAATGATCCTGGCTAAATAATCAGTCGGTTTTAGTGAATAATAAGGCTACACAATGCATCTCACCCATCCTACACTCATCATTCATTCATATTCGCCTTAAAATACACCCTAGTTGTGTCGGTACAGTGATTAAGTGATTAAACCATTTATTTATCAAGTTAAAAAAGAACCACGGAGGGCAAAAAAATGACATTCTACGATTTACACATTTTTAAACGATTCATTGGAATTGATTTGGATCATTTTTGGATTTCCTATTAACGCTATTATATTCAGATTGTTCATTGCATTAAGTTATGTTGTATCAGAACGTGGTAGTATTCACAAAGACTCATTTACAACCCTAGACGTCACTGCTAGCCACCGGAATACTGAGCTGGTTACCCTGCACGCAGACGGAGGGTTCGTTCCGCTTTGGGATATGGGAATGTGCACAATTACAGGAGGACGATGAAGCAATATATCCCGCAAGGCTCAGCAGATCGGCTATCAGCTGATCCATCACTCAGCATTGCTTTGTTTGGCCTTCAAGCTTCTCCAACCTCTTGTCTTCCTCCACAAGGAGTGATACAGCTCCTGTATGCATGTTGAAACCGGGGTATTGATGTAGATGCTGGTTAATTCACGGTCAAAACAATAAATTGTAAGAACCTTTTTTGAGTTAATCTGTTTTTGATCACCTACTTGGTATTGAAAAAGTTAAATACCCCCGTAGCAGCAAACCTACATACTCAGCGAATTTCCAATGCATATTAATTTATCTTAATACCACATAAAGCCACATACCAAGTTTCATCAATATAATTCATAAATAAAAGATTTATGATATTTTAATTATTCTCCATAAGAATAACATGGCGGCTGAGTATGCAGGTTTGCTGAAATAAGGAACACTAAAAATGGGCTTTTATACAAATATCATTATAACTGAACTAGGTAAAGCCACATACCAAGTTCTATTAATTTATGTTTATAATTAAAGGAGATAACACGTTAATTATTCTCCATAAGAATAACATGGGGCTGAGTATGCAGGTTTGCTGCTACGGGAACTATCGGTAAAAAAAAAATGGTTTTTTTGCAAATATCAATAGACCACAATGAAATGAAGCAATATACCAAGTTTCGTCAGGATAATAAGTTGATAAATAAGCGAGATATACAATTTTTCTTATGCTCCATAAGAATAACATTGGACAACGTACTGTGTTTAGCACTTTCAGTATCTCAGTAACCAATTGACGTAGAGCAATGATTAAGACATCAAATTGTGCGTCTTTTTAAGCTGATTCCAATGAAAAATAAATAAAATTTTACTTTTTCAAAAGTTTTATGTAAAAAACTCAAAAAACCCATTTTTGGGGTACAAAACCCCCCCAAAATACCTTTTCGGATAGGTCGATCCGTCTGGTTTTCGAACTTAAAGTCATAAATGCTGCTTTACACGTTTGTACCAAATTTCATCAAAATCGGACCTTTTTTACGAGAGTTATCGCACCCACGGACACACACATATATATATATATATATATATATATATATATATATATATATATATATACAGTTTCGAACGAATAGTGTTTTTGGGGTCTGGGGACCTCAAAACGAAAAGTTATCATGGTCCCGGGCCTAGGTCTTACCATGCCGACTACGGTAATAGCTTCTTCCCTATAGGGGAAATTCGCTAAAACACCTTTGACCGCTGGCCTTACAATTTTAAATGCACCAGAACGATCCTGAAAAAATATGTAGTTTAAAAACTGGAAGCTGGCATTGGTCATTGGACCGCGTATTACTATTCCAGGCTAAAAATCCAGATGGTCTTGATCAGTAGCATGGCTACAAGGCATTCGACTTATTCTACTCCAACACCTCATTCATATTCGCCTTAAACTATGTCTATGGCGTCTTAAGCAGTTATTAGTGAATTTCCTATGGTAAGTAAACTATTAGCATGACCTGAACAGAGAAACTTAAGCCCGGGACCACCATAGAAGTTCCTAACGTGACCCCCTGAACACGTTTTGGGGGTTCGTTCAAAATTGTATATATAATATGTGTATGCACTCTAGTGGTCGCATTTTTTGTCCGATTTACTTCAAATTTGGTAGGGACGTTCCTTTCTATAATCGGTTGGACAAGGTCGTTGGAAAAAACAATCGGAAAACCCTAAACCCCTTTTTTGGGGATTAATCTTTCAAATTTAGAGTTTTCTGGCCCAAAAAGGGTCAGAAGAGCCCCGGATGTGAAATGAATACATGAAAAATATGGGCATTGGTGTGGCAAAACTTTTAAGCTCTCTGTCGTCATTTTAGCACAAATATTTACCGAGTTATTAAAGAAAATGTGTATCGACCAAACACAGTACGTTGTATTATGGGGGTTTTACATTATAATAGTCTGTTATTCATTTGTTGGTGTACTTTTATCAACCCCTACAACCTCACGCCTACTTTAAAGCCTGACTGGACCTTCTCCTAACCTCATAATGCGCAAAATTGTATTCCCAGCATTGCAGGTAAATAGAACCAAGAGCGTCAGAACAGCCAAAAAAAAATGTTTTCAGATTTGATAAAAAATTGGAATATATCTACATTTTTAACTGATTTTGAGTTTTTATATTTTTTTATGTGGAAATTCACTTCCCTCACGTCTGCGTGCTGCGTTCGAACTCGTTTATTGATTGTATTTAGTGACAATTAAGAAATAAAAAAGAAGTGGTGGAGGGATAATAACTGTGATGATGTATTGAAGATTAAGTAAAGAAGTGGTGGAGGGATAATAACTGTGATGATGTATTGAAGATTAAGTAAAGAAGTAGTGGAGGGATAATAACTGTGATGATGTATTGAAGATTAAGTAAAGAAGTGGTGGAGGGATAATAACTGTGATGATGTATTGAAGATTAAGTAAAGAAGTGGTGGAGGGATAATAACTGTGATGATGTATTGAAGATTAAGTAAAGAAGTGGTGGAGGGATAATAACTGTGATGATGTATTGAAGATTAAGTAAAGAAGTGGTGGAGGGATAATAACTGTGATGATGTATTGAAGATTAAGTAAAGAAGTGGTGGAGGGATAATAACTGTGATGATGTATTGAAGATTAAGTAAAGAAGTGGTGGAGGGATAATAACTGTGATGATGTATTGAAGATTAAGTAAAGAAGTGGTGGAGGGATAACAACTGTGATGATGTATTGAAGATTAAGTAAAGAAGTGGTGGAGGGATAATAACTGTGATGATGTATTGAAGATTAAGTAAAGAAGTGGTGGAGGGATAATAACTGTGATGATGTATTGAAGATTAAGTAAAGAAGTGGTGGAGGGATAATAACTGTGATGATGTATTGAAGATTAAGTAAAGAAGTGGTGGAGGGATAATAACTGTGATGATGTATTGAAGATTAAGTAAAGAAGTGGTGGAGGGATAATAACTGTGATGATGTATTGAAGATTAAGTAAAGAAGTGGTGGAGGGATAATAACTGTGATGATGTATTGAAGATTAAGTAAAAAAGTGGTGGAGGGATAATAACTGTGATGTTGTATTGAAGATTAAGTAAAGAAGTGGGCTCTGACTAAGAAATCTTTTGCAAATTTATTGCTAAGTTAATCTGAATAAACTCAAACAGTTTTGTTAAAACAACGACAAAGCTATTCAGACATTTTAAATTTTCCCTCGTACTGTTCAAAAGTGTTACTGGATTACGCAGTTGCGATTTTAATATTCAACTACTTTTGTTTGCTTTTATCAGTGGGTTATCAATACTCAAACTTTGTGTTACTGTTGATGAACTCATCCCAAGATCTGTCACTGTTTTATAACCCTCTATTCAATTATGCGATGAATAAGTAAAATGAACAGAAGAGATAGATTGTCAACAGTGTGGCTCCACAAAGGTTTTGAAACCTACAGAGAAGACAGTAACTAAGTAAGAGTTTTATAAATATTGTAAAAATTACAAGAAAATGTTGTTCAGCAATATATATTTGTTTGAGTATAATTATTCTTTTTTTCATATAAAATAAAAAAAACAGGAACAAGTATTTGGATTTTTTTAGAAAACGTAATTGATGAGTTTTGGAAATTACATGTGTAGAATGACTAGCCTACATATTAACCTTAGTATGAATAGGTTGTGCATGAGTAAATAAGATATATTATGTAAACATTCATTTACAAAAAAGTGATCGAAAAATTCATTTGAGAACGAAATATATCACCTAGTTTGTAATATACACTAACTCAAACAACCCTAAACCATGTTTCTTACTATTAATTGGGGGTTGTCAAAATCCACAGCGAGGTTTACGCAAAGATGAAATGTGTGTTTGACATTGGCACCGTAATTATCACGTAGCCCGAGACCACGTAGACGCGACCGGGGCAAATGGAGCACGTGCACGGGATAAGGATAAATGAAATGATAAGGGACGTGGTGAAGCAACGTGTAGCGGTCTGGTGGAGCAGTGATAAGGGGCTCTAGTAGGGAGTCGGAGTGATAATATCATAGTTGGTCGCAGAGTTACAGCAGGTCTCCTATGTTCGTGGGAGATCTCGTCATAGTTGCATAGGAGATGGTGAAAAGTCTCAGAAAACTACGTGTGTTATACAACTCGAAATATGTGTTTTAAAACGAATCATAAATTGTATTCTCATTAAATTAGGGGTTGGGACAGTATTCTAATTATAAAGCACAATAAAAGACAAGCGTTGGCAATCCTAACCGAATAAGTTACCAAAATCTCAAAGAATGTTTAACAAATTCAATATTTAAATCAAAACGTTTCTGATGGACCATCCACTTTACACAATTGAGGGGATTTGGAATATAAATAGTATTAAGTGGACTGAAATCTGTTGACTATTTGCAGTATTCAAATGCTAACCTTTACTATGTGGATTGCATCTTTAGTATTACATTTTGTACAGGTTTAAGAATGAGGAATTGGAGAATACTAATGTACTACTATGTATTGAATTGCATATTTTCAGAAAATAAAGATGTTGTGTATAAAAGTATTGTTTATAGAATTTGTTGTACATCTACTCTCCATGGCGTACAACCTGTAACATAGTTCCTTGCTTCTTCCTACGGAAATATTACGATGAGTCAGCGTCAAAAAAGTATCATCAGTATTTTAACAAGGCATAAGTAAAATTAACAGAAGGGACAGATTTTCAACAGTGTTGCTACACAGAGGTTCGCCTACCATGGTTCTGGACATCTGAGTTTTATGGCCATTATAATCTTTTTAATCTTTTATAAAATGTTCTAAAAACTTTAAAACGTCTTTAGGAAACAAATATGTTACAAGTATGAAAGAATATTACTTGATCGTGAACAATGAGATAACTGAGTTTAAAATGTCTTCTTATAAAAAAACGTTATATTTTTTAAATAAATACAACATGTATGAGAGAGGAAAATATAAAAGCAGAACTATAGTTCTGGTTTTTATACTTTCCTCTCTGACTTTATACTGACGGAATTAAAATATAAATTATTTCTCGTATTTAGTAATGTTGTTATTATAATGGTGCGTGATATTATAGTTACATCCTGCTAACAGCAAGTTGCAATTTTGTATCTGAAATTGAGACCGCAGAATATACTTGTACGTTGTTTTACTGCAGTCGGCCTAACTCATTAGAGAATAACCTTAAGAGTATTCAGACTCAGTGAATATTTCGAGTACGTTTAAAAAAAAATCGATAAAAATGTCAGGTTATGCTTTTTGTTTAGTAACATCTACAGTTCGATGCAAACAACAATAGTACAAGTTAAAAAAATTACCAAAAAAGTCAACTGAAAAAAAAAATGTTAAACTTAATATTCAGAAAATGTTTAGATACATCTAGTACTATTAACACTGATAGAAAAATAAAACAATATCGAGAGATCCCAACGAAAATAGATAAATAAAGTAAAAAACAGGAGTACTGTATGTCAGGTACGTCTGAGGAAAACCACCTGCCCACAACATTGCTTAAGAAGGTCAACATTAGGCTGAATTGCGTAAAAAACGTAAACAAACATTTGACAGGTTCGGGGACGAGTAGAAACCCATGTTCGCCGCTAATACTCGCTATTTATATCCGACAAACGGGTTTGGCGGTCCCACTGTCAGCCGATCGCGAAAACCCCAGCGACGATATCGCCGTGAAAACCAGTGACAAATCACAGGTCCGACGACCGCGACCGCCCTACCGACACGTTGGTATGCCAGTGTGTGATCAGGTGCCGGAATTTCACCTGAAACTGTTGACGTTTTTACGAATAAATGATCATAAATTAGTTTTTCTTCGATAACTCGATAATCCTACATGCTAAACAACTAGAGGATTTTATCCAAAGATTCTAAGTTTCATCCTAAGGCTCGACGGATTTATATAATTATTTACTTTAAGGGAAGGCAATTTTGAATATAATTGAATATCAACGACACCACTTTTTTTAAAAGTCTAGCAAGCCGTCGCAAACATTTTAAGTTTGTTTTCAAAGAACTTGGAAATCACACTGTGTATGTTGATACATAAAACATAACAACATATTATGTTGTTATTATTAAGTTGTATTATGTTAGTATGCTCGCAATCTGTGTATTTGATTTATAATGTGTAGCTTCAAAACCATCTATTCAAGGAATAAAAAAATTGGAGTGAGGATGGATTGTAAATTTAAGGATATAGAGTAAACATGGTTAATTATTTTTATGTTTGAGTTTTGCAAAGCTGCGACAAGCCTTTGTAAACATGTATAATACATTTGAATTTATAGTTAAAAAATTTTGTAATTTCTATAATTACTGGGGGGGGGGGTAAAATACGTCAATTTAATTCAGTAGAAGATTATAAAGATATTAAATTAAAACCTTGACTTTTATTATGTTAAAAATATATTTTGTCGTAAATTAACACATCTTATTAGATTGTTTTTAGCTTTCGTAGCAAGCAATATTTGTAGTAAGATAAGTAAAGCACTCACAACTCTCTTTTAGTTTTTAACGTTATGCATCAATAACAATAAAATCTTGCAGGCAGTCAGAATCTCATATTTTAAGTTTTAAATTACAATTACTATACTGATGACTATTTTATATGTAGTTGATTTATATACGATTTAAAATTCTAAGGAAGGCATCAAATGTACTTCGCATTTTCAATCCTATTTTATTTATATTGTTACTCGTTCCCCTAGAACATTCCCTCTCTTACGTGGGCGAGTGGATTCCATCCATTCCCTCCCAGGCCCAGAATACTCTGCAATCCCTGCAAGTTTCCATCCACAGCCCAGAGGGTTGGATGAGTGATGCTCGCAATGACATATAACTCGCTAATGAATGGTACATTGTTCTCAATCTTTATGCCGAGTCTATAGACCCGCGCGTGCGTGTGGCACCACCCTGCCTGCGCGTCATCTGCGCTGCCTCTTCTTTATCATGGTTTTCCCTTAGTAACTCCAGATATATGTAACTGGTGGCTTCATTTCTACAAGTAAAAGTGTTTTACTTCAATGGGCAGTCACTTGCGACTTGGTGTTCCGTGTAGGATGTCATCTGAATGTAAATATAGCCCTAAGTTTAAACATGCAAATCTCTAATGTTTAAAAAATAGTTAAACCAATCAGCGAACAGACGGAAAAACACCAGACTGATAATTGGAGTTTTGAATACCTGCGGGCACAAAGCTTTCAAGGCTAGTATGAAAATTACAAATTCCTGAGTCTCTTTATACAGCCAGAGAAGCACGTGTTAAAACATGTATGTTATAACCAGCTGAGTAAAATAACTCCATAAGATTGACTCTGGAACTTTGGAAGCCCATGATGAGGATCCCTGAAGGCGGATGTTGATAAAACCCCCAAATTTCGCTTCTATATAGAGAGTAAGAACTTTCAGTTGCTAGCAAAGACAAATGAACATTTTTAGTTTTATAGGTATAAAATCGCCGATCAAATTAACACTTTTTTATAATTTACGTAAGGGACTTGTAAATGGAACATAAAAATATCGAATATTAGTTATAAATATTTAATCCATATGTTGTGTACGAACACGAAACGTATTGCATACTGTGTATCTTCTTTTATATATATATATATATATATATTATATATGTATATATATATGTATATATATATATACACACCATTCGACATACTAAACTTGTAGAATTGTGTAAGTGTAAATATTCTTGTAAATGAACAAACAAATCTGTGGACATCTCCACATATTTACAATCGTAAATTTTTTCATATGAACAAATTCAAATGTTTCGTTAAATATCTGTTGTATGCTCATATTAAACATTTACATTAGAAGTGCAAGAAACAAAAACTGCGGGATCAGTTTTACATCAGAAATATTTTGAAAGCATCTTCGTCAGCCGGTTTTGTTTTGAATGCCATCCGGTTGGAAAGTTCTAATCAGAAAGGTTCTGGATGATTTTTAATTCAGACCACTTATCTACGGAATGTTTATTCCTAGACATGAATAATTGCTAAGATCCATCTCACTTTCCAGAAAATGATACTAAATGATGCCAAAATGACACCAAATGATGCCAATGCGCTGGAGGCTTGATAGTAATTGGCACTGGGTCCCAACTGAGACTACGACGTCCTGGGTCCACGAGGAGTCTGCGCTCTCTCTTCCTCATAGATAGACTAACAGATAGGTTTACGACGGGTTCGTCGCAAGTAGAATCACTCACATTGAAAAAAAACAAACAAAAAAGCACCACCTACACCAAATAAACCACACCAATTTAATCTGTGATTTAATAAAACGATGGTTAATATAATTTATCTTACCTCTGTCAATATTCACAATTTGTATCTAAAATATACTCGAGGCCTCAACATGAATTATGAAGTTTAGTATAATTTACTGATAGAATTAACTCATTTTATGAATTTATGCAAAATATATCTCATGATTAATTTGTATTAAGTGTATCATACAACGAATACAAATTTTAAACCTAACCCAACTTTAATATTTTATAATTAAAATTAAAATTGTATAAATAGTTTTCATTCATATTTAAATTTAATTTTGTTACAAATTATTAATAACTTATTAATTTCTATTAATATATAATTGTTTAAGGAAAAATACGGGGAAAATTGCAAGTTTAGTGCCTTTGCGCAGGTTTCTGAAGCTCTCAGATCGGGCCTTCAGATCTAAAACTTGGAACATTCGTAAAAATAATCGTATATATGGCGAAAACCCCAAGGTAATTATATAATAAGATGTAATTATTTATTATATTTCTGTAATATAATCATGATTGCAGTGTTAAAATTAGTATCAATTTTCTATTCAGAAAAAAGAGAAAGAAAAGTTAAACAGTACAGGGTTATTACAAATGATGTTCCTAATTTTGATTATAAATATTACTAAGTTAATTTGTTTTAAGACTATTTTAGTTGGTACCATTGGAAAGAAAAACTCATAATGTTTCATTTACATTGGTTTTGGTGCATATCAGCTGTTTGGGCGCCTCCACATTACCACTTGGATGTTAGGGCTGAACTTAACAATGTGCTGCCTGAGAGATGGATCGGGCGCGGTGGTCCAAATGATGACACACTCCTGATCTGGCCTCCAAGATCTCCGGACATCACCCCCTGGGATTTTTTCTTGTGGGGATACATCAAAGATAAGGTGTACACACCACCATTACCAGATAGCATACCTGAGATCCTGCAACGGATTACCAATGCTATCGAAACAATCGATCAAGACACTGTTATCAAAGTATGGCAAGAGCTTGACTACAGGATTGACATCTGTCGTATCACAAGGGGTTCCCATATCGAACATTCATAGTTCTGTGTACCTGTGACGAAACCTTTTGAGTTTTTGATAAATTTTAACCATTTTATTTCTTTGTATATCAAATAAAACTATATTTTATGTACGCGTGAAATCATGAACATCATTTGTAATAACCCTGTACTTCAGGGGCTTTTGGAAGCCACTAGTTTTTTATATTATAGTTAAATATTTGAAAAGTACTTAAATGTTAAGACATTTTAAATTAATTTTAAATTAAAATATTTCCAACACCTTCAGCACTTGTTCTCAGCTAAGGCTAATCAAACAGACAATTCACCAGGAAAAGTTTGGAGGAAGCAATTAACTAATGGCTATAAGTAACATAGATTTTTACCAGTATTACTAGGTTTTATGATTGGAAATGTTACAGTAAATGAGCCTGAGTGAAAGCTGCACTCGCACTGCTTGGATATCATTATGTATCTTTGAGTTCCAGCTGTGTAACGCAACTTGCGATATCAACTATCGCAATGGAGCCATATAATAATTAAACTGATGGACTACCTTGTAGCCACGAAGGCCGGCGTGGTGAGCAGCAAGCTTGGGGAGCTTTCCCACAAGATGGGGCAGTAAAGTCATACGTGAGCTCGGGAAGGTCAAATGTAGACTGTGTAAAACTGAGATCATGAGTTATTACCGGACGATCGTATAGAGAGCGATTGTAAATAACCTTTCGAGTTCGCGTGTTTAGGTGTACAAGATATTGTATTTTGTCTAAAAATTGCCATCGAAATATAATTATTTAAATGAACCGGGAATAATAAATTCCGTCTCACAACTCTACAAACTGTATTCACAATTATACTGTCCTTTCGCCCAAAACGGTAATGCTGAAAAGGTGGTACAAGACAATTGACTTCGACCAGCCTAGTGGCTAAAATCGCACAGATTATTCGAATTATTTGTGGAGAGGTATTTGAACCCAGATTGAATGGGTGTTCAAATAATCTGTGGCAATCAAAGATCGTTTTATATTTGGATATAAGGTTGTGATATTAGATTAACCTCTATACTTAAAGACTTAATCTGGACGAAGTGTTAAAAAATACTAAATTAAAACACATTAGTAGTTGAACTACAAAGATGATTTTTCAAATGTGTCAATTAAGTTACTTTATATATGATTCTGGTTTCACATGACATACAACAATACAATTTTTCCTCAGTCCGATACGTATATAAGTGTGTTGCGCCATCATCAGTGTACCAGCAGTGTTCACGCTCTGCCGGGATCTGACACTTGACACAATACTTCTATCCCACCAGATTACACGAGGAGCGTGTATCACAAACAAGTGTCGGAGGGGCTCACCCGTGGACTGTCTGATAAGTGCAAGTTGGTTGCACCATCATCAGAGAACCAGCAATGTACACCTCTACCGGGATCTGACACCTAGTTAACACGATAGTCCCATCCCGCCACACAACGCGAGGTGCGTGTATCACAAACAAGTGTCGGAGAGGCTCAGGCGTGGGGCTTATTGGACAGTCCGATCCTCGGAACCATTTCCATACCGGGCTCTCGGCACGATGACCCATAAAACACTATAGTTACCGGCCGTACACGCATCTCGTAATTGAGCCCGCAAATTGACGGAGCGGCATAATTTATTGGGACTCGCGGTGTGAACAGGCGGCGATAGGATCGTGATCCCGAAACAATCAGTTAAGCGTGATTCCGAACCGACAATTTATGTCGGTCGGTATGAGACCGTTCCGTACGGATCCGATTCCGCGATTTTTAAGTACCGGTTTACGCCTTTTCGTTGCCGGGAAATGAGTGGTTCCGAACGGAGTCCGATGCCGCGGAGCGATACCGCTCTCCGGGCTGCCGAATAAATATGATGATTCGGTCCAAATGTTGAAATTAGCATGAAATGGTCGCCAGCTCGTGATCCCGAGTCGTGGCGGAGGTGTGAGATCGTCGAATACATTACAATAGCCGCGGGCCGGGGCACCTGTGGCGGCCACGACGGCGTGCACTAGTTTCCAGCGTCCGTCGCAGCTGGGACATCCATGTGGAATCTATCACCAATAGCTTAGATTCAATGTGTTCGCACATCAGACAATTTGAGATTTACGAATGGACTGTGTAATTTAACCTATATTAAATCAAAGTGGTTTGTGTAATGATACTTTGGCGTGACCTTCCAGAGTTAAAAGTAGGGAAATATAATATAGTGAATCTATTCATATCAGTATTACAATCCATATGCATATTGGTTTTATCATATTAATTATATTAATTGCATATGAGTCCCTTAGATAAGGGATGTAATATGCAGAAGCATACTTACAATGACAGTTTTTAGTTTTACATCACTGTTCCAATACCAGATTTCCTACCTTATCGGCTGTACCAACCGTTGTGTCTTCAGTTCCCCATCACTCAACCACCACAGAGCTCCTACTCTGATAACCCGTACCAGATACTGTCAACGTTCTCGGTTTTCTTACATTATATTAGAAATAATAACCTCACAACTAACCACACACTTAACTTGATAGAGACTACATATAGGTATTTTTGTATTTCCCACAATTTACAATTGTGTGTACCATAATTTGGACACTGCCTTTAGACTTCGCACTCCATTCCAACCATTTACAGCATCCCACCATTCTTTCCATATAAGTCTCCCCAGCCCCTACTCATCTTTTCGTCAGCTCCAATTACATTCCTTCAATAGTAGCTTTACATACCGATCATGATGGCGGTCTCACTCTCTCAAACCACTCAGTTATTCATCTCTCTTCCATCCTCGAGTTTCTATTTTTATGTCGACACCGTCTATTCCTACATACCTTTATCAACACGTCCCCATCCAACACTCTTTACTCATGGTCTGCACTGCCCTCAATTAAATCAACCACCCAAATTCAATTGCTATCCCACCTTCATGTTCCTACCTCGATCTCTGCAGTGTCTACTTTGTCCTATTGCAGCTTTATACCACTATTCCTATTGGACACCGCTTACTTGATGTTCGCATCACACCTTAATCAGTTTCCCATCACTCAGTTCCACATCAGTCTTCCGTTTTCCATCACTTTGCTCACCCCACAAATATCTTTATCGTTGGACCACTCCATCATTTATCCGATGATCAGTTTCCCCACATTTCTATTTCCAAGCCAACTGTATAGCCTCACCAAGTTTTCTGTCCTACTCACCTTAACCACGGATCTCCTCTCCCGTAAGTATTTTCCATCTGCTCATTTCTTTCCCCGTTTCCGTCCACTATCACAGGAGTCCTTTCCTGACACCTGCACCACCCACTCCAACTGCCCCCAGTTTCCCAGCACTCTATCCATCTTCCATGAGCCGCCACTTGGGATGCACCGCCAGCGTCAGAGGTTCCCAGGCGTGAGGTATGGACGGCAAGAAACGCCGCCCGACCACCTGCGATCGACCAACAATAACACCAACACATTTTTTTCTTTTACGCGGTGTTCTTTTATTGACCAATTATTTGAGCAGGCGGCAACTGCCAGTCAATCAAACGCGATCTTCTTATTCTGCCGTGCCGTTTTTCTAATCGCTCCCGTTCCATCGGTTCGGACTAGATCCTTGTTGTTTACGGCCGTGCCGAGTCGTCAACTCGCGCGGATGACAAATTTATCGCGTCGCCTTCCTCGAGGTTGTCGCAAGTTGGTTTTTTCCTCTGTTTCCGATGCGAGACAATTAACACTAATTGGAAAGTGTTATATATGACGGCGGCCGGTCTTTGTGCGAGCCGCCCCGGCCAAAACTGGAGTGAAGTATAATTGTTATTGCTAGCTCCATAACATGAATTATGAATGTGTTGAGCCGCAGGTAGACTCCAACTGCAAAATGTGAGTTACGACGATGAAAAGTGCAACCCTTTACCGGTAGCAATAATAGTTTATGGGGAAAAAACCTAAGCTACGAATTTAAAATTTTTTAAACAATAGTTTACTTAATCCAAAAAACTTTGAGTTAGTTTAGTTAATTTTATACAAATTGTGTTCAATTCTAGCAGAAATTAGTGTTAAAATCGGAATATTATTATAGGAAACATACTTATTTAGTATATAATTTACTAGCAGCAAAACTGAGTATTAAAAAAGTATAGTGTTTTCAAATTTAATTTACTTAAAAATATACCGTAATAACAGCATCACCAAATCTATGTTTATGATCCCAATTTTGGCTCCACCCTTTATTGAGCTTATGGTCAATTACATTTATACATAAACAAAAGCTCTTATTTGTACCTGTACCAAATTTAAAGCTCACTTCATATTTCCTAAAAAAGACTTCCTTGATTCATGAACTTTAAAAAACATTTTCCATACTAGGTCAAACCATCTGAGTTTTATTAATACTAACGCTTTCGAACTGAAAATGTTCTCATCAAATGAAAAACAAGACATATGACATTACAAATACACACTTTTTGTTTTTTCATAAGCCTAATTTATTATATTTTATGTAATTTTCTAACTTTCACTTTCTATAAGCCTTTGCAGGTTAAGGCAATGCCAACCCAAAATAATACAAAATAATGTATTACAATCCCAAGGGTGTTGAAGGGAAGCAAACGTTAATCAAGAGCCGTTTAACACGAATTTCAAAAAAGGCTTACTTAATCCATCCACAAATCGCTAAGCTCTAAACAGGACTGTGATCCTCTAAGCCAAAACTCTACATACACAGTTCCACCACACTCACTAAAGTCATTAAAAGTGCATTACATCAAATTAAAATACTTACACTTATTCCACATTCATCCACAAGACGGAGTATACCATGTGTTTAAGTCGTTTAATTACATCAACATGTATCGTGCTGTAAAGACTTAATACTATGGTGTCTCACAAGGACTCCAGCCGAGTGCGCTATATCTAAGAGATCACGCGGCGAGAGCAATATCAGTGGGAAAGTTCAACCGGAAGATGTTCGACTTTTGTGATAAGATCACCTACAGTAACACATTACACGAGTACAGCACGGCGTGTGTTGTGTAGAAGCTGATGCAACTTATTACAGTCAACTGGTTTGGGTGGGTCTATGTCAGTTTGGAGGTCGACATGGGACTTTGATATTTGTGAACACTTTTAGCTAACAATGTTGACAAGCTTCCAATCCACCTTGATGTTACCATGTTTGTAGCAGTAGGATTTAGATTGATACCAAAATGAACATATCTTAGCCCCACCTTTACCCTTTCTTCTATATTTCCTAGGCAAATTGACTGTTAGCAAATTACCTATAGGCAAGGCGAACGCTTGTTAAGGGTTGTTGAGCAGTCGTCAGCCGTGTCGAAGGGGATGCTTTCTGGGGAATTGATTCGACTGCTCTGTCCCATCTCACTTTCCTCATTTATGCAAGTTCCTTGCCCCCCCCTCCGATGCGATGGCTTAAGTGAGATTCCCATTGCAGAAGACACCTAAATCCACTTATGGGTCTTTAAAGCAACGTACGTGGTATGAAAGCAATAGTCGAACATGTGTATTTATAGATTCAACAAATTTATACGCTTTTTGCATTGTATTAACGCATTAATGTAGTACTGTTTTCCAACTTCTCCATCTGATTAAGAGGGATGTTTGAAAAAGTCCACTTAATCGGACCTTAGCCTGGAATAGAAAATGTAATCCAACATGTTAAAATTAATTCGCATTCTTGCGGGCATTAGGTTTCGCTTCTGAAATCCACCCACACCCATTCCAGATGACCAGATGACCAGATGACCGGGGCCGGTATATCTTCAGCAGTTACTACCCATGCCGCTCAGCCTGGACATAATCTCATTCATATCACATCCGGTGATAACCCTGGAACGTAATTTATATTGGTTCTCTCGTGGAACCCGGCAATCTGGCCCATCCGAGGCTCTGTGTCCACATAGGGTATTATGGACATGTGTCTGGTAATTTCCTCGACTACATGTATGCAAGCAGTCATAAAATATAAGGTTTGATTTTTTGCATTAAATGGTAGTTAGTGCCTTAAAAAGAGATGGGTAGATAAACAACTCAGATGTCTTTGTTGTTGAATAAACAGTTCCTATCACAGTTATGAATATTTAAACGTTATTGTGACCATAACGATTAAATAATCATATCCATGTTTTGTTTGTAACTTAAATCGATGTCTGCGACTGCGGTACTTAAGTTCTGTTTCTCGAGAATATTAATATTGGTCTTGTAGTCATTATGCTGACTATAAAACCTCGAATCATACTCTAATGAGGCTCGTACTGTAAAATACCGTATCGGATAAAATATGAAGGATAGTTGAGAAACACATTCCACCAAGTTTATTAGAATACACAGTAATCAAATAAATATGATTTTCAAAATAAATATTAATGTCTATCACATCAACAACAGGTATATCTAAACAGGTATACATTTCGTCAACCAATATCATGTCGGAACTTAAGACGAAGTGTTAATCTGTTAAGATAACCTGGGAATTCCTCTTATTAATAGAGACATCGGGCCAGCCTGACACTATCTGAGAATCTGGGAATATTTAAAATAAGTGAGAGGTCTCAGAGAGACACATAGCTGCAGATGAAGCGACAAACCCTACACAGACTCAGGTCCTCATTCATAACCAGGGATAACTAGCCGTAATTTATTTGGGTCTGTGGTTCTCTAAATTTTGTATAATCCTGCGTTTGACATCAAAAATAAAATATGTTCTACCTCCGAATGACATTTTTAAATATTCACGAATTAACGGAATATCTTCATGAATTAGATCCTCTACATATTAATTAACTTATTGTAACCGTTGGAATTTATTGGTGAACTCGTATAGTAGGTAAAATACGTCATAACTAATTCTAATACTCATTTACACAAAATACATTTTTTATATGACTTATTTACTTACGTCAATATTTTACTCCTATTCTGGCGGATACGTATTTCGGCATTCATGCCATCGTCAGCGCCTTGATCGATGTCGTATAAGTTCAGGGCCCATTTTCTAAATAGGCCAAGTAGGCCGCGGCCTAGGGTGGCAAATGTTTTGGGGGTGGCAAATTTCTGAGAGCATATATTTAAATATAAATTTGTCTACTGATTAGATGGATTCAAAATATCGCAAGCTTACTTACAATACTAGTTTTTCTTTTTTATCGAGTAAAAATATCTAATTGATATGTTATGCCGAAGGCAGGAAGGGCGCGGAAATCAAAGTATTCAATTTGTTTATTCGTCTTTGCCAGTCATGAAGGGTGGTGTCACCCCGATTGTTCACACGGCCAATGTTCACCGGCGAGATCGGACAAAAGAAACTAATTTCATTGTTTTTTACCCAAAAACACTGAATAAAAAGTACGTTAATGAGGTATGAGGTTATTTGGTATAAGCTATGTGATTTGGAGGGTATTTGGCATTAGTTGCGTAGGCAAAAGTATCGACAAAATAAGTTCCACCAGATGGATTTTTATATTCAACCCCTCACTGGAAACCTTTATTATGTATATCGTAAAAAAATATAAAATCTGAATTATTTTAAAATGTATGGACGATAAACGTAAAATATTACATTATAAGAAATACATTAGAAATTTATGAACAAATTAATTATTTTTTATCATACTGCACGAAAAGCGGCTGTTTTTGGGTTTGTAATTAGTACGAAAAATCACATTTTTCCGATACCTTAAAATAGGGCACCGAAAAATCAGCTGTGGATTTTTTCAGTGCGATAACCTCAAAGATTTGTATTGTTCCAATTAACGTTTGTGTAATAAACACGTGTAAATTTTGTTTGTAAATAAAAAAATATTGTAAAGTTAATCTATCTGAACTTCCAAATTTTTGGGTTAGATTTTCAACTATCAAAGGCTTATATGGGCAGTATGATAAAAAACGTTGTTCATCACACGGAGCAAAAGTGTGTTTTTGTTCCTTAATCGTTTTTCCAACCCGATTGCGCACCAAAAACAACCACTTTTGCTCCTTGTGATGAAAACTACTATTTTACAGTCAACATTTGCCTTTGATTGATAAGATAGTCAACTAATGCTTTATTTCGATTTGTAGGAAACTGCATAAACTTAAAGAATATTACATCCATTGTGGTCGATCAAAATCAAAACAACCTCAACGAAAAACGTGTTGTAACTTGAAGGAATCGACTGACTAAGCTCAAACATTCTCTAAAAATTAACGTGTTACTTACCTTAACGAAAGTTAATAATAATAATAATACTAATATTTTATTTACATAAACAACCACAAAGCAGAGGATCAGTGTAATAAATATGTAGCCTACATTTTGATATTAACTAATGATTATAACTATGCAATATTTACAATAATTTCAACCTAACACATAATCCTAGATGTATAAACAAATTTAAAAGAAAACAAATTTTATAGTTTATAGTTTTTTCCTAAGTGGTCCATAAACTCATCTACGTTATAAAATTCACTATGAAATGTGATTTAAAAATTTTTGATTTGAATAAACTCCGATTGGTTTAGACTTTAATATAATTTGTTAGTTTGTTTCTAAACTGACACCTGCTTAATGTAAGTAATATCTCAATGATCGCCACGTTATCGTGGCGATCCCTCTCCCTCGTGTGCGAAGATTGAATGAAACACATCTTGTCGATATATACAGAAAAGCTATGGATGACGATTTTGCCGATGAGTTTAGCTTTTAGTTTACTTATTTTTAAGCATACTGTGAAGCTACAGTTGAGAAATTTGAAGACTATTCGTTGATAGGCATTTTAAATTACCTGAGGTACATTTAGCTTTAGGGTGTATATGAAGCCGAATATAAACTTAGCACTGAGAATTTGCTTATCAATTCCAGCTGCTAATTGCTCTGGTGAGAGGAGTTTTCCTGCCTGAAGAGGGTTAAAAATTACTTTAAATCGACGCTAAAAGAAGATGAATAGCACTTATTGCGCGCCTAGAACACTCTCTCGGCCACCGCCGACGCGGTAACTTCGACTTCTTTCCTTATCCCTAGTAGGGGGGGGAGGGGGCAGCAAGCTTCATACGGCCTAGGGGCGGCACGAAGCTAAAATGGGCCCTGTATAAGTTAGTTGACAATCCGTGCTACAACAAAATTCGCATTTTATTGGTAAAAATAGTTTTTTTATCATAATAACTTTATCATTAATTAATTAATTAATTTTTTTATCATTAATTTAAAATAAATTATGAAAAAAGTGGAATGTTTAACAGAGTTAAGGAGTTTAATAATTAAGGAGCTAAGACTTGTCAGGGGCTAAGTAACGGTTATTTCAATGCCCTCAAAGCCAGCAGTCAGTTTTAATCTGTTTGCCCTACCAATTTTATGTTCTTTTTCATGTAAAACAATCGTAAAAATCGTATAAACTCTTAGAATATATTGTTTAA
Source organism: Allygus modestus (assembly GCA_963675035.1). Classification (NCBI taxonomy): domain Eukaryota; kingdom Metazoa; phylum Arthropoda; class Insecta; order Hemiptera; family Cicadellidae; genus Allygus; species Allygus modestus. The sequence goes on from OY776115.1 coordinate 24,178,413, forward strand.
AACTATAATCTCTTAAAACGTAGGTACAGAGGCGGTAAACATCTTGATTTGCACCCTTCGCTGAGCCAACTGCAGGCCTTCAGCTGGAGCTATGAACACAGCATATAACTACCCCATGAGCCGCGGTGTCACTGTTACCGCCTCTGACGGCGACCGCTTGACGGGCAATGTGTTTATTTTGAAACACGCCACCACTTCACACGAGTATTGCGTTGCTTGAGGTATCCAACACATTTGTTATCAAACAAATCGTCCCAAGGCTTCCACTTCTGTTATACATAGAGCAACATTGTGTAAGTCTTGGGAAATGACTTACAGATATTGCATACTTGGGTGTGGAGTGGTCAAAAAAGGGAGTGTATATGAACAAAAAACTCGTAAATACTTAAGTAGATGTTTAAAACAGTTACAAAGTTGGAAGTTGACTATTTTGACTCTAAGATAAGGGCTAAAGGCCATCCTTCAAAGGTAGAAGTGACAGATTTACACACCGGTGTGGTCACATACCGTCGCGTCGTTAGTGTTGGTTGCCAGTTTTCCTCAATGCATTCACACAACATCGATAGTGTTGGTCACCAATTCTCCTCAGTACGATTGCAATTTAGTTTCCAGGTTTTCTTAAAAACGGCCACACATCCGTAATTAGATTTCTTCAGTATGAACACACTTCCATCACAAGATTCGATCAGTACCATCACACTTCCATCATCAGTTTCTCCCAGTACAATCACACCTTGATCAACAAATTCCACATTACAGTCACAACACAGTGTTAGAGTCGGTCACAAAGTTCTCCCAGTACGGTTACACCTCGGCCACTAGATTTCCTCAGTACGGTCACGAAAGTGTTAGGGTTGGTCACTAGGCTCTTCCAGTTCGGTGATACCTCAGTCACCAGATTTCCTCAGTGTATAGTGTCGGTCACTAGGTTCTCCCAGTCCGGTTACACCTCGGTCACAAGATTTCCTCAGTGTTAGTGTCGGTCACTAGGCTCTTCCAGTCCGGTTACACCTCGGTCACCAGGTTTCATCAGTATTTAGTCTCGGTCACTAGGTTCTCCCAGTCCGGTTACACTTCGGTCACCAGATTTCCTAATTGTTAGTGTCAGTCACTAGGTTCTCTCAGTACGGCTACACATCGGTCACCCGATTTCCTCATAACGGACAAAACACAGTGTTAGTGTCGGTCACTAGGTTCTCCCAGTCCGGTTACACTTTGGTCACCAGATTTTCTAATTATAAGTGTCAGTCACTAGGTTCTCCCAGTCCGGTTACAATTCGGTCACCAGATATCCTAATTATTAGTGTCAGTCACTAGGTTCTCTCAGTACGGCTACACTTCGGTCACCAAATTTCCTAATTACGTACACAACACGGTGTTAGTTTCGATCACTAGGTTCTCCCAGGCCGGTTACACCTCGGTCACCAGATTTCCTCAGTGTTAGTTTCGGTCACTAGGTTCTCCCAGGCCGGTTACACCTCGGTCACCAGATTTCCTCAGTGTTAGTTTCGGTAACTAGTTTCTCTCGGTACGGCTACACCTCGGTCACCAGATTTCCTCAGTGTTAGTATCAGTCACTAGGTTCTCCCAGTCCAGGTATACCTCGGTCACCAGATTTCCTCAGTGTTAGTGTCGGTAACTAGTTTCTCTCGGTACGGCTACACTTCGGTCACCAGATTTCCTCAGTACGGTCACAACTCAGTGTTAATGTCGGTCACTAGGTTCTATCAGTACGGCCACACCTCGGTCAACTGATTTCCTCAGTAAGGTCACAACACAGTGTTAGTGTCGGTCACTAGGTTCGCTAAGTACGGGGCTACACCTCGGTCACCAGATGTACTCAGTGTTATTGTCGGTCACTAGGTTCTCTCAGTACGGCCACACCTCGGTAACCAGATTTCCTCAGTGTTAGTGTCAGTCACTAGGTTCTCCCAGTCCAGTTACCAGATCCTCAGTCTCGGTCTCCAGATTTCCTCAGTGTTAGTGTCGGTAACTAGTTTCTCTCAGTACGGCTACACTTCGATCACCAGATTTGCTCAGTACGGTCACAACTCAGTGTTAGTATCAGTCACTAGGTTCTCCCAGTCCGGTTACACTTCGGTCACCAGATTTCATAATTGATAGTTTCAGTCACTAGGTTCTCTCAGTACGGCTACACTTCGGTCACCAGATATCATAAGTACGTACACAACACAGTGTTAGTTTCTATCACTAGGTTCTCCCAGTCCAGTTATACCTCGGTCACCAGATTTCCTCAGTGTTAGTGTCGGTCACTAGGTTCTCTCAGTATGGCCACACCTCGGTCAACTGATTTCCTCAGTACGGTCACAATTCAGTGTTAGTGTCGGTCACTAGGTTCTCTAAGTACAGGGCTACACCTCGGTCACCAGATTTCTTCAGTGTTAGTGTCGGTCACTAGGTTCTCTAAGTACATGGCTACACTTCGGTCACCAGATTTCCTCAGTGTTATTGTCGGTCACTAGGTTCTCTCAGTACGGCTACACTTCGGTCACCAGATATCATAAGTACGTACACAACACAGTGTTAGTTTCTATCACTAGGTTCTCCCAGTCCAGTTATACCTCGGTCACCAGATTTCCTCAGTGTTAGTGTCGGTCACTAGGTTCTCTAAGTACAGGGCTACACCTCGGTCACCAGATTTCCTCAGTGTTATTGTCGGTCACTATGTTCTCTCAGTACGGCTACACCTCGGTCACCAGATTTCCTCAGTACGGTCACAATTCAGTGTTAGTGTCGGTCACTAGGTTCTCTAAGTACAGGGCTACACCTCGGTCACCAGATTTCTTCAGTGTTAGTGTCGGTCACTAGGTTCTCTAAGTACATGGCTACACTTCGGTCACCAGATTTCCTCAGTGTTATTGTCGGTCACTAGGTTCTCTCAGTACGGCCACACCTCGGTCACCAGATTTCCTCAGTACGGTCACAACTCAGTGTTAGTGTCGGTCACTAGGTTCTCTAAGTACAGGGCTACACCTCGGTCACCAGATTTCTTCAGTGTTAGTGTCGGTCACTAGGTTCTCTAAGTACATGGCTACACTTCGGTCACCAGATTTCCTCAGTGTTAGTGTCGGTAACTAGGTTCTCTCAGTACGGCCACACCTCGGTCACCAGATTTCCTCAGTACGGTCACAACACAGTGTTAGTGTCGGTCACTAGGTTCTCTAAGTACATGGCTACACTTCGGTTACCAGATTTCCTCAGTGTTAGTGTCGTTAACTAGGTTCTCTCAGTACGGCTACACCTCGGTCACCAGATTTCCTCAGTACGGTCACAACACAGTGTTAGTGGTGGTCACTATTTTCTCTCAGTACAGTCACATTACAGCGTTTCCTCAACCTTGGAAGCGTTCGCACGATCATTGACGCAATCCTTCTTCTCGCGCGTCTAAGTCTCACCAATAACTGTCCCGTGGCGGATGTCCGACAACATTCACCGGCACGCCAATCTCGACCGTACCGACGTTAGAATAGGGCAGATAATTGAATGTCGTTTGTAAAGGTCGAGGACGCCACTCGTCTATACAAATGATAACATTTTATTGCACTAAATGTCTACATCGCTCAGTGGAACTTATAATGAGGTTTTGTGCTGATGCGAGATTTATTATGCATGTAAAACCTTCTCTTTGATGAGTGGTGTTGAAAGAGAGTAAAGTGTTCTTCGTGGAAATAGTTTAGTTCAGTGCCAGTCGATTATTAATATCCAGTGCTACTGTATTAATTGCATCTAGACATCATAATTATATCGATGTCTGAGTAACGCGTGTAAATTAAAAATCTTAAGTGATGGAAAAACCTTAAGAGTAGATAATACCATAGATAAACTCCATCGACCCAATAATAACTCCATACTTAAAAACGACAATAAACCAATAACATGTAAATCTCATCACCTGCATACCTACAAGATGTTTTTAAGAGAGGTTCCATGCAGACTCAACAGAATTTGTGTTTCTACGTCCTTATAGCGAATTTCCCCTATAGGGAAGAAGGTATTACCGTAGGTCTCATAGTAAGACTTCAGCCCGAGACCATGATAACTTTTTGTTTTGTGGTCTCCAGATGCCAAAAACACCATTCATTCATATTGTTATATATGTATATAACAATACCCCCGTCGCAATATATAAATAGCCCCGTCGTAGCAATCCTGCGTACTCAGCAAATTTCCAATGCATAATGTATGTCTTAATACCACATAAAGCCGTATACCAAGTTTCATAAAAAGATATTCACAAACATGTATACACGATTTTAATTATTCTCCATTAAAATAACATCGGTAATGAGTACGTAGGTAGGAACACAAACAATTGTTTTTTATGTAAATATAAATAGAATGTAACCAGGCAAAGCCACATACCAAGTTTCATCAATATTCAATCATAAATACGCGCTATATATCATTCTAGTTATTCTCCATAAGAATAACATGGGGATGAGTACGCAGGTTTGCTGCTATGAGAATAAGCAACAAAAAATCAATTTTTTGTGCAAATATCAATATACGAGTACTACGTGAAGCCACATACCAAGTTTCATCAACATACATCCATAAATAATCGAGATATCAAATTTTATTTATTCTCCATAAGGATAAAATTGGACAACGTACTGTGTTTAGCACTTTGAATATCTCTGTATCGGATGGGCGTAGAATCACAATTTAAACATCAAAATGATTGTTTTGTGGAGCTGAACAGATTGGTAAAAGCAAATGTCATGTTTTGTGGAGCTGAACAGATTGGTAAAAGCAAATGTCAAGTTTACATTAAAATGAACTGAGGAAAAACCAAAAACCGTTTTCCCATACGATTAACATGGGAGATTTTATTAGTAGGTTTTTTTGGATTTTCTCTGCAACCACTCAACCTAGGTTAATGATTCAAAAAACTATATTATTTGTTTTTCTAAGCTATATAACATGATCAAAACCTAAATTAAGTTTTTTTTTAATGTTAGGGTGAAAAATGCAAAAAACTGATTTTTGGAAAATTTAAAACCCCCATAAACCCCCCTTCCCATGATTCGATTTTTCTGATTTTCGAACTTAAAGTCATGAATGTCATTTTACACATTTGAGCCAAATTTCACCAAAATCTGACGTTTTTTACCCAAGTTATCGTGTTAACGGACACACACACACACACACACACACACACACATATATATATATATATATATATATATATACATATAAATTTGAACGAATAGTGTTTTTGGCATCTGGGGACCTCAAAACAAAAAGTTATCATGGTCTCGAGCTTAAATCGTACCATGAGACCTACGGTAATAGCTTCTTCCCTAAAGGGGAAATTCGCTAAAACCATCCGAAGGGGGTTTTGGAAGGGTTTTGTACCCCAAAAATGGGATTTTTTGGTTTTTCACATTTAATTTTTATGTTAATCCCATTTTACCAAATCATACCATTGAATTCAGCTTAAAAAACAAACAATTTGGTATTTTTATCACTGTTCTACGTCAATGGGTTACTGAGATATTGCAAGTGCTAAACATAGTGCATTGTCTAATGCTATTCTTATGGAGAAGAATAACAATTTCATATCTCGTTTATTTATTAGTATATACTGACAAAACTTGGTATATGGCTTCATCTGGTTGTGGTTTGTTGTTGTTTGCACAAAAAAGAAAATTGTCACGTATGGTTCCCGTAGCAGCAAACCTAGGTACTCGGTCCCCATGTTATTCTTATAGAGAATAATTACAATGTTATATATCGCTTATTTATAAATGTAATTGAATTAAACTTGGTATGTGACGTTACTTAGATGAGTTCTATAGATCTTTGCATAAAAACCCATTATTTTGTGTTCCTTGTTGCAGCAAACCTTCGTACTCATCCCCAATTTTATTCTTATGGAGAATAATTAAAATTGTATTTATCGCTTATTTGTGAATATATTTTTATGAAACTTGGTATGCGGCTTTATGTGGTATTAAGACATTGGAAATTCGCTGAGTACGCAGGTTTGCTGCAACGGGGGTATTTAAATATGACAAATGTTAACTTGAATACCATTCCTCTATAACGTATTATCCTGACTAATTTATTTTAAAGAACGAAAAAATGCCTTGAGATCACATAGATTATAATTTTAATATAAAAAAATTGTTATACAAATATAAAATATTAAACATTTGAAATTTGACAAGAACTGTTATTATATGTGATAGAAAAATATTTGAATACCACTATGTATTTTATTGTTCTTGACAATTAATCATTAATCAATTGTCTCAAATAATCTGTTAAGTAGGTTGTAAACCTAAAAAATTGTCTTCTAGGAAAATGAAGGATTAAAGCGAAATATTTTGGTGTCTAGAATCTGTTAAGAAGACAAAATAACAAAAATAAAAATAAAAACTTATAACTGAAATGCTGAAATAGAGGAACAAACCATGGCTGGAACTTAGTTACAAGGGACTTTTAAATTTTCAAGGAGTATCACGCGGAATAATTGTAACAGGGGTTGTGTGTTGAACATCTTTTAGATGTTGTCACTACTTGCTTTTAAACGCTTGTTACATAATATTTTTTTTTTCTTTAAACAAAATACATAAACAATTTAAAAGTTTGCTGAATTGACAACCTCCGCCTCTAAGTTATTTTTGTATCCACCTCTCAGACATTTAAAACGCAATTAAAGAAGTTTTCAATTTTATTAATGGTTACATTTATTATTACAGATTATAAAAAACTGTCATAAAGCACGATTTAAGTCATGTCATTTTGACAAACAGCTCATAAGTCGATTTTTAATGACACAGTTTTAAACTCAAACATTTAAATCCAAACTCTCCTAAGTCGATTTTTTTCATAAGCTTACATGAAATATAAAAAATTGCACCTCCACCACCTTGAAATTTAACCACCTCTCCGCCTCTAACTATAAATTTACCACCCGTATGGAAACCAGTAGCGTGTAATTCGTTAGCCGTCACACTCGCTGCCTCTGCCTCCAGTCGTATCCGTAGACGCGTTAGATACGATCGCGATATTTATCCACCTGTGAGCGCGTCTGACAGCGTGATAGCGACACGTATATTTACGTGTAATCACGTCATTATAGCCGATAAGTGGTACCAGATCGCTCATTAGCGGAACGTCTTGGCCCATCCATCACCGTCGAGTTATAGACACCTTGGAGATCGTCTTCAACTTCACCTTGGGTGCCGGATTCTAACCCAAGGTCGCAGCCATTTTTCGATCTAGATTACTCCGCAACAGGATGTGAGTCGAGAGTTTTTGCGAGGCTTCTTTTTATACGGTGGAATCTCAGTGTGATTCACGGGGGGATTTCCTCGTAAAACTGTCGCAAGTCTGTGTAGGACCGGGGTTTATTGAAGTAAAAATATACGGACACGTGTAATACGGTTTGTAAATATGTTTCTCACACATGGGAAATATTGAAGCTGAAATAAATATGAGTAAATAGCATCAATATGTTACGATATTATGACTCTCTTAATAGCTAAGTTGTATAGTAGATCAAGAAAACAAAGAAACGTTTACGTTCGATTGGAGAGACTGAATTTTAATCTGAGTAAGTAATTTAGAATATTTCTTAACCAACATAACTAAAATATAAATACTCTCTTGACATTTTTCTTCCGAACTATAAAGGACTCAAATATTTCTCAAATATTTGGATTATACAAAACAAAACAAAAATGGCCTGATGATGATTGGTGTGACTGGTCGAAATCGATAGTACCATCTTTTATATATGTTTACCGTCTGTATGTGAATCAGTATAAGTGTAAATAAGTGTAAGTGTAAGTGTAAGTGTTGTAAGACGTCATTTATTACATCCCGTAAAAATCACTATTTGCCTACAAGAATGTGTTCCGGGATTGGTAGTTCAGTGGTATAGCACTGGCCTCGCATGTCAGACGTTATCAAAACAAGAGGTTACCACCGCCTTGCCTTGCCTTTCCTTGCCAGTGTGACTGTTTTATGGAACTTCACCATCATTAGATAACCGCTCTGACCTATTGATCTGTGGTGACGGGTTTAGAATTTTTGGAATTAAAGCCTCGTAATGTTAATTTTCATTAAAGCTCCTGTATGACAAAACTCCAAGATGGCTTACAGCATTTAATGTCTTTAAAGGCTCTAAGGTGGGCCCCGAGCCACCGGTTGCGGTGGCTACATAGCATATAGCGCTGGGATTAAAACTGGAATTCGCAATCCAAGATCACACGCTATAGCCAGTGCACTAAATTCCCTGCAACAACTAATATACACATGATATAAACCAAATAATCGCGTACAATAAATCTGATCCCGTCTCGTGCCGCCGAGGCTCCGACTCTTTCTCAGTCGTTAAACTACTGAAGCGCTTCCGAACCGATAACGATAAAGCAAAGGTCATCGCGAGACCTTGGGCGGGAAAAGTGGTGCAGCGATCGCAGCGCCCCCGTGGGAATTGTGGTAATTAGAAGGGAAGCGAGTGCGCCGGCGCGCGTATTTGGCGGGAAACTGAGTCAAGGACGGGATGGGTGGCGACCTTGTCAGCGCATGCGCACTGGCGCGTTAATTAGATCAACCGCGCACGCGTAGTGCATGATACGCGTCACGATATGACCACAGCGTCCGCGTGTCCTCCACTCAGACGTGTTATCAGTCTTGTTGCGTAGGAACTGTGCCGCTTTATTTTGTACACGTGAGTCGGGTTTTAATTGGTTATAAATTTAACCCAGTGATTTCGTTTGTTACCCACGCGTTAATACACACAATATTCATTTTAATAGGCATAAACCTTTAAAAAAAATGATGTTGATAATGATTCACCCAAATTGAAAATGTATCACATGTAAGAAGAAAATAAATGAAAATGAATGAAATAAAACCAAATTTCTAACCATCAAATTACAATTATTTATATATTTGAAGCGAAAACAATATAACCAAAACTTTAAATTTAAATAACGATGTAGACGAAACACTATTAAAACATCAGAGAGGGTTGGCTAATCACTGTGATTATGTTTAACTTATTTTAATTAAAATAACGTTTATAAAAACAATTTATAGTTAATTAAAATGGTATTTATAAGTTATCTCATATGAAATCAGTCATATTAAACATACTTTAAATATTCATTGTAACCTTTAAAGTACATTTCACTAGATGAAAACTCGCATGAAATATTCGCATTAGAAACTTCGTCAAAAACGTCTATCCCCTTCGGTTTCCCATAATCCTTTATATATTCAATTCTCAGCTTGACATCATAATCATATTGCCGAGGAAGATGTATATTATCATAATGTACGGTTGTATGCTCCTCGCTCGCAGCTTGCCGACGCACACAGACACACAACCTAGGGCGGGATCATATCTTGCTCGTAAATCTAGTCTCGCAGAAGACTGCGTTTATCGAGTCTTCGATTGCATTTTGATTTACTCAGTCACCACCAGTACCAGTACTTGAGATACCAGTACTGCAATCTACAGTATTGTAACTGTTCAGTGACATAATCGTGAATTAGGAGTGTTTTAACCCTCAGTTGAATTGTTTAAATTTTAAATTGAGTTGTATTTTACGATTCCTCATAGATTGAATTTCCTCATATTTCATTTTGAATTTACTCTATTATCTTCACTATGTGTTTATCAAGATGTTCACTATTAATTTTCTTTGTGTGGTTTCAGTGTTGATTTGTTTTTATAAACTGTCGAGTTCACTTGTATTGTGGGGTAGATTATCAGGCTAGTAGTGATATTTTTGGTAAGCCCGTGAAATTTTGTATGGTGGTCAGTAATGAAATAACAAATAAATTTTACCCAGACACAAGTTGTATTTAACAGTGTAGCTACTTCAAAGTATAAAATATGACCCAGTTTAATGGACATTTTATTTTGTTATTTTAACAGAGATATTTTTATTTGTTTACGTAATGCAGAGAACTTGACAAAACAGTAACAACGATCAACTGCAATTAAAAATGTGTTGCAAAATACAAGTTGAACTATAATAACCATTAAAGCTGATCTTAAAAGCTGATTAAATTTTGATCTTAGAGATAAATGAAAACAAATTCTGATGTTATACTAACAGTTCCTGGAAAATAAGAATCCTTAAATTAGCTGAGATACCAGATACCAGAACAAATGTGGAAATATTAACTAATACCTGTTAAAAATTCACATCAAACAGCGTGTTAAAACAGTTTATTATTAAAAATGTACAATGAAAATAAAATTTCTTCTTATTCTTGTTACGCGGTATTTATTATTAGTCTATTATAATCAGAGAAAGTCAACTTCACAAACCTGTAGCTCCATTAACACCCGGGGTATAGGTATTGAAATTTGTGTCCTGCAGAACAAAAGATCCTCCAGAATAGTAGGCACTTGTCCGCTTTTGCACGTAAACCAACCCATTCCGTGCTATCCACTTGTTGTGGTGACACAGCAACAGAGAAAGCCCGGTGCAGGGTGGTCTCAAGAGGAGATCCAAGCAAAGGTCGTCCCATTGTTTCCTCGTCGTCCTTGTGACGTCACTTCCGAACGGGGAAAGTAACTTCGCCACCGGTCTGTTAATTTATAGAAGGTGATGCAAATTGCAAATAGCAGAGGGTTCCCAGCGTCGTGGCCCGAGTGCCCTTTGGTGATGGATCTAGATGTGAGGACACGGCAATGTCACTCTTGTTAGAGCCGTCATCGTCGCTCACCTTCAACCTCCAACGATAAGCTATCCGGTGGAGGGAAGTGGGTCTTTATGGATGAGATTGTTGCGTGGAATAACTGAGTGGTTTATAGCCCTCCTGTGAGCCTCTGAATTAAATAAATATTTGACCGCAGGGATCCATCCTCGGGCCAAATTTATTTCCAATTTAATGGGGTATATTGGTGTCCGGACCTGATAAATTGATTCATTTGATGTCACGAGTTTGCTGTAGTGCGACATTTTTTCATATTTTGAAATTTAATTTATTGACCTTAATTTATGTGACCAGTATTTCGCAAGAATGGATTTAAATAAAACTTGTTTTAGTAGCATATATAATTGACTAAGTGATACTTTGACTATTGTAACTGATGCTTTAGTAATTAAAGAGGTTAATTTATTTAAGTGTTAATTAAACGTTGTGCACGAAGTCTATTTCTTCCTTTATCCCTTGACAGTCTTGACGGGATTTATTCCAGATCGTGTTCTAACATTAGCCCAGTCTTCCCCTATTAACCTGAAGGAATCATAAATGTGCTGAAGGGGACTTTTGAAGCTGTCCCATCTTCGAAAAAGAGCCATTACAATTATGGAAAATCGACATTTCAGAGAGCACCTATTTTAATATTGTCCTGAGAAAGATGAAACTACTTATTTGCCACCGAGTGCATCCTTGAAGTAGCTTCCTTCTGATTTAAATTCTGCCTGGCCCAGGGTCAGCATGTTCCCTCTTCTCTAATTAGATAGAGGAAATCGTTGATAAAACAAGTTCACCAGTGGTCTTGAAACTGCCCTCACAGCCCTTTCTTTGTTCCTGTTTTTGTGGCGGATATTCAAACTATGAGCCATGTCAACGTCGGCACTCATAGAGATTTTTTGAAGACTCAAAATAAACTGTGATTTTTTAATAGTTAGATTTATTTTTGAAAATTGTCATAAATTATTATAAAGGGTAAACAAATAATGACAAATAATAACAAGTGGACATGAACATAATCATGAATAAAATTAAATAGGATAAGGTAAATCGGATATTCTTTTGCATTTAATTGTTGCTTCCATAGAAAAATTATTAATCAGATAAAGTAAACAGATACTAAAGGGTGGTTTGTTGCTCTTCGTTCAAGGTTCGTATTATCTAGTCAGAAAGTGATTTACGATTTTTGTCATCAGAAGGGATTTTTGTCATAAGAAGAACTAAATAAATTGCAAATTTGTGAGACCACTTCAAATAATAAGCTCCTAATATTTTTATCGATACTAAAATTACTGAAAAGCCATAAATTTGCATCTACTTTTCAACAATTATAAAAAATCTAAGAAAGTTATACAAAAACCCAATATTGAGAACAAGCCGAACACAATCTGCTATTTTCGGCGGGCTTTGTACATATGCGACTACTCACGGAGTAATAATTACACCCTGACCCCAGAAGAAGCGGCACCAAAAGCAAGCAAACCATGTTATTATTCCGCGCCGTGTGCACGTGTGTATTACTCTGTGCACTTTCACTGTTTAGGAAACACAGAGATTATACTCCGTGTCCTTGGTCGCTCGTGCTCCATGGTAGAGTGACCTGCGCCTAACCTTACACAATCCCCGGTAATTAATATCGTACCGGCTCTTGCATCTCGCGCCTGATTGTCGGCTCGTTCTTGACACTGTTTTCACGAGTCCGGCTCTCATTCTTTTCACAGTTGGTTTATATTCCACGCGGTCGTGGGGCAATCTTCCCATCCGCTTGGTCTTGACATAATTCCAACGGTTGTTTTTGTCCGGAGTACTTATTAGCGCATTTCACTGCGCATTGGGTTTTATAGCGGTTTAATTGCAATTAAAAACAAAATATAATTTAATTTAATAATTTAGAAATTTAGCAATTTGTAAAGAAATAATTTATGAGATTATTTTGTGTTGTAAAGAAAAAAAAACAATGTTATATGTAGTTTTATAAAATGCAAATTGTTTTGCAAGTCTGGGCAAACTCAGGGACAAGAGTGAGATCACGTGACAGCCGGCGTGCCTAGGTTCTAGAACTTTTGGTACAAGGTTATGTATTCACCCACGTTGGGAGCCTGCGGCATTTTTACGTGGAAATACTGTGATGTTAGTGTCGAGAGGCTATCCTACGAGACGTGAATTTCGTCAGATTAGAAGGTGTTCGAAGCGTTTCACTTTGCGTTTAATTAAATAAGTTTAGTGTTTTTTTGTTGTTTTTTTAAGAGAAACATGAAGCATTAAGTATTAGATAGAAGACAAGCAAAACCAACGATTTAATTTAGAAATTAAAAGTTTTAAGTTCATTTATATTAATTTATTTGAGTAACAGAGAAGACTTTTTTTGATTTAATAAATTCAAAGAAAGTTTATTTAGTTTTTTATTTAATAAAATACCACTTCTTAACCTCAATAAAAATACTGCAGCCAGGTTATCAGCTCTATAGTTTTTAGCAGTAAACACTAAAATGCAAAAGTGCATATACTGGAATTACATTATGAAATACATTTTTCACGTAGTAAGAATTTAAGGTACATTATATATTTTTTTTATTTAACTTTGGCTTAATTTTAAAGAAACACAGATAAAATTAAGAAGACAGAACCGATATAACATGTAAACCAATTTTTCTAAGAAAGTTTTATAATCAGGAATAATATAATTCCTATGAGTGTACTACGTAGTCTGTATACTACCGACTTGTTTATTTAACATAACGATTTGTTTGTTCTCATTATGTTTGTTTTTATCTCAAAGTAATATTAGTCATTTATGAATCATGTATAAATAAACGCAGCGACGAGAGTTGTTAGGTAGTTAACGTTTTCTTTTGGCATAGCGCTACAAGTGCGTTCATTGCAATATTAGTATTAATAATTCAAAATGTTTTGAATAGTATAAAGTTATGGTGGAAATTACTTTATGGGTTCAAAACAGGCAATTCACAAATAAAATCAATTTAAAAAACAAGAGTACTAAGTTCTATTATAATAATTACTATTATCTATTAAATTATAATATATTTTTTAAAAATATATAAAAAACAGTGATATCATTCCCAAAAACACAAAGAGGTGACGGGTTACCAAGTCCTGAAAAGATTTGATATAAAAATGTATTCCAAGTCAAGTACAGCACCTTTGGTCTGACATGGTTTTTGGTCACAAATTCCTTAAAGATATTAAAATAACGCTCGAAAGATTGTTGTCATTTTTGATCAGTACTTCACCAGCAGCTAATGTATTTATATGATACATAATAGTACTTTTAGCGAATTTCCCCTATAGGGAAGAAGCTATTACCGTAGTCGGCATGGTAAAACCTAGGCCAGGGACCATGATAACTTTTCGTTCTGAGGTTCTGTGTGTGTTTGTGTGTGTGTGTGTGTGTGTGTGTGTGTGTGTGTGTGTGTGTGTGTGTGTGTGTGTGTGTGTGTGTGTGTGTGTCCGTGAGCACGATAACTCTTGTAAAAATAATCCGATTTTGACGAAATTTTGTATAAACGTGTAAAGCAGCATTTATAATTACGTTCGAAAACCAGACAGATCGAAATATCTGAAAGGTATTTTGGGGGGGTTTTGTACCCCAAAAATGGGTGTTTTGAGTGTTTTACATATAATTTTTGAAAAAGTTAAATTTTAGTCTTTTTTCATTGGAATAAGATTAAAAACACGCATAATTTGGTGTTTTGATTCTTGCTCTACGTCAATTGGTTACAGAGATATTGAACGTGCTAAACACAGTACGTTGTCCAATATTATTCTTATGGAGAAGAAGAAAAATTATATTTCTCGCTTAATTATCAACTTATCTTGATGAAACTTGGTATATTGCTTCTTACCGTTGTGGTCTATTGATATTTATGCAAAAAAGCATTTTTGCCGATAGTTCCCGTAGCAGAAAACATGCGTACTTAGCCCCCATGTTATTCTTATGGAGAGTAAGTATCGTGTTATCTCCCTTAATTATGAACATAAATTAATAAAACTTGGTATGTGGCTTTACCTACTTGAGTTATATTGATATTTGTATGAAACCAATTTTTTGTGTTCCTTGCTTCAGCAAACCTGCATACTCAGCCGCCATGTTGTTCTTATGGAGAATAATTAAAATGCCAGAAATAGTTTATTTATGAATATATATTGATGAAACTTGGTATGTGGCTTTATGTGGCATTACGATACATATATATGCATTATAAATTCGCTGAGTACGCAGTTTTGCTGCTACGGGGGTATTTATTTACTAAAATTTCCCATTTATTGTATAAATTAGGAACTAATAGAAAACATTCCAGAGAAAGTGGTTTTAGCAAAAGTAATGTTATCCTCGACATCGTGTTTCTGCAAAATATCTTTTTCTTTAAAAAATATGTTAGTTTACTCACAGAAATATAACTCATAACAAGTTTAACAATTTGAATATCATCTTACCTCAATGAACTATTTTTCAAAGTACCTAATAAATATTCCAACTAGTCTATCGGGATGTAACTTCACCTGGTTGAGTTATATTGAAAATTGCAAAAGTACACTTTTTTTTCTCGTTGCAGCAAACCTGTGTACTCAGCCCTAATGTTATCCTTATGGAGAATAAATAAAATGCTATATGCCGACTAAAAGTTATTAGCACCTACAACCTACTACTACTCAATCAATAACTACTAATTTTACGACAATATGAAAACCGGTATTTTAAAACGTAAACAACATGACATTCAATAAAATCATACGATATAACCTCGAACGTATATATTTATATTATTAAAAGAATTTCTCGATTTTTGTTCGGCGATTTCGACCCCTAAAACTATTATTTTATTAGTGAATTTCCTATGGAAAAGTGAAATATTAGTATGACCTGCACGGTAAGACTTAAGCCCGGGACCACAATAGAAGTTCCTAACGTGACCCCCTGAACACATTTTGAGGGGCCTCTAAAACGTTATATGTATACATATATATGTGAATTTATATAAATATATGTATGTGTGCTTTCGCAAACTAGCGGTCGCAATTTTTGTCCGATTTACTTCAAATTTGGTAGGGACATTCCTTTTAGCGAATTTCCCCTATAGGGAAGAAGCTATTACCGTAGTCAGCATGGTAAGACCTAGGCCCGGGACCATGATAACTTTTCGTTTTGAGGTCCCCAGACCCCAAAAACACCATTCGTTCGAAACTGTATATATATATATATATATATATATATGTGTCCGTGAGCACGATAACTCTCGTAAAAATGATCCGATTTTGATGAAATTTGGTATAAACGTGTAAAGCAACATTTATGACTTTAAGTTCGAAAACCAGCCAGATCGCTCTATCCGAAGGGGTATTTTGGGGGGGGTTTTTTACCCCAAAAATGGGTTTTTTGAATTTTTTACATATAGTTTTGGAAATAGTCAAATTTTAGTTTTTCCATTGGATTCAGTTAAAAAAAACACACAATTTGGTATTTTGATCATTTCTCTACGTCAATTGGTTAGCGAGATATTGAAAGTGCTAAACACAGTACGTTGTCTAATGTTATTCTTATGGAGGAAAATAAAAATTTTATATCTCGCTTATTTATGAACATATACTGACGAAACTTGGTATACGGCTTCATCTGGTTGTGGACCATTGATATTTGCTCAAAAATATTTTTTGCCAAAGGCTCCCGTAGCAGCAAACCTGCGTACTCAGCCCCCATGTTATTCTTATAGAGAATAAGTAACGTGTTATCTCCCTTAATTATGAAAATAAATTAATGAAATTTGGTATGTGACTTCACCTAGTTGAGTTATATTGATATTACCATAAAACCCCATTTTTGTGTTCCTTGCTTCAGCAAACCTGCATACTCAGCCGCCATGTTATTCTTATGGAGAATAATTAAAATGTCATAAATTGTTTATTTATGAATGTATATTTAAGAAACTTGGTATGTAGCTTTATGTGGTATTAAGATAAATATATATGCATTGGAAATTCGCTAAGTACGCAGGTTTGCTGCTACGGGGGTATTTTATAATCAGTTGGACAAGTACGTTGGGCAAAACAATAGGAAACTCTAACTCCCTTTTTTGGGGATTTTGAGTTTTTGGGCCCAAAAAAAGTCAGGAAAGCCACAAATGTGCATTTATTGCACATTAAATTATTGTACTAAAAAAACAAAGATTTTAAGCTCTGTCCCATGGTTCTAGCACAAGTACTTACCAAGTTATTAAATGAAATGATAATTGTCAAAATACAGTACGTTGTCTTATGGAGATTTTACACTGGAAAAGGCTGTTTTTCATATCTTAATATAGTTTGATCGTCCCCCATACCCCTATTCTAACTTGTTATCCCAAAAATACCTCCTTCTAACTCTATAATGTACAACATTAACATCCTATTAGTGAATTTAAATATAACGAAGCATCAAAACAGCCAAAAAATAAAAATTTCAATTTTCAAAAAATGTAACCAGTGGTTGTTTAAACCCTTTATTTGATCTTTCTAAGGTTCTAATGCGGAAATTCACTTACCTCATGTCAGCGTGCTGCGTGCGATCTCGTTTATATATTTGATATCAATCGAAAGCTCTTATCCTCAAAATGTGCCAAAAACATGTGAAAAACATCTAACCTCAGGGCTCTTAATGTTCTAATGTTAATGTTATGGAGTTATATTTTATTTAGTCAAACCTGATTCCTGTATAATGTAACAGTTTAAAACATCTGACTCTGTGCCTACGAGATTCCCGTGTGGAGAACGGGGGATCTGCTAGTAAATAATTATGATGGAAAACATTTAAAAATCTTTCAACTACAATAACAAAAACACAATTAAATACTGTATTTACTACCGAGTATTACCGTATTTACTACCTAGTTCTTTTCCGTGAAACCAAAATAAGATTATTCGTGTTTCGCAGACTCAAAGACTGAAATAAAATCCTCGAATCAGTTTTGACATTTCATCTATACAGGTACAGCCAAAACTTAAATCCAACCAAAGCAGAATTAACATGTTACTATTCGCAACCTCCAACTGAGAACCTGTAAATCGTTGGGACCAGAAGTAAGCTACAATTACGGTAATGGCTCTATCGGCAGATTCAAGGCCTTCTGGATTGCCTGTTTCCACAAATGCACGGCCGATTATACCAAAGCCAGCGTTGTTATGCGATCTTCCTGCTTCGGGAGTGTTGCCTTACCGATCCCATTGCCGAGGAATCCCGCCTCTGATCGTGCTGTGCTGGGTATTCCTGCCTTATTGGGCCAATTGGATGGTAATAGATCGAGGAAAGGAATTTCAAGGTGTGCTTGTTTTGAGTTATTGATCGTCGATTGTGGTCCATATGATCGATTGAGGTCATATGTGAACCAATAAATTTAAAAATGGATTAATCAATTACGTTGACAAAATTATAAAATATGGACCAATCAATCAGATGGGCCAAAGAAGCGATCATGTACGGACCAATCGCTCCTATATGGGCCATTCAATGGGTTATATACGGCCGAAGCATAATAAATGGGACACGATCAACTGTGATGAGAATCTGTATCTTTGTAAGATTACATAAAATACAGAGAGTCTTTCAGTTAGTAATCCAAAACTGTGTGGACAATTTTAAAATTGTGGTCAATGTCAGTATTTTAATAACTCGTTCCAAATTTGTAACTTTTTGATAAGGAACAGCCCAAACCCTCGTATTGTTGATATTTATGGTCAAATTCTTTTTATAAGGAATTCTCGTTGATAGTTCAAAGAAAAATTCCAGCTAGATGTAGTTTTGAACATTCAAAAAGTTTTTAAGTTTTTAATCAAGATCGATGTACTCTCCGGACGTTAGCACAAAGTATTCAATGTCATGTTATTGTAACAAGGAACCTTGTAAGTAAACAACCTTCCTTTGTCAGACTTTTGGAAACAGTAGATTCTTATTTATCAAACTACTGTTTTAATCAAACGTGGCTGGATTAACATATTGACATCTGAAATTCACACAAGCAAACCTACCTTATCCACTCACTACGTAGAACATCACCTAATACGTTAAGTCTAGCTCCCAACTCCCGATCATGAGGTCTCCCATCCTGAGGTCTGAACCCCATAAAACAAGCGCGTATCCGCAGGCGCCGCGCCGGTCGATTTACAACCAGTAGCCTGTGCGAGGTTCGTCTACAATCAGGGCTGCCAATAAAATCTAAATTTCTGTCAAACGGATCATAAACGCTAACAGATCGAGTCGTAAATTAGAGACCTCCAGTCAGACCACTCGGCAGTCAGCTGGACACAGATCGGTGGCAATTGGTCATAAATTGCGATCGGCCACCGCGCATGCGCCCGCCACCTAATTCTAGACTACTGCCGGCCATGTGGTTAATTGTGGCTCGAGGCACCGCGGAAGGATGGGCCCCTGTTTACCAAATGGGCTAGGCCAAATACGGCGGACAGGTATAGGGGGTTATTGGTTTGTTATGTAATACCGACCACACGCTTAAATCTGTGATGACTGCTGCTGAATCGTGTTTAAATGATTATTTGTTTCTGTAGAACAACACGTTTTTATGGCATGTTAATAATTGGATGGTGTCCGTTATTGATTTTCAGAGCTAATTAAATGATAGTAAGAAAATATTAAAAGTTGATTTGAAATTTGTGCTTTTCTTAAAAGCAAAACTCTAGAGCCTGAAAGTATTTGAACCTATTTGTTTGTCTTAACAATATTTACATTTTGTTTTGCAGGGTGTAGAGGTTAGTGGAACGGTATTCAGGGATATAAAACTGGTAAAATAACGAAATTATACTTAACCAGGTGTTACAAGTAAGTGGTAAAAAACGTTTTAAGTTGACACAACCGGTAGAACAGGAGTTATAACAATACGTTTCTGGGTTTACTTCAACTGTGTTTTGGCTGATTAAAATCTTCGTCCCTTAAAAAACTCTGAATATATGTATTAAGTTCAAGCAAACTTAAATATTAGATGTCACAATTATTTCCAAACTTATTCATACTACAGGCACTTAACAAATGGAAACCAGGAGTTTAACTACTTTGAACTTGTAGAGTATCCAAAGCAAGAAGTGAATATGCAATCCGGAATCCGAGTAAAATCGAGAAATATTTCTCACAATGTGTAATGTCTTATTTTGTGATCCCAAGAATAAGGTTTCACTCTCATGATCCGAGGAAACAAAGGAAACGAATCAACAGACCCGTTCAAAATCGCCTTTTCAAGAAATCCGAAAACCTTGTCAAGAAGAGAATGGGTCGATAGTTATTATGTTAATGTTGTTCCCACATCGAGTGGCTCGGCATCAGAGGAGATGAAAGCAAATCAAAGCAGGGCTCCGCAAGTGTGGAAACGCCGGTGAGATGCCGCAGACCCCATAATCATAGGATAACAATCGGGGTAGAGGTCGGGGAACAGGGATTCGCCACGCGGAGGTGAGAATATCGTAGAGATCGGCGCGAGGCGGACCGGCGATACCGCGGCAACGTCTGTCGGTCTTTGTGTTCTCCGGAGCGACTATTTGAGTCCGGAGCGTGAAATATCCATTATGCTGGAGTCGTATTGGGTATATAGATAACATATTTAGCATTCGATGATGTAAGGGCAGTTAGTACTTTGTAATACCTGTTGAAAGACGTTACTATTTTGTTAAGGATTTTTTTCTAGTCACAGCTATTGGTATGAAATAATAATCAAAAACTCAGTTATCTTTTTCAAATTTTTGTGAAAAATAATTGTCACGTTTCATTGTTACCGTTTACCTCTTAAGAAGAATGACTTATAAACATATTAACATATGAAGCCTATGTTATTTCTTTAAGTGTAAACATACGTAACGTGAGTTTTTTCAGTTGATTCAAAACATGTTTTACGCAATTTGTGTTGTAACTGTTAACACGTAATGTGTTAGGTGCTAACAGAGTATATTGATTAGATTGTAACAGTAATGAAAGTAGTTTAAAATATTATAAGTGATCCATCGCATAGTTTTAACTTTATCTAAATACGATTATAATTTAGAACTCAACTTCAAGTTTGTTTAGTCAGTTGGATTATTCCTACTAAACATAATAGAGTGAAACATCTTTAGCGATCACTTAATCACTGCTCTAAAATAAAAAGTCAGATATACTCATATTCCATACCAACAATCGTGACAAACCATAATCACATACACTGTGAGACGTGCTATAAAATAAATACACATTAAACGTTTTACCCATAATTGCCACCAGGCCGCTTTGGTCTCCCTCCAGAATAGCAGCAGAACCGTGCACACTACTTACAGAACGATAGGTTCACACCAGATAAGATTGTAAACAGTTAATTAATGTTTGCCGGAGACGTGCGACACCAAGTAGGGAACGGGAAGTGATGCCTTCGTGCCTCCTTAACAAATGGCTGATTAGATATCTGGAGCAGCCCGCCAAGGAGTCCTTCCATTTCGGGCTCTATCGGGTTACCACTCGCATTCCAACACTCCCGGGCATCCGGAGCATCTGGGAGTGCGAGACGATGATGATGATGGTGATGGAGAGCTGAGTGGTCTGGAGGTTCAGTTTTACCATAACCTGGTAAACCTGAGGTTTTGTAAAATAGGCGTTAACATTTACACTAAAAGTAATATCTATTTGTTATATATCTACTCCAGAGACATTTTGTTAAAGTTACTTAAACGATTTTTAGGGAAAGCGGTCCAAACACATACTGAGGAGGATCCCGGGAATCGAACCCGTGACCCCTTGAACCGAAATCCAAGACGCTAACTGGTATGTGGGCGAAACGCCCATAACGTTTCAGTTGTTATTGCAAACGAATTGGTACAACAATTATAATTTTGATTTGTTTATGACTACTGTGTGGAAATAAAAATATGTTTTTAAGAAAAATGTATAATAAAAAGAGTTAAGTCATTTAATTGATTAAAAGCAAATATTTCAGTTTGTCACTATATCATTATTAAATGTATTATATACAAAGTCAACAATAAATAATATGCATTAATCAATTTCAATTTTGAAATATGTAGGGAAAGTTTATGTATTGAAGGTAAGTACCAACCATTAAACATGTCCAACTACTGAAAACTACTGAGTGTAAATTGTGAGGTAAATGCAGCTAATATCAGTTTAAAATATTGTAAACAAGAATAAATATCGATTAAAAGGGAGCAATTCTTTGATAAACTTCACAAAAACTAGAACAAAGTGAAAGTTAGCTTTAATAGAAAAATATCGAACTATATATTCCACCTAATTTTAATTATCAGTATACGCAATAAGCGTGAACACCACTGTCGAAGATATAAAACGTTATTGTAGATCAGGAAGAACATCGGACCCAAAAAACCTCCCTGCGGCACTCCACGACGGAGTTATTTACAGCGGTGGAACCCGATACACAGTCTGTGTTTGTGTAACGCCCAAAACCCGGTCACATATTCCGTGGCGGACCGGGCACCGCGTATTTCTCCGTATCTGATATAGCCATATCAATAACTCCGCCGGAACGGCCGGTACTGCGATTAAGCGAAATTCTACAACAATAGCTATTACAACCACGGTAAATCTGAGGGACAAGCTGGTATTTTTACCGGACTGGTAATTGGTTTGTTAGTTTTAATGGTATGGGACCAGATGGTATCGGCGTCGTGAATTAGCCTTCATTACCCCCGGCATGGGAGGGGCCGACAAGGAGTGTAACGGGGCTATGCGGTGGTTTTGTCTCTGCCCTGTAAATGGGTTTGTCAACTTTAATCGTATTACCTTGCTTTTACGGGGTGTGACTATTGAAAAAGTTAAAAATAAAAATAAATATAAATATTTGGGTAAAGTTGTTATCCGAATTCTAAAATTTAATATTTAAAGGGTGGTATAGTCTCAACTACTTAAGATTACTAATATTGATTTTAGTAGTGATTATAAATGTTTCCCATACTTTGTCTTACAAATACAAAATATTATTGTTTTCCTATAAACACAATACCACCTCAATATAATACAAAATACCCCCGTCGCAGCAAACCTGCGTACTCAGCGAATTTCCAATGCATATTATATGTCTTAATACCACATAAAACCACATACCAAGTTGTATACATATATATTATAATATAAGCGATTTTAATTATTCTCTATAAGAATAACACTGGTAATGAGTACGTAGGTTTGCTGAAACAAGGAACATAAACGATTGGTTATTATGCAAATATAATTAAAATTTAACTAGGCGAAGTCACATACCAAGTTTCATCAATATTCAATCATGAATAAGCACTATATAACATTTTAGTTATTCTCCATAAGAATATCATGGGGGCTGAGTAAGAAGGTTTGCTGCAACAAGGAACCAAGAAAATGGGTTTTCAATTATCAATATAACTTAACCAAGTGAAGCTACATACCAAGTTTTATTAATTTATGTTCATAATGAAGGGAGTCAATACATTTGACTTATTCCCCATAAGAATAACATGGAGGCTGAGTACGCAGGTTTGCTGCTACGGGAATAATCAACAAAAAATCAATTGTTTGTGCAAATATCAATATACCAGAACTACGTGAAGCCACATACCAATTTTCATCAACAAACATTCATAAATAATCGAGATATAAAATTTTATTTATAACATTGGATAACATAAGGATAACATTGGACAACGTACTGTATTTATCACTTTGAATATCTCTGCAACGGTTGGGCGTAGAATCACAATTTAAACACCAAAATGATTGTTTTATTGAACTGAACAGATTGGTAAAAGCAAATGTGAAGTTTACATTAAAATAAACTGAGGAAAAGCAAAAAAACCTTTTTCCCATAAGATTAACATTGGAGATTTTATGAGTAGGTTTTTTTGGATTTTCTCCGCAACCACTTAACCTAGGTTAATAATTAAAAATACCATATTATTTTTTTAAGCTCTATACCATGGTCAAAACCAAAATTAAGTTTTTTAAAATTTTCAGGGTGAAAAATGCAAAAAAATGATTTTTGGAAAATTTAAAACCCCCATAAACCCCCCTTCCCATGGTCCGATTTTTCTGGTTTTCGAACTTAAAGTCATGAATGTCATTTTACACATTTGAGCCAAATTTCATCGAAATCAGTCGTCAAGTTATCGCATTCACGGACACATATATATATATATATATATATATATATATATAAATTTGAACGAATAGTGTTTTTGGCATCTGGGGACCTCAAAACAAAAAGTTATCATGGTCTTGGGCTTAAGTCTTACCATGAGACCTACGGTAATAGCTTCTTCCCTATAGGGGAAATTCGCTAAAAACATAGATGACCAAAGTTATTAACAAAGTCATATAAGAAGTATTCATTTAATATAGCTGGGCTGTTTAAAATATAACAAACTTTATAAGAAATAAAAACTCGCAATAACAGTAAAATAAAAATAAATCCCAAAAAAGTCACAGAAAATCCAGCTGTCGTTAAACTACGATTGAAAGTATTATTTCCTCAAATATAGAATAACATGAGGTACATTCTATTCAACCTAGAACTAATTTGGGCTGAGAACTTTGCAGTTAATACAATATTAATTCTATTCTTTTGTTATTTATTTTTCAAATTGCCTTTATTGCAATAAATTTGGATATTCACTTAATAATTTGATGCATATGTTATAAACAAGGCCTTTTTGAAGCAGCGTTGACTATAAATACTGATACTTCTCATTGACATTGTAAAACCTGTCCCAAGTTGTGTGTGTGCCAGACATAGTTTATACTAATCACCAACAGAGTATACTGCTGTCAACTATTAATTATCCTCTCAAGGAGGGAATAATACAACAGTTGGTGTGTCAGGAAGCAAACATAAGTTGATTATCACTGTGTATGGGGGGAGACATTTTAAAAGTTTACGTAAATAACTCAAAAAATAGTTGACAGCAGCACAATCTGTCGGTGACCCAAGTACACTTCAAGTTCTAACTTCCACTAAAAGTGGGACATCTGGGTCATATGGATTGGATGTCTCCTTCAGTATATATAGTCAATGGTAGATTGTGAACCAAGAGATATTATCATTGAACGGAGAAGTTCCTTGAGTACCATCTGATAACGATGAGATTATGTTGCGTCACTGTCACCAGATCCCTGGGCCTTGAGACTCTTGAGACCTAGTCCGCTCCTCACCACCACTGCAGCCCTGCAGCCCACGAACGGACTCACGATCGTTTCGTCACCCAACCTTGCCTCACGTTAAAGGTTCACCTCCAAATTTGACTTGCGTATGCGGCTTTATTTGCTTTAGGCCACCAATAGCAGACCTTTCTCACACTTTGTGTAATTCAGGGTCCGGGGGGAGGCAAATTACCGCTATCGAGGATCGAGTTCTTCACACCCATCACGAAAACGGCATTAGCCCCGAACGTCCGAATTGACCGCTTCGTGCCGCCGGTATGTGTCTGGGATTCTCTGGTTCAAGAACATTCTGTTTAGATTTAGTCGTAAGTTTATAGATATCTTGCTGGGTTTTCTGTGACTTTTTTAGGATTTATTTTTATTCAGATATTCAAATTAATGTTTTGGCTGCATGATAATAAAATGGTTAGTCGAATTAAAATAGTTCCAAGTGCATTTAGTGATTTTAATAGTTTTAAGGTGTAAAGGTACTTTTTGTTGATGTTTTTAAGCTCCGAAATAAAATACCCCCGTAGCAGCAAACCTGCGTCCTCAGTGAATTTCCAATGCATAATATATGTTTTAATACCACTTAAAGGCACATACCAAGTTTCATAAAAATCTATTTACAAATAAGCAATATATACAATTTGAATTATTCTTCATAAGAATAACATTGGGAATGAGTACGCAGGTTTGCTGCAGCAAGGGACAAGACATATTGGATTTCATGTAAATATAAATTTTACTGAACTAGGTGAAGTCGCATACCAAGTTTCATCTATATACATTCATGAATAAGCGATAAATACCATTTTGATTATTTTCAAAAAGAATAACATGAGCGATGAGTACGCACGTTTGCTGCAACAAGGGAAAAATGGGTTTTTATGCAATATAAATTATTATATAAATAAAATTTATCAATATAAATCAACAAGGTGAAGCCCCATACCAAGTTTTTTATTAATTGATGTTCATAATTAAGGGAGACATTACATTTTACTTATTCTCCATTAGAATAACATGGGGTATAAGTACGCAGTTTTGCTGCTACGGGAATTATCGGTAAATTTTGTTGTTGTTGTGGAAATAACAATATACCACAACTAGATGAAGCCGTATACTAAGTTTCGATAGTATACATTTATAAATAAGCGAGATATATTTTTTTTCTTATTCTCCATAAGAATAGCATTGGACAACGTACTGTGTTTAGCACTTTCAATATCTTTGTAACCAATTGACATAGAGTAATGATCAAAATCTTAAATTGTGTGTTTTATAAAGCTGAATCCAATAGTGAAAACTAAAGTTTGACTTTTTAAAATATTACATGTAAAAACTACAAAAACCCCATTTTTGGGGTACAAAAGCCCTCAAAAATACCAATTCGGATGGGTCGATCTGTCTGGATTTCAAACTTAAAGTCATAAATGTTGCTTTACACAATTTTACATTTTTTTCAAAATCGGACCTTTTTTATGAGAGTTATCGTACCCACGGACACACACAGACACATATATACAGTTTCTAACGAATGGTGTTTTTGGGGTCTGGGGACCTCAAAACGAAAAGTTATCATGGTCCTGGGCCTAGGTCTTACTGTGCCAACTACGGTAATAGCTTCTTCCCTATGGGGGAAATTCGCTAAAAGAATGCATTCATAATTTGCCTCCTGGATTGAAAATCGATTTGAAGTAATAGGTTGCGTACCTTATCCGTCGTCGATTCTGAATTACTAGTATATGACTATATAGTTTTGGGACTGCTGTCCCATTTTAAAATATACACGTCGAATTTAATTGAAGGACATGCAGTCGTTGTCAAACTGATAATGACTAACTTTATTTTAAAATGGGACAGTAGTCCCGAAACTAATCCTTTACTAGTAACCCGGGATTGATGACAGATAAGGTACGCAACCTATTACATCAAAAAATAATACACGTTAAACATTAAGTCCAAGGAGATATAATGTTGATGTATTGATAGGTTTTTATTTTAAAACATTAGTCAAAATAGTCATTTTAACTAGTTGGACTGTTTTATTTATAAACACCTTGTAATATTTTGATGAGATCCCTAGAATGGTTCGAAAACCGAGTAAATGATCTGTTTTACATATATTTTTGAAAAAGAATACAATTTTACAGTCAATATAAAAATTCAAATAGTATTGCCTATTTTATTATGTATAGTACCGCAAGTACAAGTAAAATGTATGGGTATTTCATAATATTACTATAATAGTTTAAATTAAAGTAGAAGTATTTGTTGTTTTCAGCACCAGTTTTTATTGACTGACTACGTTGCAGCCAGTGTACTAAAAAACTCAAATAAATGTTACAGATTGCACTTTATAGTGTATTTGATACATTTACATTTGAGTGTGCAGTCAAATTACATCATTTGACTACCAAATAAAGTTTACATAAATTAAATCAAAGTTTCTGTAAACACATGACTAGCTGCATTGTCGAACTTAAATCTATATTTTTATATGAGTATAACAGGACTTTAAGTAATAAAATACAAACCGAACAATAGTTTATGGTTTATAAATATATTTTACAAACAAACAAAAAACTCGTAGCTTCACTAAGCCAGCTAACAATGACATCAGCCGAACCGGTTATTCTTTCATCTGCTTATACATTTATTTATATTGGCACGCCTGCGGCCAGGTGTTGTTTATTGATTCGTTACGTTGGTAGCTGTGGTGATCAGCTGATAATTATGGTAACAATGGCCCGTTATCAGCTGTATCGGCTACCGGCTTGTATCGCCCCATCTTGCATACCGCTAACCTACCATAATTCAAACATCACACCTACAACTCTATACCTCCTCCTATTCCTGGCATATCTTAATATCTCCCAGCGTTACTCCGAATATCGTTTGCCTGCCATTATTTATTGTGCGACTCCTTTTGTGAATCTGATATTATTGTGTTGCTTATTGCGACTTTATTTGTAGACTTGTTGAGAGAAGTGTGGTTGTGTAAGATCGAATCGTTCTATAGACTTGCTGATCTGGTGGAATGTAAATAATTGTTATAAGAACTGCTTTTCAGCTCTGGATTAATTTAAACATCTATTTCCAGTCATTAAGAATCTTTAATTGTTTGAATCTCATCTAATAGTTACTAGCTCAAAACAGTTTTGTATGTACTAATCATAAACCATTAAAGTTATTATTAACTAAGCTTAGTATTTTTTTTAATTTAAAATTATAAAATACATGTTTCCAACTAAGATCTATGGAAGAATTATTTTTATCTTTATCTTCACATGTCAGGAATTCAACAAATAAAAGTGATTCTACCACATTGTGATGGTCATTTGAAACTTCTTCGAGTAATACGGAGAATTTATTATGGAAACGGCTGTTATATTATTGAACTGGCAAATTTTCAATTTCCTAATCTTAGATTGTATTATTAACTTTAAAATTAATCAATCAACGAAGGGTTAATTTATTAACCAACCATGACTTGATAAATGTAGATTTCATTGAAACATTCATATTTTCAAAAATTACGTCATAAGAAGTAATGCGACTTGACTACCTAATTCGGTATCAGAAGTCTACAAACATTGGCTTTGTAGTACCACGTAGGCTTTGTAGCCTACGAACTACTAATATGACAGGAGCCTTCCGCCATTAAGGATCTCAGAAGAGTCCTGGAGGTCATAAAATGTAGAAGAACAAGTGAAGACCGGCGCCGATATATCAGAAGTGGTCCGGGTCCACGCGAGCGGAATACCCGCCACCGCGAGGCACCACCGGCACCGTCCACCGGTCCTCCGTTAGTCCAGGCACCATCTGATACCGCACGATGAATGACTTGTTCCCCCGATCCTCAGATACATTTCTAATTTCAGGTGTGAAAGTGCTTCCGATACGTGTTGTGGCTGAAAATTATTTGTTATGATCGGAGATTTCTCTCCGGTCACGATAAAAATCGTCGGGGACAATTTATTGTGTTGCTGATTGGAGCTTATTGTGCCCGCTACAGATAAA
This sequence comes from Allygus modestus, assembly GCA_963675035.1. NCBI lineage: Eukaryota > Metazoa > Arthropoda > Insecta > Hemiptera > Cicadellidae > Allygus > Allygus modestus. The sequence continues at coordinate 24,207,298 of OY776115.1, forward strand.
TCGCACTAGCAATAAGTCGTTCGGTCTCTTTGTTCTCTGATTACCGCCGCAGGTTTATGAGCTTCCAAGACCGAGAGCCTGGCTCTGGTGACGGACGCGCTTCTCTCGAGGAGGAGACTGTGGCGAAATCTGCAGCAGGTTGTGTTGGGGCTTTACGGTTTCACGTGTGTATGTTGAGCTGCTTAAAACAGCCACTGCTTGGTTAGTCACTTCTACTCTACGCCTTTGTATTTGATATGCACATTTTTAATGCACTGTGCCACAATACACATCAGCCAACAAGTTAGCAGGTCAGGGAATGACGTTTCGTAGACTCCAATTCATCACACTTTGACACAATACATATCAGCCAACAAGCTCGCAGATAAGAGAGTGACTCCGAAACATCACACTGGCACACGTTTTACATCACGTCTTGGTAGACGTCCGATTCATCACACTGTGCCACAATACACATCAGCCAACAAGTTCGCACATCAGCGACTGATGCTGGGTAGACGTCCAATTCATCACACTGTGCCACAATACACATCAGCCAACAAGTTCGCAGGTCAGGGAGTGTGCTGGGCAGACGTCAAATTCATCACACTGTGCCATAATACACATCAGCCAACAAGTTCGCAGATCAGGGAGTGACGCTGGGTAGACGTCCAAGTCATCACACTTTGACACAATACATATCAGCCAACAAGCTCGCAGATTAGAGAGTGACTCTTGGTAGACGTCCAATTCATCACACTGTGCCACAATTCACATCAGCCAACAACTTCACAGATCAGGGTGTGATGCTGGTGATGCTGGGGAAACGTCCAATTCATCACACTGTGCCACAATTCACATCAGCCAACAAGTTCGCAGATCAGGGAGTGACGCTGGGTAGACGTCCAATTCATCACACTGTGCTACAATATACATCAGCCAACAAGTTCGCAGGTCAGGGAGTGTGCTGGGCAGACGTCAAATTCATCACACTGTGCCATAATATACATCAGCCAACAAGTTCGCAGGTCAGGGAGTGTGCTGGGCAGACGTCCAAGTCATCACACTTTGACACAATACATATCAGCCAACAAGCTCGCAGATCAGAGAGTGACTCTTGGTAGACGTCCAATTCATCACACTGTGCCACAATTCACATCAGCCAACAAGTTCGCAGATCAGGGAGTGACGCTGGGTAGACGTCCAATTCATCACACTGTGCCACAATACACATCAGCCAAAAAGTTCGCAGGTCAGGGAGTGTGCTGGGTAGACGTCAAATCCATCACACTGTGCCATAATATACATCAGCCAACAAGTTCGCAGGTCAGGGAGTGTGCTGGGCAGACGTCAAATTCATCACACTGTGCCATAATATACATCAGCCAACAAGTTCGCAGGTCAGGGAGTGTGCTGGGCAGACGTCAAATTCATCACGCTGTACCATAATATACATCAGCCAACAAGTTCGCAGATCAGGGAGTGACGCTGGGTAAACGTCCAATTCATCACACTGTGCCACAATACACATCAGCCAACAAGTTCACAGATCAGGGTGTGATGCTGGGTAGACGTCCAATTCATCACACTTTGCCATAATACAAATCGGACAACAAGTTTGCAGATCAGGGAGTATGCTGGGTAGACGTCCAATTCATCACACTGTGCCACAATACACATCAGCCAACAAGATCGCAGATGAGGGAGTGATGCTGGGTAGACGTCCAATTTATGACACTGTGCCACAATACACATTAGCTAACAAGTTCGCAGATCAGGGAGTGTGCAGAGCAGGCGTCCAATTCATCACGCTGTGCCACAATACACATCAGCCAACAAGTTCGCAGATCAGGGCGTGACGCTGGGTAGACGTCCAATTCACCACACTGTGCCACAATACACATCAGCCAACAACTTCACAGATCAGGGTGTGATGCTGGGGAAACGTCCAATTCATCACACTGTGCCACAATACACATCAGCCAACAAGTTCGCAGATCAGGGAGTGACGCTGGGTAGACGTCCAATTCATCACACTGTGCCACAATACATATCAGCCAACAAGTTCGCAGATCAGGGAGTGACGCTGGGTAGACGTTCAATTCATCACACTGTGCCCCAATAAATCTCTGGAGCGTGGGTCCCTCGACTCTATCATTACCACAATTAGACAGCGAAGGTGATTTACTAAATCAACAATACCGCACCGCCTCGCCTCTCAGACTGATCTCCTTCTCCCGCTTCTAATTTCACCGTTTATCCTGAATTGCTTCCTTGCGTGCCCTGAATAAATCATTCTCATCACAGCCTGTCATTTCCCAACACCTAATTTACCCACTCACTACTCGCCTCGACTGGAACGCTAACTGGCAGATTGATATGCAGATTCTATTGTTATGAGTTATTCTTAATTTCAAACAATTTATTTCTAAACATTTTCTTACATCATAACATAAACTATCACTATCACTGTACTACACTACCACAAAGACTAGAATCGTATATGTAATCTTCCCCTTGAGCCTCTCACCTTAGTTTAGCTGAATTTATCTTCTTTTAGCGAATTTCCCCTATAGGGAAGAAGTTATCATCACCGTTGGTGGAATGGTAAGACTTAAGCCCGAGACCATGATAACTTTTTGTTTTGAGGTCCCAAGATGCCAAAAACACTATTCGCTTAAATTTATATATATATTTTAAGGGTACTTAGTTGAAATAATGTTTCATTTGATTATTATTATATTAGTAGCCATAACAAATGAATGTAATATTTATATATATATATATATATATATATATATATATATGTATATGTCTGTTACATCGATAACTTTTGAAATAAACACCCGTATTTGATGAAATATGTCACAAATGTGGAGAGTAGCATTTATGACTTTAAGTTAGAAAATCAGATCGATCGGACTATGGAAAGGGGGTTTATGGGGGTTTACGATTTTAAAAAAATGAGTTGTTTGCAATGTTTACGCCAAAATGATAAAAACACTCAATTTTGGCTATAGCCATTTTATAGAGCAAAAAAAACCAATAATTCAGTATTTTGAATCACTATCCTAGGTTAAGTGGTTGCGGAGAAAATCCAAAAAACCTGTCCCATTTTAATCTTATGAAAAAACTTTTTTTAGATTTTTCTCCGATAATTTTACTATGAACTTCACAACTCTTTTTATCAATACGTTTAGCTCAACAAAAAAACATTTTGGTGTTTTAATTGTTTTTGCGTCCAACTGTTGCAGAGATATTCAAAGTATTCAAAGTGCTAAACACAGTACGTTGTCCAATGTCATCCTTATGGAGAATAAATACAATTTTATATTTCGATTATTTATGAATGTATATTGATGAAACTTGGTATGTGGCTTCAACTAGTTGTGGTATATTGATATTAGTACAAAAAACAAGTTGTTTGTTGATAGTCCCAGTAGCAGCATACCTGCATACTCGGCCCCTATGTTATTCATATGGAGAATAAGTAAAGTGTATCTCCCTTAATTATAAACGTAAATTAATATAACTTGGTATGTAGCTTCACCTGGTTAAGTTATATTGATAATTGCAAAAAAACACATTACTATCGTCCTCATTGCAGAAAACCTACGTCCTCAACCCTAATGTTATTCTTATGGAGAGTAAATAAAATGTTATATATCACTTATTTATGAATGTATTTTTGTGAAACTTGGTAAGTGGCTTTATGTAGTAGTGAGACATATATATATATATATATATCTTTTTGATATACATATGATGTAGTTTTCCTACAGAACGTTCAATTAGATGAAACTATAGTTAAGCCCCTACACAAACTTGGCCCATGAGTATAAGCTTTCTTAAGAAATGTAATTTGAATACCGACGTTGCAGCAAACCTGCGTACTCAGTGAATTTCCAATGCATATATATGCATTGGATGTATATCAAAAAGACAGAGATTATCATTACCTCCTTAGCTCTAGGACTTTTCGTAAAATAATATTGTATGTTACTAAAAATCTATGCTTACCTTATAACGTATGTATAGAAATATATTTTCTGAATTATTCTCAGCACGTTGTTATGATATTCGTAAGACCTATATTCAGATGATACTAATTGTACCAATCAGTATAATACTTAGAAAGTTATCCGTATTAGGATTAGTAAATTTACTACCCTATTACGGTTTTACAGAAATAGTTCCACACTATTCCTTTGAAAAATGCTCTAGATACCCTACTACACGACCAACATTATCTTAATAATCCATTTCGTTTACAGCTACTGAATCACAGAAAAAAATATATATAAGATCCTTTGGGTGTGTATTTTACATAGATATATGCCTGGGATGAGAATGTAAACTTAGGAATAACTTGCCGTGAGAAGGCCTTACACGCGCCGTACCTTGTCTAAGGAAATGGATTTTTACGACATTAACTTGGAAAAAACTAAGACGGAGGTAATTTAGTAGAACCTCACTAATTCGAAATCCTCTTTAATTAGTAACTTTTGTATGTTTCCTTCAGAAAACCTCTAATACGGGCATAATGTTGCCTGTAAAATTCAAAAATGTTTATACTCGGGCCTCTAGAATTTGAATTTTGTTGCTGTTATTCGAAACGTTACCTCTAAAATTCTAATTAAACTTCTACAGTATGAACTGTGGCACCGTAAGCCTTTGGAATTCGAGTTAAACGAAAAAACAAGCCTGTTGAAACTTGAGCTAATAAATATACTCAGTTCCCTCCAGATCTGAATTCATTGACGTTTATTTCAATTGCCTTTATAACTATAATTCGGATTCCATTCACATTAACCTCTATAATTCAAACTCTCGACATGTCAAACTTCCTTTACTAGGAAATAAGTTTGCTGTCCCCTGAATTTCGAATAAGTGATGTTCTACTGTATTACCCTTTCCACGATGCTTTTCTGAACATTTAAAACTGGAACAGCGCTTGGTTTTTACCACACCCAACGTTTATTAAAGCAGGTGTTTACACTGATATAACAAGTTCGATATTTTGTTGCATACTCGCGTAATATATATTTTGCTAAATGACACATTTTGATTTAATAAAGTGTGTAACATCACACCACCCATCTTCATCTTCCACAGTCATAGTTAGCGAGTCGATAAAATGTATCCTCCAGTCACTTGCTATTTTACGGATAAACCAATAACCATCCTTATCTCGACCCATAGCCAATCAGCGTCCCCGTTTCCGGTCCCAACGCTCCGGGAACATGTTCCGTAAACGAGCGTAATGAGTTGCACGCGGCGCGGCACCATACATTACCGCCAATATAGCTCGCACGTGTCCGGCCTGAATAAATGTACCTATAACTTACCACTAATTTTATATTCATAAATATGTTAATACATAATTATTAGAATGTTTTACCCGGATTAATAACTTAGGGCCGGAGTTCACGAAACACTTAAAATTCCGGGCGCGGAAAGGCTTGACCTTTTTCTCCCAAATGTACCAATAAAGTACAGCGCGGGCCGTGGCCGGCCGTCCTCACGTGGAAGGAGGTAGTAGATTAGAGCCGGCGGCGGAGACTGGGGTGGTCGGGGGGACTGAAGCGCTGGTCGCTCGTGAAGCGCTAGGATCTGTGGGCCTTTACTGGGTGTCCTGCCAGAGAATTTTAGGCCACAAATGCATGATTTGGTAGAGATCAAAAAAAGGAAAAAAAACTTGGTATAAATCTTCTTCTACATATATTAATTTACGTCTGTCTGCCTGTATGTAACTTTTAATCAACAAGGCATATCTTAGGAAGTACTTGAAGTACTGACTCGAAATTTGACTTGTGTGTTATACTACTTTAGTAATAATTTAGTATTAAGTTTGGTTTTTATAGGTTTAAATTTTTCAAAATGGCGGCCATGTAAGTTTTTTAAAGCTTTATATCACAAAATACAAAATTGTTATTTTCGCTCACTCCCATAAATAAGTAAAAAAGAAACATAGCAAAGTAGTTCTTATTTATTAATGTGTGTTAACAGGTAACTTTTATTTGTCTACAAATAAATAAACGAACATTTTCCCCCTAAAAACTAGTTAATAGCACGCTCCAGTCACAAAACCTTTCACGTTTATACTTCCTCCCCCATATGTTAACTTTCAAAGCCCGTCCTTCCTCAACGGATTGTCCGATATCATTAAATTTTGGCTCGTTTTAAAGAGAAAAAATGCTAAATATTCGAATAAAAGCTATACATGCGAATTTTAAGGGTGAACTATCTTGTGATATCTAAATTACACTCACTGGAATTGCTAGGTATTTTTTTGTTCTTTAAGATGAACCATAAATCGGCGATTTTTAATAATCCGTTAAAGATGCGCTTTAAAAGTAAAAATTGATCTTATGGGAGAAGCATATAGAACCAAAGGACTGGATCCCCTCTTAATCAAGGGAGAAAAAAGGGGGTATAAAGGTGAAACACAGGGATTAAAATGTAGTGAAAACCACCGCAACAAATTCCACCGGCCCGACAGGGACGAGGCTTCCCATTGAGCCGGGAACTGTTTGACATTAGAGATTGGCGATCCGCTCTATTCTGCATGCACTGGGAGCTGTTCGATTGATAAAATAGATCGCTCGTCCCGAAGATTTATTCGCGATCATTGTGCGGACCGCTGCCGTTCTCTGATCTATATACGCACTAATGTATTCACTCCACTGGCCTCCTCGTCTGTCCGGATGCTTTCTAAATACATTAAACATCTCCTACGCCGCGGCGTCCTCTGGCACGTTCGGGTCCACTGTTGCTTTTTGCGTACGGATCGTGGGTTATAGATTAAACCTTTCGAATCCGTCATATATGACAGTGTGGGATAACATAGGAGAAACTGACTAGGGTTCGTGATTTTATTTAATTAGATTGTAACTTAAATGCAGGATGATATGGGAGGAATACAAACGAGATCGCACGCAGCACGCTGACATGAGTAAAGTGAATTTCCGCAATAAAACCTTTAACAAAATCTAATAAATGGTTTAAAACAACACTGATAACATTTTTGGAAAATTTAAAAAATCTATTTTTGGCTGATCTGATGCTCCTGTTTATATTTAAATTGACTATTAGGATGGCAATGTTATACATTATAGGGTTAGGAGGAGATATAGTCAGGATAGCAAGTTGGTATAGGGGTATTGGGGGTGATAAAACTGCATCAAGATATGAAAAACAGCCTTTTCCAATGTAAAATCCCCTTAAGACAACGTACTGTGATAATACAATTAACATTTTCTTTAATAACTCGGTACATGCTTGTGCTAAAATTATGAAGAAGGGCTTATAATTTTTGTAATTTCACGTAAAATAATTTAATATACAATAATGTTACAATCGCGGCTTTTCTGACCCATTTTGGGCCCAAAAACTCAAAATTCGAAAAATTACAAATCCCAAAAAAAGGGGGTTAGTGTTATTTGATTGTTTTGCTCATCGAACTTGTCCAACTGTTTACAGAAGGGAAGGTTCCTCCCAAATTTTAAGTAAATCGGACATAAATTGCTACCGTTAGAGTGCGAACACATGTATATGTATATAAATAAAAATATATATATAAATGTATATACATATATATATATATATATCAATTTTTTAGCGACAACCCAAAACGTGTTCAGGGGGTCACGTTAGGAACTTCTATGGTGGTGCCGGGCTTAAGTTTCACCGTGCGGGTCATGATAATAGTTAAATTTTCCATAGGAAATTCGCTAAAACTTCTGGTTGTTGCCCTTTTTAGAAAAGTTTATAGCATTTACTCGTAAAAATGTAATAATTGTCTTGTTATAAAAAGTCTGTTCTAGTTGATACTCTGTTTATATTTATGTTTATTTATTAGCTCAACTGGATACATGTTCAAACAAGTTGGAAAACTTTTAACCACAATCCTTTATGACTATACTTTAAGATATATTATAAGTTTATTCTCATTAAAACGTTGAATGACAATTGATAAACGCCATTTTTAGAAGTATTTACAGCACACATTGTCACTTACAGCTTCAATAACTTAAATTATTAATGTGGATTATTCAGGTAATTTCACATCCAAGATATTCATTATTGAGAGATAAGAAAAAAATATTTCAGGAACTCGCCAAAGTTAAAAATCATTTATACGTTGTATACAGTAAATATTAACCGTCATGAAAGTCAAATTAGAAGAAATTATTTTAAATTTACAATTATTACGTAATTATTAGTAAACAAAAGACCATTCACGGTTATTTCGGCAAACTATAATTGCCTCTCTTATCCTTAAGACGGGATTCCCGGAAGCACACGCAGCCTGGTAGACCGGCTAGGATGCCGAGGCCCGATGGCAAAGATCTACAACATTATTGTCCTTGGAAGGAGTCGAGATCAGATATCGGCCATTCAATGTCCGATTTACACCCGAGTACGTGAGCGAGTGCGTTACAGAGAGCTGAATTTGTCGGAACTGCAAAGGCCCCAGACTAGATCCTTGAGGGACACCAAACTGGTCACTGGTCTGTAGATTTGTAGGTATACAACTAAACTGTTAATACAACTTAAAAATAATAAAAGTACTTTCTTTAAAATTTTCTTGGGTTGATTAAATAATTTTGGTAACATTAAATAAATGTGGTAAAGTGAAAAAAGTAGGAATGAATTTCTACTGGGAGCTATAAAACAATCATGCGACAATATCACCGCGAGAAACATAGTAACAAAATAACAGTAACAAGTCATAATTATTGAATTTTAATTTTGCCCCATGTTCATAATGATTCTATAATAGCTGGAAATATCTGTTAGCACAGATAAGTTCAAACACTACAGCCGTTAGAAATTTATTTATTCTAAATTGATTGATTTCCGACCAATAAATATATTTACAACGATAAACAAAAGACTTTCAAATCTATACAATAGTTGTTAATATAAAAACTATACAGCAATAATATTTAAATCGTAAACATGAATCAAACAAAACATTATAAATAATATAAATTAAGTATGCTATTAAGTAAATTTGTCGGCTAGTAAACAAATCTTACTGTGACATCGATGCGTCTTAATCTGGATGTACAACTGACTGTATTTACAACTTTAACATTTTCTTCAACATTTAAAAAAATCTATCAAAGCTCAGGCTACGATATTTCATTTTAAATTAAACCTATTTTTAATAAACGAACTAGACTAAAATCGGCTTAGATAAAACGTACTAAACCCATATAATGTATATATAAATTAAGTCCAAGGAATAAAATCTGCAACTGTAATAAAAATTGGTCGAATTCCTTTGGTTCCAAGAAACAATATGCTACTAATGATATGCTAGTGGTGTGAAAATTACATGTTTCAGTAAGTTACTGACGTTAAATTAATTTAGGGGCCTAGAAAGCTTTGCTCACACCACCCGGAAACAATTTTCACACCTGATGCGCTCACGTGTTATTAGGCGGTACTGGAATTAAATACCGGCGTTTAACTAATTTAATACGTTAATTGTCCGTTAGAGTTAATGACCATTTGTGAAACACGTGCATCAGCACAAGCGACTAAATTCAATTTGCTGCTAATTTTCCAGTTAGAGAATGTTTGAGAGCCGTTTAGTTATGAAACACGTAATTATCTTGAACTGGTTGTTAGGCCCAGTATAAAAGTCGGAATGGAAGAATTTTAAGAATCAGAAAAATGTTTGCTAATGTCAGATTAAAATCGTAAACTTTAAGTAGATACAACAAACAAGTTCTTGAAAACCAAACCTACTAAGTGTCAAAGTTTAATAAATTATTAAAAATAACACGTTTATTGCTTTCACAGCTTTAAAAAGTAGCTAATCATAATAAATATTGTTAACGACAAAACTGTTGATAAATATAGTTTTTTCACAGTTTAAGGGGTGAACAGATGATCTCTATTCTTGCGAAAGGCTATTATTGATAAAATACTAGATAATAAATTCTAGATTTATATGTAAAAACATTAAAGAAGTAATACATAATCTTTAATTTCAAACCGTAAAAATCTCTAATCAAGTCATAGGTTGCATTACAGATAAAACTCTCAGTAAGCGTATTACACTACTCGAAATTTTGATGTGCTATTGTAACGATAATTAAAAACGTAATGAACAAGAGTAATTAAGTTTAACCATCAACAATTCCTTAGAGACCTTCATGCCACAAGGCGTCACCCTCAAAACTCATAGTTCATGGTTCAGTGTGTCAATAATCCCTAAGTTAAGCATAAAAACCTATAGTGTTTAGAGACACAGCATCAAAGCACCCTTCCATGTGGCACCACCGAGACCACCAACTCTAATCGCTATAGATCCTCGATCTTCGCAGATTAATGGCTGTTCCCGCCGCCGTGGTTCTATCCCGGGTAAACCGATGATTCTGATATACTCGCGGTCTCTCCTCCATTATAATTTAATTTACCTGCTCTACGCTCAGTAAGACTTACGGCGCCGTTGCGAGGGCCCGACCTTCTGTGATTTCTGACGGACGTTAAAGAGCAGACGTGACCGTTTAAAAATTTCGTTGCTCGTATTTTCCTCCGGTTTGCCCTAAAAGGAGGGATTTTTGTGGATCGGTTATCTTGACGGTGAAGTGTATTTTGAGGATTGGATGTTTACTTTTTTAAGAATTTATGTCAACATTAAAGGTTTGTCATTAAATAAAGCCATAAAAACGGGGTTGTCAGATAATTCTATACTGATCCATAGAGAATTTATGAATTATCAGGAAGTGGTGTAAATGTGGAAACCTTGTTTTAATTTATTTTATAACTAGTTTGTTTACCATTGGAATAATTATAAATTCTGGAAAAACTTCACAATAATGTTATTAACGATAACAGCTTTTGCTTGTATGCAAAATATTACATTTACATTGTAATAATAATTGTTAATAATAAGTTGACACTTTGATCCGATTTTCAAAATGTGCTGGTAATGTTGAAACATTGTTTTTCTGGTTAAAACACTACAAATTATATATCAGAACATGTATTTACTATACATACCAAAGATAAAACTAAGGCTGAAGAATTTAAATTTTTAAATAAAATGTTTACTTGCAAAAGTCACAAATATAGTGTTCATTTTCGCACCCAGCGCACAAAGTGTGGCACCAAGATTCACACAGCAAGCACTTTATCCAAAGTTCCCCGCGAACATCATTTGAAAAAGCCTCTCCACAAAAAATGCATATGGCGTCATCGTCTTCTGCTGGCAATTGACCCACAGGCATCTCCATAACTGATTCCCCATCTCCATAAACGTGTCCACATTTCCCCCAGTGTTGCGCTTCCCCATTACCAGCATCGCCATATTGAACTATGAAGTTAAAACTACGCTAAATTTTCAAGCTAGGAAATTACTTAATTGCACCAGTTTGTAGTGTATTTTTTGCTTAACAATAACTGCCTAAGCATTAGGAGATAACTTGGTAGCCTATGTGATTAAAAATACTTTAAAAACTTACCTCAAACTTTTGAAAATAAAGACAAACTTTGATCAACTACTTCACTGACAATAAACCACGTGGTGACTGCCAGCGCTCCTACAGGCTTTATAAAGAAACATAATAAGATGTTGATGCAATTGCCGCTGGACTGCAGCACCTCTCAAGCCCTACAAGGTATGCTTCCACATTACCAACACGCTTCCACATTTGCACCATCCCCTCATAATAAAAACATAAAAAATGTGTAGTGTTATGTTTTCTGAAATGTTTATATAATTCCACCAGCTCTCCCGTCGTCATCGTCTACCTTTTTGTTACCAGCTGGAAAAGCTTTTCTGCGCAGCTATATACTAATTTAGTCGTTAATAAATGTTTAACAAATCCAAATTTATTCTAAAACTAAGTACTGATATTCTTGGTATAACAGTATTAAAAGTATAGATTTATTGTAAAACACTTATTAAGCATATTACTACTGGTCATTATAAAGTACAAGACACCAACACACGCCCTTATTTTATACTCTTTTTAAATTTAGTTTAAACTACTTTATTGTTGGTGTAATTAAACGTAATTTTATAAATACGATGTTATTTTAAAAATTCGTGAGGTAAACCATATTAGCGAATTTCCCCTATAGGGAAGAAGCTATTACCGTAGTCGGCATGGTAAGACCTAGGCCCGGGACCATGATAACTTTTCGTTTTGAGGTCCCCAGACCCCAAAAACACCATTCGTTCGATACTGTATATATATATATATATCTATATATATATATATATATATGTGTGTCCGTGAGCACGATAACTCTCGTAAAAATGATCCGATTTTGACGAAATTTGGTATAAACATGTAAAGCAGCATTTATGACTTTAAGTTCGAAAACCAGACAGATCGACCTATCCGAAGGGGTATTTTGGGGGGGTTTTGTACCCCAAAAATGGGTTTTTTGAATTTTTTACATATAATTTTTGAAAAAGTTAAATTTTAGTTTTGACCATTCGATTCAGCTTAAAAAAACACACAATTTGGTATTTCGATCATTCCTCTACGTCAATTGGTTACCAAGATATTGAAAGTGCTAAACACAGTACGTTGTCTAATGTTATTCTTATGGAGGAAAAGAAAATTTTTTTATCTCGCTTATTTATGAACGTATACTGACGAAACTTGGTATACAGCTTCATCTCATTGAGGTCTATTGATATTTGCTCCAAACAATTGTTTTTGCATAATTCTCCCGTAGCAGCAAACCTGCGTACTCAGCCCCCATGTTATTCTTATAGATAATAATTAAATGCTCTGTCTCCCTTAATTATGAACATAAATGAATAAAAACTGGTATACGACTTCACCTAGTTGAGTTATATTGACATTAGCATAAAAACCCATTTTTTATGTTCCTTGTTGCAGCAAACCTGCGTACTCAGCCCCAATGTTATTCTTATGGAGAATAATTAAAATTGTATATATCGCTTATTTGTGAATACATTTTTATGAAACTTGGTAAGTGGCTTTATGTAGTATTAAGACATTTATATCTCCATTGGAAATTCGCTGAGTATGCAGGTTTGCTGCGACGGGGGTATTTTTTAAATACGGCTGTTTATTAATAGACCAGTGACCAGCTAAAAAACTGTTTAAGGTTGATTCGTTACAAAAACACCTCCAAGTATTGGGGTGGATATACAGGGTGTCCCGGAAGTAAATACAAAAACTTTGGTAATGGGTTATATGGGTCAAAATATAAATAAAATTTAGAATAACATTTTTTCCAAAAACACCTTGTTACTGAGATATCCGCCATCTTGTATTTTTTCATTAATATGTTATATCTTAAAACTATTAAAGATATATTTATGAAACTTGGTATAGTGTTTAAGTTAGTAATAAAATAATCGTAAACAATACTTATTAAAAAATGTTTTTCCTTTTCAAAATGGCAGCCACTAAAAATGTTTCTAACTAAAATTACTAAAACACGGCTGATTATACGAAAAAAAGTCAAGAACATCTTTAATTAGTACCTTTCATTTTCCATAAAACGACACGAAGTTCAGACAGATTGAATAACAAATAGCTAAGAAACCAGGATTTTTAGTTGTACAGGCCAGGCGCACCCTGACAGCTTGTCCACCATTGCGCCTGACCTGTACAACAAAAAAATCGTGATTTCTCAGCTATTTGTTATTCGATATTTTTGAACTTGGTGTCGTTTTATGGAAAATTAAAGGTACTAAATAAAGGTGTTCTTGCTCTTTTTCGTATAATTAGCCGGTTTTTAGTAATTTTAGTTAGAAACATTAAAATGGCCACCATTTTGAAAAGGGAAAATATTTTGTAATAATTTTTTTACAATTATTCTATTCCTACCTTAAACACTATACCAAGCTTCATAAAGATATCTTAATAGTTTTTAAGTGATAACATTTTAATAAAAAAATACAAAATGGTGGATATCTCGGTAACAAGGCGTTTTTGGAAAAACATTTATTTTTATTTTGACCCATAGAACTCATTTCCTAAGTTTTTGTACTTACTTCCGGGTCACCCTGTATATAGCCGGTGTCTCCACCCTTATATCCTCATGCTTGATCCTAACTTACCAGAATAATTGTAAAACGACAAAACGACCATTGCTTCACAGCAATCATTCGCTGGCATCTTGGCCCCTTGATTTACCACCAGCGCGGCATTTCATCTGCCTACCACTGACGGCTCAAGAAGGGTTTACTACAGTCTTAATCTCATTTGCTAGACGTTAACTACCCATTGTTTCATTAGGTGGTGGATTTTAATATTTTCATGAGTTTAGCGTCATGTGCACAGCGAGGAACGTATTCAGGGAAATACTTGAGTCATAATTACCCTATGAGGGGCAGTTTGACGTCATTTGTGGAATAGTCTGTGCTTGATGTTCAATATATTTTTCAACTGTTGAGGCATATTTGATATATTTAAGGGATTGTTTTAACTATTGCTTGTAAAAATCTGAACAATTTAAACTAAACATCAGCCTGTCTGACCTTTTTATTCGACAGAACTTATCAAATACTTTCTTAATGATATATCTTTATTCCAATTTGTCTTTAAGGAAGCTTCAGTGTTCCTTTAAGTTCTCGCCTCACCGGCTTTCTAGGACCTCATATTAATTTTATGGAGGAGTTTGTATTCTGTACTACTTAAATATTTGCCAATTGGCCAATTAGAGTCCTTTGGGTGTACCAAAAAAATTCAGCATTTACAACTATTTTATTCTCGCTTGCATTCGTAAGTTTAGGTGGTTGTTTAGTAAGGGATGTTCTGTTATATTTAAAACAACTACTGGTAAATAAATCTAATGGAAAAAATAGTCAAACTGGTTTCATACTTTTACAAACATTATGCCAATATACACACTTTCGCAGCAAAGTACTGAAAACAGCTCGAGTTTCCTTACAGTTTTCTTACAGTCCATAACAGTTTATTACAGTGAACTCCTTACAGTTTCGAGTTTACAGAAGTATATCAAAAGTGTTGGAGTAAACTTTGTATATAAATACTTAATAATTTTGAAAACGGATCCGGACTGAATCAAAGACATATAAATTATATTTTAACAATGTTAGGTGATATGATTTTGATCATAAATACAACTTCAAGAAATTGACTTCATAGACGTTTTAATTTGTTTAGGTTATTGTGCCTATCAAAAACAAGAAGTGCAGATAACTAAATACTTGTAAAAATAAAATTACTCACAACGGAAAATGTTGTTTTTCTACTTTCTGTGATGCTTTGTTCTACCTAACGAGTTTATTCAAATTCATGTAACATATAACCATTCTGTTTCTCCTAAATACATGGTTCACCAATTGTATGTAACGTTTTGTCATTTCACAACGCACATGTTATGTAAATTTAAATCAAGAAATAAGCTGTACTATCCACTAAATTTGCATTGTAGCGGATGATTCTTGGAGCTATTACAGGGTGAAGATGTTAAAGAGATAATAACATATAGGTATAAACCTGGGTTATTGGTAGGTTGGGTAACTAATAACTGGTGTTTCATAGCAAAGGTGAGTTATAATATGACAACTTTCATGCTGTGGATATTGAGCCACGGTACAGATAGTAGATCCAGTTGTACGACCTGATGTACCATCTCTATGTTGTACAATGACACACGGTTAGTAGTGAAACATTTTGAAAAATACAAATGGAAATGTTTGTTGAATTGTATTTGCCTGATTTAATTATTAGTAAAAACATAGTCACATTATACAGTGTGTAAAAAAAGTCCGCCCCCCCTTTAATTTTTTTGTTTGTTAAAACAAACAAATCACCTTTGGGGAACGATAATAACTTAACCCAAAGTATCTTTTGACGTTATCGGAAATTTTGAGTGTCCCCCAAAAATAGGGGATTTTGGGGGCAACTCAAAATTTTCGATAACGTCAACCCCTTTTGAGTGACCCCTCATTTTAAAGAGATTTAAAAAAATAGGCGAATGGTGGAGGTTGAAGGTCTGTAACGTGTTTCTATCCAAAATGGCAGCTTGTCAAAGTTTTGAATACAACTCATTCTTGAAACCTGGCGTCTAAGACTTTTGGAGTTTTAATTTCATCTTTGGTGACTTAAAAGTGAAAGGACTCTTGAAGAAATGCTATTAAATGAAGAACTGGTCTCTCTTTTGGTAATATTTAAAATTTTGAGAACCCGCAAAAATGGGGGATGTAAAATTTCCTAATGTAAAATTTACATTAAGGGGTTAAATTTACTTTTAACTGTCACCCTTCGCCTAGGTTTAAAAATCTATTTAAAATGAGGGGTCATTCAAAAGGGGTTTACATCAGAAAATTTTGAGTTGCCCCCAAAATCCCCCATTTTTGCGGGACACTCAAAATTTTAAAAATCACGAAAAGAGACCCCTGCTTCATTTAATAGCATTTCTTCAACAAGAGCATTGCCTCAAGAGTCGTTCCAGACTTAAGACACCAAAAGAGAAATTAAAACTCCAAAAGTCTTAGACACCAAGTTTCAAGAATTAGTTGTATTGAAAACTTTGACAAGCTGCCATTTTGGATAGAAACACGTTACAGACCTCCAACCTCCACCATTCACCTATTTTGTTAAATTTCTTTAAAATGAGGGGTCACTGAAAAGGGGTTTACATTTGAAATTTTTGAGTTGCCCCCAAAATCCCCCATTTTTGGGGGACACTCAAAATTTCCGATAACATCAAAAGATACTTTGGGTTAAGTTATTATCGTTCCCCGAAGGTGATTTGTTTGTTTTTACAAACAAAAAAATTAAAGGGGGGGCAGACTTTTTTACACACTGTATAGTGTGTTAAGCAAGTCCCGGAACGGTTTAATATTTTTTAAACTAACACAGATACGGTAATACAACTTTGTATCTTACATTTTTTATAAAAAAACTACGTTTTTAAGCAACTATTAATTTCCCGCTCCCACAGGGGGACGGGCTACAAGGAGTAAGAAGAAAGTCTGTAATGTAAGTATGGGTTGAGATGGACATCAAATTAAAGTCTTTATTAGTAGAATACAACGCCACAAACCGGACCTCTAAAGGTTCATCCTAAACAAAATGGCAGCGATTCAAAAATTAATAAAAATATAACAAAATTAAACCATATAATTTTAACCATACGATTACAATTTTTACAACAACAGGATATTTTCGATATTTACTCTTCGTTTTATAACGTGTATGCTGTGTATATAGTAAAACTTGAAAGATTAAGTGAATATTTTTATTGAGGTTTTAACTGACATTTTATAATTGTCAATATCCTTTTAATATCCTTCTCAGAATGTCTCTCACTGAGACTGAATGATTATCGTTGCTGATGATGAGGGGGTATGGCGATCGATTAAGATCATTTCAAGAAGTTGTTTACTTATTTAATGACCGATTTCCGGACAGACCACCTGTATCAAATATATCGTATGCAGAACAGTTCGACGTTTTGAAGAAACCGGCAGTATTAAAGACCTTGGCAAAAGTGGAAGACCCAAGACTGCAACAAACGACGAAAAATCATTAGATGTACTACAATCTTTTATTGAAGACCCCAGAAAGTCGACAAGAGCTGTAGCAACTGAACACGATGCAAGTCATGTTTCAATTCATAATGTTTTAAAGAAAAACTCCTATCACCCGTATAAGGTAAAATTAGTCCAGGAACTTTCAAAGGACGATTTTGACAGAAGAGTTGAATTCTGTGAAACAGAGTAGGTGTGTGGAAACACAAAATTTCTTGGACAACATAGTGTTTCGGATGAAGCAACATTTACGCTTCAGTCATGTAAGTCGTCACAATTGTCGGTACTGGAGTGACGAAAATCTCATTGGATGAGAGAAAGCCACACTCAGAAACCCAAAAAAGTCAACGTATGGGCTGGAACAGTTGGCACTAAGGTTGTAGGGTCATTCGTAATAGATGGAAATTTGAATGGGGATTCTTACGAGTTATTGTTAAGAGATACAATCATACCGACATTACGTGATTTGTTAGGTCGAGGTTTTAACACAGTATGGTTCCAGCAGGATGGGGCACCACCTCATTTCGCTGTGTAAGTATAAGGATTTCTGGACAGAGTATTTCGAAATCGTTGGATGGGGCGAAAGGGGACAGGGGGACAATAGAGTGGCCCCCTACGTGACCTGATTTAAACCCTTTGGATCTATTTTTGTGGGTATACTTAAAACAAAGAGTTTATCCAGCCAAGCCTGCCAACACCCAGGAGCTCATTCATCGGATCACAGAAGAAGCTCGGAAAATACCGCCTGAGATGTTGCACAGTGTTATTGCTGGTTTTTACCACAGGATGGGTTACTGCTAACAAATACCGGGCCAAAATTGTGAGCACCTATTGAATGCTATACTTTGTTGCGATGCAATGACATTGTAGTTAGAATTTTTTTTAAAATATTTTTTCCTTTAAATTAGTATAGAAATATAATCTTTAAATGGCTACCATTTCGTTTAGGATTAACTTTTTGAGGTCCGGTTTGTGGCGTTGTATTCTAATAATTAAGGCCTTTAACTTGATGTACATCTCAACCTATGCTTACTTTAAATATTTTCTTCTTACTCCTTGTGGGCCGTCCCCCTGAAGGAGTGGGAAATTGATTATTGCTTAAAAAGGTAAGTTTTTATGATAAATGTCTAGATACAAAGTTGCATATATGTATTGCATAACTGTGTTGGCTAAAAACATATTAAACCGTTCCGGGACTTTATTAACACAATATACACTTAGTTGGCAGTAGTACTGCAAATATCTTTACACATATTAATACTCCTTATTTAAGCCTAGTAGAAGGTTACAAAAGGAATGAAACTTTGAAAAGTGTAATTCAAATATTTATCAACAGGATTCTCGTATATTTCCCCTGACGTTGAAACAAAAGGGAAATTTTAGTTAAAACAGGTGTTTACAGGAGTTGGGGGTCATTATAAATATATTGGAAAAAGAGTGCAGTATAAAGCAACTAAATTAAATTTTATTTGCTAGCAGATTCTCGTCATTTTGAATCTACTTGCCATTTTTAACAACAAATATTTCTAAAAAATTTTGAATCTAAGGAAATTTTGATTTGTTGTAAAAAATATTATTTTTTCGTTGTGGAAAAGCAAACGACTTCTTCATTGCTCATTTAAGTCTGAACATAAGTTATGGTATTACTACATTAGAGAGAATTATAACATATACATTTTGTTTAAAAATTTAATCATCATTCGTAACCCCCCCCCCCCTTCAACCCATTGGTAATACATTTTTATAGTCGGTCATTTCCGTATAATTGCTGCTTTTCAAAATTTGTTTTTCCACTATTAAGTAGATTTATCAGAATCAGACTATGTCCTACTATCTTAATAAACGGTGACAGACAACTGACACATACTTTTGGTCCAATTCCAATCAAATAATTACTTTATATTTACTAATTATATAATATAAAGTAGGGTAGCATGTTTAGAACATCTTCTAATGAACTTTTTCATAAATTTATAGTCAGATCCCCTTGTTTGGAGGCACCACAGAATCGTTTGCAACACAATGTTTTTAAGAGGGGGAATGCCCCCTCCTCACCACCCATGGTTAGGTGGTACATACTCCGAATATCCCCTGTTGGTCAACGTTAACTGGACCTACATGTCAAATTTTAATGATATTGATATGCAATTAAAAGAGAAATGGTTATTGTTTTCATTCCCAATAAGATTATTGGACAAAGTACTGCGTTTACCGCTAATTGAACATTTAAATGTTCTCCGAAACCAACTGTAAGTAGTCATATAGTAATAAATACCCCCATCGCAGCAAACTTGCGTACTCAGCGAATTTACAATGCATAATATATGTCTTAATACCATATAAGGCCGCATACCAAGTTTCATAACAATATATTCACATATAAGCGATATATACAATTTTAATTATTCTCTATACGAATAGCATTGGTGATGAGTACGTAGGTTTGCTGAAACAAGGAACACAAATAATTGTTTTTATGCTAATAGAAATATAATTGAACCAGGCCAAGCCACATACCAAGTTTCATCAATATTCAATAATAAATAAGCGCTATATAACATTTTAATTATTCTCCATTAGAAAATCATGGGGGCTGGAGTAAGCAGATTTGCTGCAACAAGGAATAAAAAATGGGTTTGTATGCACATATCAATATAACTCTACAAGGTGAAGCCACATACCAAGTTTTATTAATTTATGTTCATAATTAAGGGAGTCATTACATTTGACTTATTCTCCATAAGAATAACATGGGGCAAATAATAATTTTTTTGCAAATATCAATATACCAGAACTACGTGAAGCCACATACCAAGTTTCATTAATATATATTCAAAAATAATCAAGATATCAAATTTTATTTACTCTCCATAAGGATAACATTGGCCAACGTACTGTGTTTAGCACTTTGAATATCTCTGTAGCGGTTGGACGTAGAATCACAATTTAAACACAAACATTATTGTTTTGTGGAACTGAACTGATTGGTAAAAGCAAATGTGAAGTTTACATTGAAATGAACTGAGGGAAAACAAAAAAAAACATGTTTCCCAAAAGATTAACATGGGATATTTTATGAGTAGGTTTTTTGCATTAACTCCGCAACCACTCAACCTAGGTTAATAATACAAAAAAACTATATATTTTTCAAGCTCTATAACATGGACAAAACCGAAACTAAGTTTTTTTTTTTAAATTGTAGGGTGAAAAATGCATAAAACTGATTTTTGGAAAATTTAAAACCCCCATAAACATTCATACCCATGGTCGGATTTTTCTAGTTTTCAAACTTAAAGTCATGAATGTCACTTTACACATTTGATCCAAATTTCATCGAAATCGGACGTTTTTTACTCAAGTTAACACATTCACGGACATACACACACACACACACACACACACACACACACACACACACACACACACACACACACACACACATATATTTATATATCGATATATCGATATATATATAAATAATATGTATAAATTTGCTCAAATAGTGTTTTTGAAATCTGGGGACCTCAAAACAAAAAGTTATCATGGTCTCGGGTTTAAGTCTTACCATGAGACCTACGGTAATAACATTTTCCATATAGGGGAAATTCGCTAAAATAATAATAATTCAAAACAGTTAATTATTTATTTATCCAGCTTATTTCGATGTCGATAGGTAAATTTTGTATAAAATGTGGTTTATGAAAAATCTAAAAAAGAATTTTCCAACATTTTAAGTCCTATAGTTTCTGAACCTAAATTCTGCCAGAAATGCAAGTGGTGTCACTTGTTTCAGAAATTATATAATATTATATATTATATTAAATATTAAATATTATATATATATATAACTATATAATCACTATGACCCAAAAAATGAACATTAACATTATTATAGCTGTTTTTGAGAGTTTTGGATTTTTTAAGCAGTTTTGGGGCAAAATTAACCTTTGAAATTAAAAATTCAAAAACATTAAAATTAAATACATCAGTATACCACAGGTATACATATCATATACCTACATATCAATATCATATACCTACATGCCAAATTTTATCAAATTCGGCCCATTGGAGTAGGCTTTAGGACTTTACACATCCATACATCCATACAGACATACAGACAGACAGAAATTCCTTCAAAACCCAGTTTTTTTGATTCAGGGAGTACCAACACGAATATTTCCACCAATAACTGACATTAGAAAATGTTGAAAAAATCAATACTTTCTCCACAGTGGGTTAAAGTAAAACCCATCTTTATTACAAAATCAACAAAGAATACGTGAACAATTCAGCACGATTTACTTGTAGCAAAAACCTCTGCAACCAGTGTTCTACACGTTAACAATCAAAGGAACCGGTCCAGGTAGACGATTGGCAGTCACCTCGATATTGGAGGCGGAATTATTTATATGGTGCGGCCGCGTCGTTTATTTGGTTTGGCATCATAACAAAGGACTGTGTGATCATTGTTGGCATACCTATGAGCGCTATACTGTTGCGGTTGGACAGTAAGGCGCCGCGCGGGCCGCGCCGTCTGCTGCCGGTTTGGGAGTTGTGTTGGTGAATTTGGTGTTCAACAACAGCCTGGTAGCTTGGCATTGTTTAAAGTTATAGTTTATTAAAAGTGTTTTATATTCGAGTATTCAGTTTAAAACAAAAATAAGTAAGGTCCAAAACAGTAAAAAAAGTAGTTGATAACTGAGGATTATGGTGCAAGACAAAACTGACAGTTGAATTTTCACAGAAGATAAATGTAATAGGGAGGCCTACTTAAGTTTCTATCATTATATACAAATAATTATGGAAATTCGTGAGGTTATAATACACCACAATATACAGCACTTAAATCTGTGTTATTCCAGGTGTTCAAATTGAGGAAATCTTCAGTATTCTATCTGGGTAGATTGCCCTGGTTGTGTTAATTATATTAATTTCTTCCTTAATAAGTAATAAAGCATTAAAATAATTGTCCATTTTGAGGATCTTTCTCCATAAAATACTCTTATCTTATGGATAATGCGCTATTTGATCATATAAACATCTAATTATATATCGATTGATTTAGAGGCATTCAACATAGATAGTTCTTCTTTTTTATTGTTATTTACATTGATGTCCATGCAAATCTTCTGTCGGTATTTTTACGTTATTAATTATAAAATCAGAGCATAATCATACACACTACAGGTTAGTTTTGAATGATGCATAGTTGTAAGACTTTTTATCATCTTTGTACTTACTAGGACGGGCTGTGTTTAAACCAAGAATATGGTTTTAGTACAATAATCTGCAACAAATAAGGGACCAAGTACTTTTTTTACGCAATGATATACTTCTTTCCTGTTCCAGAAGAGAGACCAATGTACTAATTTAAATACTCGTCTAATGAACTAATTTTAAGTCAACCACTCTAGGGGTGACTCACGTCTTCATTCTTCCCCTAAATACTAATTTGCATCGTCAGATATCTCTGGTCAGCAATGAAGCACAGGACCACAAGAGACGTTTCGACGAAACTCTTTAAATTAATGTCATAATATTGATCTCTCTCTTATACGATGTTGATGAAAGTCACACCAAAGCAATCCCTCATGACTCAGAAGTCCCATGAAGGCCATGAACATTCATTACATAACAAGTTACCCCTTTCAGGAGTGGTCGCCCCGTTTAACCAATATAACAGACCCAGTGGCGCAAACGGTATCGTTAAATTACAGGAAGCTGGAGCCATTCATTTCGCCATCAGTCCAGTTTATCACGTCTGGCTTGTTGAAACCAGCCCGACGCCCAATCAAATATGTATCAGCAGCTAATCGTTAAATCATAGCAGTGAGGTTCACACTCACAGATGTTCCTAGAGATTCCAGTAACTCTTGTGTCTGGTATGGACGGTTGGGAACCTCTTTGGACGAGTTAAAATACTCTCTAAATTATTGATCTAGTATAGATGACCTTTCTAAATATTGCACAATTTCAATTTGACTTTATGGGTTAGTTTATGTTGAAATGAATGAATCTTACTCATTTACATATTTTTCTAAAATTGATTAATTGCCTGCCACGAAATAATGTGTTGGTAATTTTATTTTTATTTTAGCATAATGTTTGTTGAATTCATTTCACTTAAATCTACCAGAATAATAAACACAATTGGTAAAGATGCATTGTAAATTGCAATACTTTGTTCTGGAAATACTAATTGGTATTACATATCACAATATTAGTTTTTGCATCTCAGCTGTCTGTTTTATAATTTGTCTGTGCAACGTTCTTTGAGTTTTATATTTGAAAGTAATACGAATAATTTTTCCAACAACTTTAAGACACTAATCAAGTCGAAGTCACTGTACTCATTAGAAGAATACTTTATAAAATTAAATTTCAATTAATAATATAAATAAACAAAATAAAAAATATGCTATAACACTAATTATAACAACTTAAAAACATAAAAGTATGTAGGTATTGTATCATATTGTATCAATGACAAAAATAGTTAAGTAGGAGATTAGTTAAAAAGGGATACAATGAAACAGAGGATTATAATTCAAATTTATGTTATTTGTAAAATATCTATACAAAATACACAATTTACTGACGCAAAGCACACAACGAAAGATAACAACGAAAGCAAACAAATATGACTGGAAACTGGCCTTAAAATGTACAGTCTTAAAATAAAATAAATAATATCGCTTATAGATACATTGTGTTGACTACGGATTATTCACACATATAATACATAAACGCAAGTGAAGAAAATCACTTTGAGTTCAAAATCATGTCCAACCGATATTAAAACTTGGTTTAGTTTTTTGTTCTAGGTTGACAGAATTGTATTGACAAATTTCCTTTGATTATCTAATAATGTTCTTTTCTGTAAAAGGAAATGCTGTTCTTCCCCACTTTGTAACAGTACGCTATGTATTATAGCTATAACAATGTTTGAATTAAGTCTAGCAATTACATAAGAGCACGTACACATACATCAGGTGCTTATACTTAGTAAAGTGTACTTGAGTTCCCCATAAGTCTTGTAAGTTGAAAAATATTTCCTAAGGCATTTTCTTCAGTAGTAACCTTGGGTTTGTCCTACAAAATAATTGAAACAGTTAAATGATAAAAATAGAAACGTTAATTTAATTTACAACTTATTAGGAAATTACTTTGAGATTTGTTTAACAAATGAATTAATTTTCTACAGGAAAATAGAAATTATATTTTCTTTATTTTAAAAAAATATTTATGTTTTACTCATCAGTATAATAAATAACGTTCTACATTGTTGAGCACCTTGACACATTGACTATCTGATAGAGTAAATTAAACCACCATATCAGTAATGTTTTATAACAAACAACAAAACGCAATGACTTCTTTCTTGTTTTTGCCAATCTACAATCTACACAACCAGGCCACCATTTAGCTTTTAAAAATACACTTACATAAGATCTTTGCGTCATTTACACCTTTACAAATTAAGTATAACAGTTGCTGAATAATTAGTTTGATTTTTAATTACTCTTAAATCGTTTGGGGATTTAGTGTATAGAATAAATTATTGTATCGTATCCAACGAAAGGTGAAGGCTAAAATAAAATATTCCTGGAGTCTTTAATTTAGTATGTAGTATGTTATTAATTTATACTAAAGTTGCCTTGGAAAAAATATTACAAGGACTTGCATTAGGCAAATACAAGAAAAGTGTATGTTTGCTGTTAAGGACACCGTTCTATCTAATCTTGAACAATATAATTAGTATACACCTATCGCACAAAATTTAAGTTTAGCATTTACAATATTCTTCTTATATGGTCGTTCCCCTAACCATCTACATATTTAATTCTGTAAGCGAAATCTTAAACTGGAAATTGTGGTCGTTTGGCAAATCGCAGGATGTCGGGAGAGGGCTCTAATTGAAGGTCTTGATTCCAGGGACTCGGAAAAAATAACAGTATTTCCAAAAAGTTACCAGCAAATGAGAAATAACGTAAAACATTCCCCATAAGAAAAAACATAAGAATTTAAATGCGTTTGCATTGTTTACTTTAAAACAAGTTATTAAGTGTCTGCTTTCTTTATGAATTGACATGTGTTCATACTTATATTGCTTTATTTTCCCCAGCATGCAAAGAGTTAACAAAATCAAATGTAGCAGAGTATTGGAACAAGGTTAGGGGCTATGGACCCCTCAAGCCTCTAGTTTACTGTATTGCAGGAAACCTTCCATTTATCCGTTCCCGCTATAGCCTCCCATGTACACAGGCAGTCGCGTCACACCACCGTGCCCAGACTAACCTCCAGCCACAACAGATGCCGCGGACATTTCGTCAGATCGCTGATCAGCTGATCAACCGTCGTGCGGATGAGCTGACGGCTGACGCACCGGCTATGTGATGTACGCGACCCGGCATCGCTTCCTGATTGCACTATCAGCGGCATTGTGCCGCACGACAGCCTGACTCAGCGTCAAGGTTAGCCGGATAATGGGGCTGTTAAATGGAAGGGAATCTGGCATAAAAATAGCCACGGTGAAAGGAAATTGAATTAAATCGAGACGATCTTTCTGCGGACGATTTCGCAGTAATTGGTGTTTAAGGTTTTGTCTTGTTGGGGAGTGGACCTTAAAATTTACGGAATGCATTAGTGAGGCAAAATAATCACTCGGTTATAAAAAGTAAAAAGAGAACTGGAATGGTTGGAAACAGTTTGTCAATTTAGAATCTTTTTACCCTTTCATCCAACCGGAGCTGACGTCAAAAGTCCTTAGGCCTTCTAAAGAAAAGTCAGTTCTCTATTTTTAAGCAGGTAATGTTTGGCTTAGGTAATAATTATTTAAGTTAATTTCTGGAATTAATTTTGCTACATTATATCACAGTATTATATTGGATTCGAGGGTTTCAGTAAGCATGACAATTTTAAATCAGATTTATATATGTTAAAATTAAGTTTTAAAAAAGGAGACATATAAATTTACATTATGTAATTTTACTATAAAATATTTGTTCCTTCTAAATTTGTGATTCGACAGTATTTCCCTTATTAATCGTAAATCTATTTCGCAACCGTAACGAATGTCCGTGTAGTCCCAGTGACAAATAGTCCTGCCACCTCACTAGCCCGCGGCCGTCCGGTAGCAGAGCGGTGTTAACAAGTTCCCGCAACGTCCACCAGAGCACAGCACCGGATAATTAGCACGAGAGGTGATAGATAGCGCTGCCGTCGATTTGTCGCTACACTCGCCGGTCATCCCGCCCGGCATTAGTCACAATTACGGCGGTACGGCCCGCGGGACCGTGCGAACGGAAGAAAGTGACGCGGCCGGAGTGTCGGAGCCGAGCGCTGAGCCCGTCTTTTAATTTATTGCGGAGAAACGTGTGTGTGCTTTACCGGAGAAAGTCGGTGGGAGGGGACTCGTAAAGCGCATTTCTCCGCAGTCATCTCCCGCCGGGGGCTGCTCCCACCGTAAAATATTCCCGGATCGGTTTTCCTCACCCACACGGACTATCCGCGCTCGTTTGTCCTTTCGTTTCGATTTTACTTTCTACGATCGTTTCGCACTCCACTGTGGGAATGTCGGGGCGGTAAAACCGTATCGACCCGTGTGGGAACGGCCGATACGATTGTCGATCAGCTGTAATTAAAGCGGTCGGGACGCAACGGTAACCGATACGTGAAGACCGCTTCATTAACCTTTAGCCCCGGGCCACGGTACCGCACGGCACTAGTCGATATTCACCCATATATCGCAATTACCCTGTGTATTACCCTGTGTAATTGGAAAACCGATATTCTATTAGAGGTACTTACATTATTGGAGTGCGGAATAGAAAACGTGGTAACACGAAGGTTTATTATTAACTGTAAAAGTCGAGAGCTATTTAGTTATCGATATTGGAAAAGCAATTACTGCGAGGGGGAGTTGATATGCACGACTTGTAACCCTGGACGTATTTAGTAATTAATTTAACACCTACGATCGAGACAGTTTAGCCACAGAGTCGCTATTAAATATCCTAGGTTCAACTTACAACATCGATAACAGTGTCCCCCAAGGATACACTTTGGATCCGCGTTTCTTTCAGACAATTTCGAATTACATCACTCAGAATCGAGATATTAGTTCAGGTAGCAGTACGGTGACGGGACGGCGTACGGGAATTACAATTTCATTTGGGATTCATCTAATTCACCTACTTCACGGCTTATAAATAATTCAAATGTCGGCCAAGAAGGGATGCATGCGTGATGGAGGTGGCTCCGCTCTTCCACCTGTGAGATACTTTCTACCCAGCCTTTGGCATTTGTCTGTGTCAGAGGTCGTAGGTCGCCTTGTTACGACACCTTGTTGTGCGCCGTGGGTCGGTCGAGATTCGATTGATGGTATGTGTTTTGTGGAATCTCCAGCAACCCGGTTCTCGTAAAATTTTCATATCTTTGACATCCAACCGGTTCAGCTGTTTAAGGCGATAGAAACGGTGAATATTGCAAAACGTACTTCTTTATCCCAAAACATAACCGTAGTGTTCAAAATATAATCGTACTGTACTAACTACATCATATTGAGTATATGGAATGAATCAAATACCAATAGTAAAACAAATACTGTTTGAGAAAATTATACGTACACATAATATCATGACTCTCTGAGATTAAATTTGATCTGATTTATTCAACTTGCGATAACTTCTTAATTCTACCATCGTTACGTTTTCTTTACTGAAATTTGTTTCAAGTTTATTTTGGACATTCTTTTTTAATATTATTGAGTAGCCTAGTTGTGTATATTTCTCTTGCCTAAGTTAAAAATTTCAGTGTCTATAAATTTTAAAATTTACTCTAAAGCGAAACTTGAATGCCGTAATAGCAGCTGTAAATGGGTAAATACACTCGTTACACTGTTTTTGTTTAGAAAATGCCTTAAATAGATAGTCAAATCATGGAGTGAATACGCTGAAACTTGATATTTTAAAATATTCAATATTACGCATTAGTTATAATCGTATTTGTTCAATAATGATTTAAAATGAATTTATAATAACTTATAGAATGACTCTACCTATTTGAGATCTAACTAACATAGCTTTCTCTCGGTAGTTCCATAGCAAGTTCCGGTGATCTTTTCGTAAGATCCAGAGGTGTTGTTCTCCCCTCTTTCACGGTTTCTTCTTCGTCTTCGTGATGACTCTGGTGCTCAGGCGATGCTGAGGGTGGCGTCAGGGCAGGAGTGGACGCGGTCGATTTGACCGACAAGTCTATGGGTTCCTCTTGCTCGAGGGGGATACCACCAGGAGCTGGGCTGTAGAGTAGAAGGTCTCCGCCAGTTCTGTGGGGCCAAGGAGGTGGGGGAATGTGGTCTAACTGAATGGGATGACCGGACGTCGGGGTCAATCCGGGTCTAGTGGCAGCGAATGGGTACGGGTGTCTTACTTGTGCCGTGAGATAGGGAATGGATAAAAGTCCAGGGTTGAGAGGAGATGAAAACGCAGGGTGCGTCGACAACCCTAAAGGGGATGATGGAATAGGACATGGAAATTTATGGCTTTTTATACTCGGGGATTCTTTTTCACTGAAGGGAGAGGGTGTCTTGTGCGATGAAGGGGGTCTCATAAAACTCATCGCACTCGCTGACCTCGAAGACACATCTTCTTCGATATCCTCCATCGAAGAACCACCCGAGTCGTCAGTTGACGAATGTCTGTTATCTTCTTTTTTCTCGTCTTTCTGATTGTACTGCGGTGGATACCCGTTGATCCTCGCTTGCAGAAAGTTTTCCGAGGATAAAAACTGGCTCGGGTGTAACAGTCCGGGGTACAGCCCACTGCCGTTGCTCCCCAAGAGGGCTTGGTTGGGACTGACCCCTGAAGAGCTCTGCTCCTGCAGGAGGCAGTGGATCTTGAACCAGTTGGACCTTCTGCCGTATCGAGACCCGCTTTTCGACATTCCTACCTGGAGACATTTCCGTAGTCGGCACGCCTTGCAGGAAGTGCGGTTTTTCTTATTGATGACACACTCGCCATTGTTCTTGCACTCGGAAATCGAGCTCAAATTGTTGTAGGTCCTCCCGAAGAAAGACTGTAACAAAAACAAATCATCGTTAGTTTACAATTAACGTGGGAAATACACAATGCATACTCATAGCGACATTAAAACAAACTATTATACATTTAACTCTATTAGAACTCGAAGAAAATACACTAGAGACGCCATGGCGAAACGATGATTCGCCTCATACGCTTTAGCCACATGTGCACGATTACACATGCAGTAACCTTAGTAGGCTCGTAACAAGTCAATAGTGCAGTTCTGGCGGGGAAGATGACCTAGATTGCGCCAATCAGCACTATGAAGAGCAGTAAATGGAAGCACATGGGTACAACCGGTTCCCGAGTAGAACAACGCTATTATGAACACATTGTCCGCGGCTGGCTCGGTGCCGGGCGTGGGAGCCCGGGCTGGGTCTGGTAGTGGGTGATAATCGCCAACTCCTGACCTATACCGCTTTGACCATCGACATCACCACGCTATTCTCGTGATTATCAGGTATTTTTGATACAATGCAGATGAGCTACTTGGTTTATTTACTTCCCTGCTATCCCGTGTTCTACTACAGCTCGAATTTGTGATGTTTCTCGGTAGTTACTTCGGATTGCGATTAGTTGGTTAAGAAATAGAAGATGCATAATCATATAAGGTGAAATTAATCAATATATTGTAGTTGTATAGATAAGTGCATTGGTTACTATGAATGCAACCTCGCTTTAATATTCTCTTCTACACATCACTATCAACAAGTTAAAACCGAGATGCGTCCCGCTTCTACCCGATTTGGCTTCGGCTTCCAGACACGTTTTCTAATCGGCCAACACTTCACAAGCGAGTTTCCAGTTTTCCATAAACCCGGCGATCCCAAACGAGACGAGAGACGAGAACCGGGGACAAATGAATCTTCTCCGATAGCGACCTCGGGGGTCACGCGACTTTCCACGGTACGTGTACTTGTACGTCTCGGATACAAATTTGAGTTTCTCCGTGACAGACGGCGAGATTTACTACCGATACCGTAAGGCGGTGGAAGTGGAAGGCAGTTCGGTAAACAATCGCAGCCCGTAGTTGGCCGTAATGTATGTTAATGTCGGCCGGAAAGTATGTCGCTCGTGAGCACAGTATGTCACCGCTCCTGCTTTTATGGAAACTGAAGACGTTCGGATGACGGCCCTGACTTACTGCCCGGACTGCGGGGAATGCCAATGAAGAAAACGGAACGGGTTTAATCGTTTTGAAAAGTGATACCCGTGTTTTACGAGGCGGGTTCAGTTTCGTGTTATTTATGAAGGAATAAAGAGAAGTGAGCGGATGATCTATCAGTAGAAGAGGCGATAGTGCCTTATTTGGTTGTAAATTGACGTGTTGTCCAAAGCTTGTTTGTTGAATATTGAATGTCACAGGTTTTTTATTAAATCTTGATAACAACTATAATAGTGCTCTTTGGTATGGAAGAACCCTTATTCGGCCTATTTATTTAATTTAAAGTTTATGAAACACTGTCTATGTTGTGATAAAACGGGCTTTAAAAATAATTAAAGAAACCACTCGATTGTTAAATAAAGGTGCAAACTCTTTACGCAATCATTATATGGGGACATTCATATCATGCTATGAATAATTTACATTTGCTAAACAATGGTTAAATGTATACCTTAGTAAAACAATAATTCAACATAAACTCATTTTTTGGGATTAAAAAAATCTACTTCTTGAGACAATATGACGAAGAATCCAAATTTTTGAGACTATACAATATTAAAGATTCCTCAGCGAGTCAAGTAGTTCTCCCAAACTGGAAGTCATGGTTCCCCGTTGCACCTCCAAGGGTCTGTAGGGACGCCACGTTGAGTAGTTTAATTCTAACTACAACCATAGCGCATCTAAATCATGAGTAAAATGATGGAAGAAACTTGGAAGTTCCTAGGCCAGAAGGTTCAGAGAGCATTGGGTCTGATAGTGCAACAGAAGGTCCATTTTTCTTGCGAGCGGCTCGCTTGATCCAGATACCGGTGGTCAGTTGGTATGGACCCTGGTGCCGCGTTATGCAAGGCAGATGGACGATAGTGACGCAAGGAACGTGCCGTTGTCCTCGCCAGCGTCGGCTTGCGTCACGGCGCCCAGGAGGAATCGCAAGTGCTGGTGACATACTTCATGTGGAGGTGGAGGTGGAGGTCGCCGAGGAGGTTAGCGCCAGCTGCTTGATGGCAACTCTGATTAGTATTTGTCGAATCTTGTTACTCTCTGAACCGTAAATATCTAGAAAGATCTACTTAGTTTATAAACTCAAGTTCGGCCACCTCGTTAGCCAAAGGGTTAGCTTCAAGACTAAGCTGAAGAGAGCGCTTCAGTCACAAAACCTTTTCCGCTTCTACCTGCTCCCCCATTAGGCCAATGTTAACTTTCAAAGCCCGACTCTCCTCAACGATATATCCGATATTGTTGATTTATGACACATTTTAAAGTGCAATAAAATACGTAGCGATTTCAGTGAGGGAAATGCCGATACCACAATAATTAATAATAATAATAAATAATAATTTTTCAAAAGAAATTGAAACATTATCAAAATTTAAGATTTTTGTGATGAACTATTTGTGATACCGAAATTGTGCTCTCCAAAATCGATAAGTATTTTATTGCTCTTAAAAAAGAGTAAATTCCCAATTAATTAATTAACCATAAATCATCGATTTCGGATGATTCGTTAAGGATAGGGCCGGATCCAGAGATCAGGTTGGGGGGGACGGTCACCAAAGGCTACCCTCCCCCTCCCATTGGGCGGTCACTGGCACACCCCATTATTCAAGGGTATGTTAAATTATAAAACGAATGAAAGTCCATTTTTCTACTTAATTTTAATTCGGATGTATTCAAACGTTCATTGTAGGCTTCACTAAAAACAAATAATAATAATAATTTTACTGTTTGGGGGGCGACCGCTCCTATCGCCTCCCCCCTTGGATCCTCGCTTGGTTGAGGAGGGAAGGACTGACAATTTCTTTTTTAATTTAGGGCAAACCCACGAGTGACAATAAGTGTACGGTTTATCAAATGTTGTTAGTTTATCAACCGTATTGTGGACTAAAACTCATCAAAAATGCATGTCGACAGTGGTAACAAACCTACCAGCTCGACCTATCAGCCCACTATCTCCATGGGCCGGAGCTCACGCCGCCGCCGTATCACTTCAGGATTCATAAGGGCGTCGTATTTCATTTCGCACTTGTAAGATCGCGTTACTCAACCTACCTCGGGCCACGGACATAAACAAGGCCCGAAAAATGATCCGCGTTATCCCGGGCCATTACAGAGTGAAATCGGGCGGTGGAACGATGACTCGTATGTAAACCCGGTCAGCCAATTAACAGGGGAAAGTGTTACAGATAGTGCTAATCAAATTAGCGGCTTGGTGGCAGGCGGGGGTCGTGCGAGCGTGTGCGCTATGGGCGACTCGACCCGGAGAATCAATCATCCGGCAATGACTCATTTTAAAGTGGACCGGTTCCACCTCTGGTGAACTTTAGACCCGATCGAAAGGTGTTCGTTCTCGTTCTCGTTCGGAATAATAACGGCTTGCGAAACTGAATTCCCATGCTCGAATTTAGATTGGTGAAGGGACCCCCGTCCTCTTTACGATTCCCGCTTGTTTATGTAAATTCGGTTAATGTCCCGAAACGTTTTGACACTTTTATGCCACCGGGGTCGAAGTTTATCTTACGCGGGTTTACTGCTAGCGGCTACCTTTGTAACTGCGGGGATGTTCGGGCGACTCTGTTTAGCTTTTTTAATGGGTCGCGTTTGATAGCGTAAAGTGTATTTTATCAGTTCTAACCTTTGACGTTACGAGGCTCGGGGCACATTAAGTGATACTCGATATGTTAATGTTTAGTGAAAGTGATACATTAAACTTTCTTAATTTGGGTAAAACATCATGCTCATCGACAAAAAAATCATATTGGATATAATTTTAAAGCTCGGTTTTAATTTAATATTTTTATGTTAAAAAATATATAGGATATTGTACAGAAAATATGCGGGACAATAACTTTTTTTGGAAAGTTATAATAATCTGTCAGTGGTATATGAAGCTCGTAGAATGGAATGAGCAGTAATGTCAAAACTGTTTATAACTGTACGATTTTATTCCAGAAGTTTTTGTAAGAAAAATATAAAGCAAGAACAATTATTTAAAGTACATCCTAAATAGTTCTGTAAATATAAAGTAAACAGTTTAGTTTTAAATTGTCTAACAATTTAATTTGCTTAAAACAATCGGTTATAAATAAAGACCGACCACCCTAATTCACAGCCGATTACTCAGACCTTGAACCGGCCATCAAATAAACAAGGATGAAGACACGATGAACCTTCGATCATTGAATTTCGCCAACCAAGGTGATTTCAAAACGAGGGAATGTTCCGGACGGATCAGATTCCCAACGATCAGCTTCAGTTGCCAGTTCTCATTTTGTGCAACCGCGGCTCCAAGGCCGACCCTCTGATCTAGTTCAGCTGCCGGGATGCCTCCACGTCGGCGTGTTTATGACAAACATGATATGTCTCCGGACTCCGGTCTCCGGGCGACCGTCGCTCACGATCCCGGAATGTCACCTTTCATTGTCCTTGCGATGTCACAGATCGTCCCTTTCATCAGTTTCTGATGCTCAGTTCACCTTATCGATCACAACCACGAGTATCAATGTGTCACTTTCCAATGAGGTATGGATTGTTATATAAATCAGGTTATTTCACCATTGAACCGTACTGTGCAGAGTAACTTGTAGCCCTTTCGAGGTGGTTGTCCCCTTGTTTGCGCATGCGCAGTAATGACTCCCCCCTCCACGCGACTTTAGACAGCTCACTAATCTACATTAATTTATCAAAACCTATATTATGATTATTTGGGTAATTTTTACAATTTCCCAGAGGAGTAAGGGTGGTGGTGGTCTCCATATATCTCGCACTACCTCCCATACACGCCGAGTATTGCGAAAGGATTTGTAATATTTTGACTGAGGTTGACTGAAGATTCCAATGTGAGACTTAGACATAATTACGATGTAAATAAAATAAAAATAGTTTGCCTCTGTGGGTTTAAGAAATTAAAAAATGCAATTACCTATATATCAAAGTTATTTTTCGTACCCTACAAATCAGTCTAAACACAACGTAGAGTTTTAAAGAGCACCCTTTAACTTTAGGAATAAATAAAGAATTTATCTGTAAATAATCAAGTTTAGTCAGTTCTTTGTTTTACTGCAATCCCTGCTGTCGGGAAATGCATGTTTGTAACTGAATACATTATATGTAAATACTATGTATTTTCAATGTTAAACATTGGCGCCACCACACAAACAATATTTTCAATAACTCAAATAAAAAATGAATTTCCAATATTTACAAATGAATGCAAACAAATTACTAATTTAAACAAATTTTAATTTATTTGAGTGAATATCTATTACGCTTTTGTTTCCTTTTCTCAATGTATTTGATTCAAATTTCGGTTAATGTAAGACCATACTTGTCTATTGTTCATGGTGACCGTTGAATCCAAGGATTTTGTAGTCCTTAACATAAATTAATTCAAAATAAAACACCATACTCTTTCTGCCTTGAAAACCCTTATAAACCCAAACAATCTATTCATAATCTCATTTTACGATGCGCAGAGGCGCTCTGTCATTTCTTTAACACTTTGAGCGGAGTGGTGTTTTCCCTAATAAAATAGATTCAGTGCCTCAAGTCCATTCAAGCCCAGTCCATTGAAAGGTCGTAAAGCCGAGGCACGGTTTACGGGTTTCTGGACACTGGATTTCAATATTGTCGGACCACCGGGTCGCTCATAAACCCCAGTAATGTGCCAGGCGCTACGTTCTACGTTGTCATTTTATGGGGACCGTTTCCTCTAGGCGCGCTTTCGTTGTCGCAGCCTCAAAATTAGGTTTTATCGGTATTTTCACATTCATTTAGGGATTAACGTGTTTATTTCATTTATAACTGCTCACAAACCTATTTAAAGGTCAATCTTAACATGCCATTCCATAATATATAGCCACTACTTCGAATATCACCATCAAGAGCAAACAAAATAAAACACCCTGTTTCCTTTCTCCGGCCGGTTTCAGGTTCATCTATTAAAGGGTCAAAATTATTTAACTAATCACTAATGAGCGGATTATGACTCTGATTTGAAGTTTACATAGTAAAAATCATCTACATTCAACAGGATTTTAACTTAGTTTTTGAAGCAAACTATCATTACTAATTGTACTTTTATTCTTTGTATTACTTGTATTCCTTCTAACATTTCGTCTGAGACCTCTATTTCACTATAGTGAAGTCCACTATAACATTTTTGGCTTATATATAAATTCTCGTTAGCTAAAAAAGTGTTGAGAACGATCCAGCACAAATTTTCAAACTAAATATTGGTGACAGCTTAAGTAACCAAACATAAGACTACTTCGATCAACATTAAATATGACAGTTTGATTGTTTGAGGTAAAAAGAGGTCTACTTGATATAACACCGATTCGGACATCTGCTGATAATCCCTCGGCCTAGTTATGTATAGAAATCCGAGAAGGACCTTGATCCGATTGAGTCAGACGTCTCCGGCGCTTCTACATATGGGAATCGCATGGTGGGAGTGTGAGTGAGATCGAAAGTGTGTTTGCGTGCTAGAGTCGATGTCCGGA
This sequence comes from Allygus modestus, assembly GCA_963675035.1. NCBI lineage: Eukaryota > Metazoa > Arthropoda > Insecta > Hemiptera > Cicadellidae > Allygus > Allygus modestus. Next base: position 24,243,544 of record OY776115.1, read on the forward strand.
AGTTACCCCATCTGATCCCGACATCCGGTGACGTAACACCATTGTCCGCACGAGTGCATGAGGACGCAGAAGGATGTGTGGTAGGAGGATGCTAAGCGGTACTTAACGGTCGATAGGTTCCCCTGCAAGTGATAACTTACTCTGTTGGATAACTTCTTCCCTGACGTAGGAAAGCCTTGAAAGCTTGTGTAACATGACTATCAACTCTTCACAGTTATCATGTATCAAGTTCATTTATCTCTTCCTTGTATTTACTTAACATTTGCAATCCGAATCTTTTGTGGACGGTTAGGCTGAACTTAAAGTTAAGACATCCATTTATTAAAAAAATAATCAACTTAAGTACCATTAATCTCCAGGAAAAATGGTTTGAATCTACTTTGAATCTTGAACCTAATTACCTATTAGATTTATCAATCCTAATTGGTTATGTTTCAAATTGGATGATCGTTCAAATTTTTCTGTATCTTTCGTACGTCTGTTAAAGCGCAAATCGTGTTCTTTTCTTAGTCTGTTTATTCGACTGAGTAGATTCGACTCCAAATTAATACAATTTTCTCCCTTTAATATTTGTAAACACCATACTTCGAACCGTATCTTAGCGCCAAAGTAATTTAGAATCAAAACGAAATCATACACATTTCTTACTAATACTTACTAAAAGTGCTTATAAGCCCGACAAAACAAGCACGACTGACAACAAAAAATGTCAACAACCATTATCTATCTGCAACTGCTGTAAGACGTGTCTTCTTTCCTCGTTAGGGAGGTAATACTGTTAATTAAGGACGTCAAACGACTGCGACGCCGTGCGCATGCGCGGCGCAGGTGTATTCCACGCATGCGCGCTCGCAGTATTCATCGACAGCGCACGGCCTCTGCATAACAACGCGCACACAACGGTAAACCACTGCGTCCATGCGGTGGGGTCACAGGCGTGGTTATTCGACTATTATTTTAAAGTGGATGTAACGTTGTATTGTTTTATAGTTTATGGTTCAATATATGTTATGAGTTTGTTATTGAACGTAGGAAAATTAAACTACCAATTTCTAATTTTATTCTAGACTCAGTTTCAATGATATTAAATTTAAAATTGTTGCATTACGTGTAAGAATAGCTTGTAACATAGTAGGTTATTTGAGAAAAATATACGCATCTCCAATAATAATTATATACTTTATATTATAATTGTAAGGATCATTTTACTTCAATGGGCCCTCGTAATCGGGGTTAAAGAGAAGAAAATTGTATACAAAAAAGAAACACAAGCTGAACAAGTTTTTGCCTAAGTAATGTAAGTATAAGGAAATTACTTAAAAGTGCCTAACAGTTGGAGGCAGTACATTATAATTTAATTTCTAAAATAACCATCTACAAGGAATCTCAATGTACGTGTACTATTTCACAAACCTCTGACCTCAATTTTTCATCGTCTAACAAAATTCCTTAACAGTATTCGGATTTCTGTTAAAAAATGTCCTACTCCATAAAAAGCCCAACAAGTATTTTTTAATAAAAATCTAAAAAATAATTGTCTTCAAAAACCAATAACGAATTTAAATATTTAATTTCAATTAAAACGAAGAGCGAAGACACTGCATTTCCTGCAGAGATTACCTGCTCTTACGTCAGCCACCCGGAAGGTCCAAGGACCGCGACATCGGCGAAGGGAATGTTCCCGTTTAATTACTCCCAAGGACGGCGCGAGCCGGGCGTGGGAAAAGATCACTCGGCCATCTCGTCTAGCACCTCGCCTCTCCGCTATTAGCACACCGGCGGATGGAAAGTGGCTATTAGCGAGAGGACGGACCTGCGGCGTCCTGCGACACGGACTCCGTGCTCCGCAACATCTGCAACTTACTTGCTGAGTTGCAGCGTGCAACTTACTTGCTGAGTTGTAGCGTGCAACTTACTTGCTGAGTTGCAGCGTGCAACCACCTTTCGGACGTTGCAGTGTGCAGTTACTTGTCAGACTTTGAAGTGTGGAACCACCTTGCTGACGTTGCAGTGGGCAACCGCTTTGCGGACGATGTAGCATGGAATAGGTACGCGGGCGTTGTAGTAGGCAACCACCTATTAGACGTGCAGTGGGCAACCAACTATCAGACTTTGCAGTGTGGAACCACCTTGCTGACGTTGCAGTGGGCAACCGCTTTGCGGACGATGTAGCATGGAATAGGTACGCGGGCGTTGTATTAGGCAACCACCTATTAGACGTTGCAGTGGGCAACCAACTATCAGACTTTGCAGTGTGGAACCACCTTGCTGACGTTGCAGTGGGCAACCGCTTCGCGGACGATGTAGCATGGAATCGGTACGCGGGCGTTGTAGTAGACAACCACCTATTAGACGTTGCAGTGGGCAACCAACTATCAGACTTTGCAGTGTGGAACCACCTTGCTGACGTTGCAGTGGGCAACCGCTTTGCGGACGATGCAGCGTGGAACCGGTACGCGAGCGTTGTAGTAGGCAACCACCTAGTGGACGTTGCAGTGGGCAACCAACTATCAGACTTTGCAGTGTGGAACACCTTGCAACGTCCACTGCAACGTCCACTAGGTGGTTGCCTACTACAACGCAAGGACGATGCAGCGTGGAACCAGTATGCGAGCGTTATAGTAAGCAACCACCTAGTGGACGTTGCAGTTGCCAACCGCTTTTCGGACGAAGTAGCGTGGAACCGGTACGCGGGCGTTGTAGTAGGCAACCACATAGTGGACGTTGCAGTGGGCAACCCACTATCAGACTTTGCAGTGTGGAACGACCTTGCAACGTCCACTGCAACGTCCACTAGGGTTGCCTACTACAACGCAAGGATTATGCAGCGTGGAACCGGTACGCGAGCGTTTTAGTAAGCAACCACCTAGTGGACGTTGCAGTGGGCAACCGCTTTGCGGACGAAGTAGCGTGGAACCGGTACGCGGGCGTTGTAGTAGGCAACCACCTAGTGGACGTTGCAGCGGGCAACCGCTTTGCGGACGATGTAGCGTGGAACCGGTACGCAAGCGTTGTAGTAGGCAACCACCTAGTGGACGTTGCAGTGGGCAACCAACTATCAGACTTTGCAGGGTTGAACGACCTTGCAACGTCCACTGCAACGTCCACTAGGTGGTTGCCTACTACAACGCAAGGACGATGCAGCGTGGAACCGGTACACGAGCGTTGTAGTAAGCAACCACCTAGTGGACGTTGCAGTTGGCAACCGCTTTGCGGACGAAATAGCGTGGAACCGGTACGCGGGCGTTGTAGTAGGCAACCACCTAGTGGACCTTGCGGTGGGCAACCAACTATCAGACTTTGCAGTGTTGAACGACCTTGCAACGTCCACTGCAACGTCCACTAGGTGGTTGCCTACTACAACGCAAGGACGATGCAGCGTGGAACCGGTACACGAGCGTTGTAGTAAGCAACCACCTAGTGGATGTTGCAGTTGGCAACCGCTTTGCGGACGAAATAGCGTGGAACCGGTACGCAAGCGTTGTAGTAGGCAACCACCTAGTGGACGTTGCAGTGGGCAACCAACTATCAGACTTTGCAGTGTTGAACGACCTTGCAACGTCCACTGCAACGTCCACTAGGTGGTTGCCTACTACAACGCAAGGACGATGCAGCGTGGAACCGGTACACGAGCGTTGTAGTAAGCAACCACCTAGTGGACGTTGCAGTTGGCAACCGCTTTGCGGATGAAATAGCGTGGAACCGGTACGCGGGCGTTGTAGTAGGCAACCACCTAGTGGACCTTGCGGTGGGCAACCGCTTTGCGGACGATGTAGCGTGGAACCGGTACGCAGGCGTTGTAGTAGGCAACCACCTATTAGACTTTGCAGTGTGGAACTACCTTGCTGACGTTGCAGTGGGCAACCGCTTTTCGGACGATGTAGCGTGGAACCAGTACGCGGGCGTTGTAGTAGGCAACCACCTAATGGACGTTGCAGTGGGCAACCAACTATCAGACTTTGCAGTGTAGAACCACCTTGCTGACGTTACAGTTTGCAACTGTCTTGGGAGTATGAGAATTCCCAGTGTCCTAAATGTGAATCTTGTCCCCGAAGATAAAATCTGTGAGCCAACTTAATTTTAATTTTGGAAATAATTAAAAATGTTTCTAACCAAAACAGCGTAACGCTGTAGTTGTGATACCACTTTCCTATTATAATAGTTTACCGAGGCATTGATGAATCACATCCATACTCAGATTTACAAGTTACTGGGAAACAATTATAAAACTGTGAAAACTTATTAATTGGAGTGGGTACATTAAGCTGTAGGATACAACCGCAACAATTCTCGGTACTTTGGTATTATACGGATGCCACCCTTATGCAGCGCGCTGCGGCAGTTATGTTAGGATAGGTTATCATAAAAATGATTGTAGGACTTTCCTTGTTTTGTTACGAATCGAATGATACCTGATGAGTCATACTTCCGGCCGCCAAACACCCTCCAAATAGGCCAAGGTCAGGTCGTTGACCGGAGCGCGCGCATCACCTGTCACCGCCTGTAATCTGGGTCCTGGGTCAGTGTCATGAGTGATTTATTGCCGTGCACTACGTTACATTTGTTTTCATAATGAGTGATGTTCTTTTCGTGTGGGATTTACCTCGAAATGAAGAGGAAACCGTACGCATTTTTATGATAACCCATCCTAACATAATTGCCACAGCGCGATGTATATTTGGCGGCGTACCTGTGGCGATCGGGTCTGGCTGCTAGCGGCGGCGACGCATTCAACACGATCCTAGCAGACATCGCTGCCTTTTGGGAGGCACAACACAAAGACCGCTCATCAGAATGATGTAAAATTTGTACAGTAAGTCAATAAAAGTACGTTTTTTCGAATTTTGTTCTTTTGGTGTGGGATTTACCTCGAAATGAAGAGGAAACCGTACGTATTTTTATGATAACCCATCCTAACATAACTGCCGCAGCGCGCTGTATATTTGGCGGAGTACATGTGGCTGCTAGCGGCGGTGACGCATTCAACACGATCCTAGCGGACATCGCTGTCTTTTGGGAGGCACAACACAAAGACCGCTCATCAGAATGATGTAAAATTTGTACAGTAAGTCAATAAAAGTACGTTTTTCGAATTATGTAGTTATCTTTTGTATCCGGTAAAAATTTAACCTCCAAAAATAGTGGCATCCGTATAATACCAAAGTACCCAATTCTCTGTTCTGGTGTTTTCAAAGTACTTTAGTAGTGTCTGCAACCACAATACAGTACAACATTCTACCGTAACATCGGAGGTACATTTGAATGTCTAAACTGGTCTAATCGCAGGTCGTCAGAGCCAGAGCCGCTGTGGAGGCAGGGTCGCATTTCCATAGCACAGGGCCACGCCGCGGTCGCAATATTTGACAATGTTATTATCCTCGGTATCTGGAGCGTGGCGCGTCACTCTGGCGTGACACAGCTTCCGGCGCCCGCGTTGCGTCACAGATCCTCCCGCATCCGCTCCAGTGCCGACCTCCCGCACCCGCGCCTACCCGTGAAAACGCCGTTAATTGCGGGTCAAAGAGTGGGCTCCAACCATGAAACATTTCGCGATTCTGCCTGCTTACCTCATAAGGCCAATGTTAACTTTCTAAACCCGTCTCTCTTCAAATGTCCTTATTTAAATTTCAAAAATTGTTTGTTACGTAATTTTTATTAAGTAAACCAACAAATTTTAAATGCCATACATACTTTATGTGAAAATAAATTTTGGATTTAACATTTTTCTTTCATCAAATGTTGTTTGTGCTCATTCAACGTTCAGTGAAATGTAACGTTTTCTAAAAGAACATCCAACTCTTTTTTATGAATACAGAATTTTGTATAAAAGATAATCGTAGAAGTTGATCAGTTTTTTATAATCTTATGTTAAAAGTCTTTAAAATTCAGAATAATTAACAAATATTATTAATTAATTTTCTACGCATAACAATTATGCTTTTAACCATTTGAGTGGTTTGGGCCGCTTTCCCTAAAAGCGTCAAAAAAGTTGACGGTGTCTGCTCTTAACGAAAATGACGTTGGCGTTTAAGATCAAAGAAAACTAAACACTTTTAAATTTATGGGTAAAATATAATTAAATAACTGTATTCCTGGTTTTACCGATAAATCATACATAACATGAATATTAAATTACAATCCTCCAAATGTAGAAAGCTCGTCAGACTGGCCAACAGCTCATAAGGAAACCCGCCGCCGAAATAACGATCGAAAACCCGTAACTCATGTTCGAGCTGGTGGTAAGGCCATTGTTTATTTCCTTGACCTTGGTGTTACCTGGCCGAGATTAGCCTAAGTGATCAGCCTAATTTAATGTCCATTACGGCGTCCCATTCGGGCCGGACATTACCGTCCTGCCGATTTGGAGCCAACTTCCAAGGCCAAGGGTGGTCCAAAATACGACCACTTTTTACGAATATTTCAACAGCTTATCTTGGGACTGTATAATACGTTTAAGCTAACAGATGCCTTTGAATGAGCCATACGAATCTAATCTTGCCTTACTTCCCTTACTTATAATAAATAAACACAGAATATACACTTTACATAGTGCTACAGAGATGATAATACATAACTAATGAATATTGATAGCAAAGCTTGTATTTAATTTATTGTTAATGAGTTTAAAATGCAAAGTGAGACAGAAGTAGTTATTTAAGGTTATCTTAATTATAAGAAGTATTGTGCTAATCGTTAACAATAAACCCGAAATAGTTACGACATGTATAAGCTGTATACAGCGTTAAACAAACTGTAAGGTTCGCTATGTTTTCCAAATTGAATTCAAGTTTGTTTTAGTTTCACCGCACTTATTGTCTACTCAACATTTTAAATTGAAGACGATGGGCTGGTTTGTTTTTTTACCAAAGCATGGTAAATCATAAAAGAATCAAAATTGGATTGTTAATGGTGTGAAAAAATACTTAAAATCCAACAGCAGACTTAGCAAATTTGCTAACGACTCGGGGCATTACAAGCACTCGCTCCTCCCTAATGACATTATTGCCGTCGCGCTCACCCCACGTAAGTACCCGATATGAGTCCACGGGTCAGCCGGGACGCGAGCACGCCGCGCCGTGACCTTACCCCGACCCGTTAATGCATGGTATTATTCGTATTTTAGGCAAAACGTGGAATTAGAGAGTAACGGGACGTAATGGCCGGTCGCGAGCGTCCCTCCTCCTAACCAGGTGTAATAATCGATTGTGACGGTGCATCGAGAGCACCTATCGATTATCGTGACGGTCGACCTATCGATCGTGTGAACGGCGCGTCAGATCACATATTTAAATACAATGGTCGGCCGGTGCCAACTATAATGGCAGGGGTTTCGCAGCCCATCATACCGCGGTGGATGGATGCAAAGGTTAGGGTTCCACGTTTGTTTAGACTTGCATATGGCCTACCTGTTGGAATTCCTACTGGATAGTTTCGGCTGTGAGCTGACACTTGGGAATGGTTTGTGTCGAGCCGTGTGGGTGAGTTAAGTTGGGGGGTTGAACTGTTCATAAAAGGGAGTCTTTACAAGGTACACAACTATCTGGTATCCCATCTTCCCAGGGGATCTTGCATCTCGCAGTCATAAAGTGCAACTCACGACAAACATTAAATTAAAACAACAGTCACAGTCTGTTAACAGAAACATGTTGTAAAACATCTGTTTATTTAAATAAGAGTCGTCCGGAACCCTGTCGTCAAAATCGACCATTCAATTAAAGCGTAGGCGTATACAACAATTTCCTTAGTGTGTTAAGAAGAAGCATAACCCATTTATATGCCATTGCTAGTGGTGCACTTTTTTCTTGCCTAAAACAAATTACAATACAAACTTTTTCAAAAACTATACATTTATTTCCCCCGAATCAGAGGCTTTTTGTCATGGCCAGGCGCTTGAAGTATTAATATGTAAATACACATCTTTGATATTTAGTGACGCGAATTAGTCTTTGTTTAAATATTCTTAAAACTTTATGCAAAAGCTGTCAAAATCGACGCAAGATCTTAGAAAATACTTGAGTTATTGTTTAAAAGATGCTGAGCTGTCGATGATGAAATTCTGTTATGGTATACATTCGTTTTTGAGCGCAAAGTACTTCAAAGCTGAAATTAAAATACTAGGGAAGAATATACATCAATCCCGTTGTATATTTAAAATCGTTTGATACATTAACAAAACAAATTTTCACATCAAACAAAACAGCACATCAGCAAGAACCAAACATACACAAAAAACTGACAGTTTCAGTTCGAGCAGCAGGTAGGAACTTTAAATTGAAATAAAATAAAAACGAGTACTCAGCCGTCAATATTCACCATACATTCTCAGCCTTTATGATTATACTAAGTGTTGTATGTTAGTTTATAAAAACAAAAATGTAATCTGACATTACATATTTTAGTTCAAGGAGCATTAAAAAAGATGAAGATATGTTTAAACGTGTCGTAAGCTGTTATTACGGTTGTGTTCCTTCACGAAAAAGCATGCACACAACTATGTGTAATTCCCGACGAAGGATTTTCACTCCTATTTCCCTTTCTAATTCCAGTACTCGAGGGATAATTGCAAAGTCACCTAGTGTGGCCCTGAACCCCTCTAATCCCTAAGTACACGTTTGTTTGCGTGGTTTAAGGTCAATCAGTGTCATAAGTAGGATAGACTGTTACATAGATAAGTCGACACCGCGTGGTTTGTCTTTATTATCCTAGCTGCTTATAATCAATAACAGTATGAATGTTCAATTAAAGCTGCAAGGCCTTGCTATATTCCCGCTTCGAGGAAAAAGGTGCCAAGTTTAAACAACTGCTATTTGTCTCTGTGTATATTTAGATCCCTAAGTTCTTGGTATAATTCACAGAAGCTTATTCATTCAAACTTGGCAATACTAAATAATCAATAACGGTAGGTTGTCTTTTTATGTAAATTCCTTTTGAAATGTTCTAATAATATTTTATTTAGCTAAGATTAGTTTTGACACTTATAAAGTACATTAGTAGATAGTTAGTCTTTTTAGGCCTTTTTATATTCAGCAAAGCATACACAATATGTTTTTAGAAGTATTAAAAATAATACTACATATCCCTAAAATCGTGCTAATATACCCAATAATTTACGATTTCTCATAAGTTCCACATAAAATAATTATTAGAAATTTATCTGATTCAATTTAAAAGAGGGACTCTTAAATTGTCAAGACATTTTTCGCAGCCCATTTAATATACAAAAGCACGTAATTATAAAGTAAATATAATAACATAATATATTCCAATTTTGTATTTTAACGAAGAATTATTTGTTGATAACTTTTATGTAAAACTAAAAGTTAATCACTCCAGATAGAACACCCTTCTCTACGATGCCATTAAGGGCACCGCCACACATTCCTGCGTTTTAAGGCGATTTTTATTGACTAGCGAGAAGGATTATCGAGATTCTTGTGTGGCTTTTTTATCGATCCATTTTTAGGGAGATGTGGAAAAAATGCTTTATAAACATAGGTGGCCAACAAATGCTTTATAAACACAGGTGGCCAACAAATGATTTCTGTAGTGTGGGACTCCTACCATGCGTAGGTTACCAGTAAATACCTCTACGCTTTTGGATTCTAACCTGAAGTGTTTATCACATAGCCCCAGCTCTACGCAAGTCTTCCCTACGCCCGCGCCCTCAGGGCTCACTGCTCTGGCCGCATACTGTTCCCGCCAATCCACTGACCGAAGCCGAATTGAGGAACCTCCAAAATAAGACCCCGACCACCTCCACATATATGTCTGCATTATTATTTCACTCAGTCCAATTGCATCAGCGCGCGTAATCTGGACTCTGGAACATATCCACGTGCGCGTAATCTGGATATGCGTTATTCACCTGCATATTTCCCCACTCGAGATATCCTTGGCGCTATCTCTGTTGTCGCTAACTGCCGTATCGTATTCAGAGGCCTTCCCCAGTCCCTCCAGCGGTTGCCGTATTCCGCCGTCAACTATCAACTTCAACTAGTTCGGGATTCATACCTACCGAGAGGATTTATGTTTGACCAGACGCGGTTAATTTATTGTTAACCGACCGGAAAGTACTCAGTTACAGGTTCTTTGTTGGGTAATGAGCGCTCAGTCGTTAAAGATAATTAATTAATCTTAGCGAACCCGCACTAAACCTATTTCTCTCAATCATTCAAATAATAAACTGAAGTTTATAGTTCTTACGTGTGTTGTTGCAATATCGGTTTTATGGCTCGTTAATACATTTAACTCGAGATTTTCTTGAATTTATTTGTAAAATGCTATTACTTGTCTACTTAATAGTACAACAATCAATTACATATTTTAGTGTTTTAAGCTTGCAATAATTTATGACGAATATAAAATGTCAGTTTTTATACTCTATTCTATGTATGATTATATTATTAAAGACGTTATGGAATTTAAATTATGTTTTACTTTAATATAGTTTATCTTATAGCCTTACTATTAAAGCATGAACTAACTTTAGGTTGCTTAAAGCTGATAGCGGAAGAAGCTTCCCCACCTCCAGAACATAGTGATGTTTTGAAGAATTTGTAATAAACTTTAATTAAATTCTCAAGCTAACTTATTTTTTAATAATTTTACAATCTGACAAACTCTATTTGTCAAAAACAATGATTACTCTATTTATAAGAACTGAGGTGGTCTTAAATAAGAACTATAAATTTAAATGAAAAAGGTAGTATATATTTAAACACATACCTTACACCCTTCGCAGGTAAAGGCCCCAAAATGGAACCCGGCTGCCGGTTCGTTGCAAACTTTGCACTGCTGGTTCATCTGCAAACAAATCATAAATTAAAATAAATATTCTATTTCTATATAATCTATCATCTATAAGAAATAGAGGAAATTTTATATGACAAAGACAGAGTTATGGATGGATGAATATAGTTTATTAAAACAGAGCTGTTCCGAGTAGTATTATGAATAAATGTATTATTATATGTGCGTTGCTTTAAAAATAAAACTGGCTCAAATCTGAACTATCTAAGTACCATTTTTGTGTAACGTCTCCAACTTTCAGTGGAACACTGCCCATCTAGTCACCGAATGTCGTAGGTTTTTTTTTATAAAAACAACAACAACAACATATTATCCCTTAGTTGCACTTGGTTTTAAAAAATATAATGAAATCCAGTAATTCAACAAAATTACATAAAATATAGTTTACATTTACATAAACCAATTTGATCATAGAATAATCAAATTAGTCTGTTACAATTAATACGGTTGAACGTATTTTAGAAAACAATATATTCATTAAAACTAATGAACGGTACTATTTTTAATAAAGTAATGGTAATGGTTAATAAACTAGCATTGTTTCAGATAGTCAAAACAAATCAAAGTATCATCAAACAAAACCGTTTTAACATTATTCATTTGACGCGTATCAAAACTAACCGCAGAAACATACAAAAGACCTTCTAAGGTTTGAATACAACATAACACTGCCACCAAACACATTTTAAAAAAATGTGCCATCCCTCAAAAACAACCGCTCAAAATCAATGTCCTTCACTCAAAGATTCAAAACGGGGTGGTCACTGTTGATGAGGCTTTGTCCAAAGCTCTTCAGATCGCGAGTTTGTCACATGTAACCGTTTTGACGCCCCAGCCCCTCCCCCCCCATTTTGACCCCGGGGTCTTTTGGCGCCCGCTCAGCCGTGTAACATGTTTGTATAGTAGGTCTCGAGTGCCGGGGTTAAACACGCTGCACATTAATCACACGTGTTATTTTGTTATGCTCGCTGCTCCTTGAGTGGACTTTTTATACTTGGAGTGGCGCTTTGAATGACGCTTTGTCGCTGTGACAAAAAACAGATTCAGGTGTGATCTGTGAACTGGGCGCACGATGTAACGGTTGCGGTTTGGGGGTAAACTGTTATTGGGTTTGGCTGGATATGTTATCGGTGGAGAATATGTTATGTGTAGATTATACGTTTTACTTACATTGCAACACATTGAGTCATGTCGTAAAATAAGTCATATAATTAGATTATATCGTAAATTTTTGTAAACATGTTATAGAAAAAACCGGTTTGTATCTATGATTAGAAACAAAAATAGTGTTAGAATATGTATGATATACATTTTTAAGTGTTTTAATTTGAGTCACATTTTACTATGCCTGATTTTACCATGAAAGATATTAATTTTAAAATCCTAATTGACGTTAAAGTTGGACACATTATAATAAGTCGATAAATGGCATAAACCTCACAATGAACCTCATAAAAACTATATAAATACTATATAGGAAAAAATAATAAATACTAGAAACAATTTAACAGGATTGAAGCGTATAATTAAAAAGGTTTGGTGGCATAGTTCTATTAAAAGATATTTTCATTTTTCGTCTAATTTTGCACTTAACAAAGGTTTTAAAGGATTTAGATTCAAATAAAATAATAGTTATAAATACTGCTAGCCATTTTAAATTACGATAAATTAGGTGGTCTTTGAAATAATACACCTACTTATTTGCTAAATTTTGGTTACTTGTTGTTTATGTTTTTGACTGAAGTTATAAGAGTGATATTTGAAATTGAGATTGACATACTCGTTAAACAAATAAACTATTTTCAGAGAGAAAATGTACAAAGCTCCTCTCTTATATGTTGTATAAGTTGTGTAGTTAAAATATGAACGTAGTAGTTATTTAAATTAACGACTACTAACTTGAGTAATAACTTTTATGATTAAACGACATTAAAATAGATACATTTTATCATTTATTAGTTTTCAAGCAAAGCCATTCAAGGGTGTATACAACGATATTATTATAATTACTTAATACTGATTTAATTTTTAACGATACGACGTCATAGGAAAATTTATTTCTAGGAGCAACCACTAAACATTCTTAAGTCGAACGATGGTAAACACGGTTTGCAGCAAACCTCATTTAGATAAATTACCATGCCTTGGTCATGTTTTGCACTGTAGCATAAATAACTTGCCTTGAAATCAAGACAAGTACAGACAAGAGATTTGTTCTAGAGAATTCATTTGCATTTTACAAGAGTTTTTTAATAGGTTTGCTTTGTTTAAAAATAAATTAAAAGTAACGAACTCTAAACAATGACAATGGCAATGGCTATGAGACTTACCTTAAAACATAAGTATTTTAAAAGCCTTTACCCAAATTTGTCATTTGTTCCCTTCTTTAAATATTTAAGACTGACGTACAGATAAATTCAATTTTAGACTCATCAACTGTGTTAAAGGTAAAGTAAATAATTAAGCAATGAAGTGTAAAAAAGATTGTAAAAAAGTATAAATTTAACAACTTGTAAAACTATACAGATGTTATATGCTTAATATACGTATGTATATTTATAAATGTTTCTATTACATTAATTTAAGAAACTATTGCGGACATTTGGTGCTACTGAATGAGAAATATATAGAACAAATAAAAATTAGGGCCACAATGCAGGCAAAAGTGAGAAACACGAAAAGCTGAAATAGAGAACAGTAAAGACATTCAAAATAAAATAACACAAAGAGTGGAAACTAGCAAGGCATTTTTGACTGTTTTTTCAGTTCTCTGTTTTATCTGTTTGTGTTTCTTTCTAGCTTTGCCTCTAATTGCCTAGAATTGTACCTCTAATTTGTATTATTATCTAGATATTTTTCTCACTTAAAGATGGGATCAGATTCCAAATCCTAAAATTTCGTGAAAATTTCGTTATATACTAAATCAGTGATGGGAAGTGTCCAATAACTTCTTATATATGACAAACTCGACATCACAAACAGTAAGTGTTACAAAGTATGTTTGAAATGTTGTGGACAGGTACGCCGAATACGAGTACGATAGCCTATCCCATTACTAAAACCAAAAGTAGTATTTTCTGGTACGCGATCGTGTTTTTGAAGTACCGGAATAGCACTTTAGGCTCGGATTCTTTTCACTGCAAATAATAATAATAATGAAAACTAATTTGTAAACATTTGTATCTGGTTTTCTGAGTAGTATTGTCACAACATAATGGCAAGAACAGTCTTTACATTGTTGTTATGGCCGTCTGCTAACTATATTAATAAGAACAGCTGATTTCGAATGCACGCAAGAACAGCTGATTTGAGTCAGAACAAATTCCCATCTGTTTTTCCGGACTTAAAGTTGGAAAGTATGAGTTTGGGTGTTTTATAGCTGATAACAAAAAATAAACTATTTTCGGTCCAGTTTGATGATTTTTCCCGTAGAAAATATCCTGACGGTAAAATATACATCATATGGTGAATTAATTGTAACATCCGATTAATTAACATCCATTCGCACAGAACTGAACGACAATTAGCCCCGATGATTAGCGGTTTATCGCATCGCCCCACTAATCCACGCACCGCCTAGCACGATGTCGCAGATGCAGAGCCCCCATACAATCTGTGTGGCCGCCTTATTTATGGCTCTAGTTTGCCCGATTAATAAGCTTTCCGTTCGGACGGCGCTCGACGATTCGCTTTATTGGTACCATTTGTCCACGCACAGGTGTGGCTTTAAACTCTCGCATCATTCTTAGAGACAGGTCATTTGTTGGGGATAGTGAAATTAATAATGACTGCCATCGGATTATGATGTATCTCAATGTTATGCAGGACAGGGATAGATTTATGATACATTTTTTAAAGTTTTTGCCACAGTTCATATACAAATACAGATGTATTACTTACAATTATTATTCTTTTTTGTTATGACTAAACCATCATAAAAGTGCAATTTTATTGGTCATAAAATATTAATGTGATCATTTTATTCAATGAATTACATTTTTATTTAATCAGGTAATAATGTAATATCCATTTATATCAATGTTATATAGAGTTATATCCAAGGTTATATTAATTTTTGTACCATGATTTTATTTTGTTTTCAAATATATTTTAATTTCTAATTGTACTAATTACTATCGAAAATGTATACATAACCTAATATTTTTCCACTCATACAACATCTTTATATATAATTCTGTAAGCAAAATTTGTAAGTAAAAATTGTGGGAGTTTGGAAAATCGCCGAATTTTAGGAGACGGCTCGAATTAAAGGTCTCGATCCCAGGGACTCGGGAAAAATATCAGTATTTCTAAAAAGTCACCAGAAACCGAGCAATAACATAAAAAATCCCCCTTAAGAAAAACATAGTAATTTAAAAACGTCTGTTTTTTTCATCAAAACATGTGATAAGTGTACACTTTGTTGATGAGAATGTAAATAGTAAAATAAATAAGTTGAAGGAGAGTATTGGAGAAAGGTTAGGGGCTATGGCCCCTTCAAGCCACTAGTATATAATACTTACATTAAACTATTTTCAAAAAACATCATAATGACAATTTATTTTAATATATATAATTATTTATATTCCTTACAAACAAATGCAATACAAAAAAATCCCAAAATAAACATTACAGTATGCATATTCATAAATAAGAACAGTAAACAGAAAAACATTATATGAGTCAGTTAATACAGAAGTACGCTCTACTCATTCATAAAGAACTTAGGACTTTGGCGACAATTAGGAACGATTATGATAAGTAATAGGGTTGCCCCTAGGCCGAAGACAAAGTAGGTGCTCACTAAATACACATTACAAGAAATTTATTCGTTTCATTAGGAATGTTATTCTAAAGTATTCTTCAATCCAAAGCGATTTACCTAACTTAAAAAATTAAAATACACGTTCAACCAAGTACAATATTATACTAATACTATCCTACCGTACAGTATTTTTAATACAGCAGAATTTTTTATATCTCCATTAAAATCATATAATCCTGAACTTTCTAGTTTTCAAGCTTTGGGATCCCCTTTTATAACATAGCACCCTAATTACTTTCTAGTTGTCAAGATTTGGGATCCCCTTCTCTTACAACACTAGACAGTTTTTCCTATATGCATTCCTTTATCAATATTTGCACTTTACAAATTAAAGAATCTCAACCGTAAGCAAGATTGATAGTCTGAGTACATTCCATAGAAGGACTAATCCTACAGCAGGATCGCCAGGTGTGAAGGCTCTGCTCCTGCTGTGATGACTGATTCCTTCGTCCTGCCATCCTGCCAGGTCGCCGCGTCTGGTACCCCCGACACCGATGAACATATCACCTCGAACATCTGAGAATTTGTCAACTCCACAGCCCAGTTGGCAAATCCTTCCGCTCATTTGTTTTGTCTGAGTTTAAAAAAAGTGTTGTGATGTCCCATGGTGAAGCCGCGCCACGCGTGATTTAATGGCATTTAAAATCACCGGGTGGAGCAATTTCAAATGTTTTTTATTGTAAACGTTTAGTTGGATAATCTAGTCAAATATCTGTACAATTTATCATGTCTAAAAAATAGTTTTACAACAACATAAACAAAGTGTTGTGACTATTTGTTACTCAGTTTTTTTAGAATTTCCCCTATAGGGAAGAAGCTATTACCGTAGTCGGTATGGTAAGACCTAGGCCCGGGACCATAATAACTTTTCGTTTTGAGGTCCCCAGCCCCAAAATCACCATTCGTTCGAAACTGTATATATATATATATATATGTGTACGTGAGCACGATAACTCTCGTAAAAATTATCCGATTTTGATGAAATTTGGTATAAACGTGTAAAGCAACATTTATGACTTTAAGTTCGAAAACCAGTCAGATCGCTTTATCCGAAGGGGTATTTTTGGGGGGTTTTGTACCCCAAAAATGGGTTTTTTGAATTTTTTAAATATAATTTTGGAAATAGTCAAATATTAGTTTTTACCTTTGGATTCAGCTTAAAAAACACACAATTTGGTATTTTGATCATTCCTCTACGTCAATTGGTTACCGAGATATTGAAAGTGCTAAATACAGTACGTTGTCTAATGTTATTCTCATGGAGAAAAAGGCAAATTTTATATCTCGCTTATTTATGAACGTATACTGATGAAACTTGGTATACGGCTTCATCTAGTTGTGGTGCATTGGTATTTGCTCAAAAAAAATTGTTTGTCAAAGGCAAACCTGCGTACTCAGCCCCATGTTATTCTTATGGATAATAATTATATGCTATGTATCCCGTAATTATGAACATAAATGAATAAAAACTGGTAAATGACTTCACCTACTTGAGTTATATTGATATTAGCATAAAAATCCATTTGTTGTGTTCCTTGATGCAGCAAACCTGCGTACTCAGCCAAAATGTTATTCTTATGGGGAGTAATTAAAGTTTTATATATTGCTTATTTGTGAATATATTTTTATGAAACTTGGTAAGTGACTTTTTGTAGTATTAAGACATTTATATCTCCATTGTAAATTCACTGAGTATGCAGGTTTGCTGCGACGGGGGTATTTTTTATATAAATTGTATTATGTACAATTTAACTGGAATCAAAGTTGAAGAGGAGGAGATACTGCCAAGGAGCTATTATTGATGTATATAGATTTTTAATGCATGTTTTAAATAGAGGCTACGGTAAGGTCGTATAATTTATCATTTTCCACAACTGTAATACAATTCTATTTTTCTAAAACAGACAAGCCATTCAAGCCATCAAGCCATTTACATTTGAGCATGCTAGCTAAGACATATTAAGCTCTGTATACAAGTTACGCCAAGTGTTAAGTTAGAACTTCTGAATTTGTATACTAGTTACATTTTAATTTGTGCGTCATTTATTATTTTCTTGAATCAATGAGACATGTCATCATTACGATATGATTGACGAGACGTGATTACTGATATAAAACCACTGATTTAAGTCCAGAAAGTGGTAACAGATCGTCAAGCACAATCCATTATCCTCTTTAGTATGTTAAACTCATCACCGCCAAGCGCATCGAACCCGTTCCATGAGAATCGCCGACTGTCAAGGGTTACTTCATGAATGCCATTACACCAGTTAATAATCGCGGGCCTGACTATGAATATTTTTCCACCCTGCTGGTGCGATTCTTCCGGACAATCGGCGCCGCACAAACCCCTCGCGGTCCGTTGGCGAGGACATCTTGCCGTGTTTTTTTCTCCCCGGCGACAGTGAAAAGGTGAAAAGACTGTCCGGATTTGGTTTCCGACGTGACGGATTCTGATGGCAAATATTGACGTGATTAATCGCTCCTGGGACACGTCATTTGTCACCGGAGCGCGGCTGGTGTCGGACGTGAGAACTAGACAGGGGAGGCGCTGGGGGCTCCTTAGCGACGGAGCGGGCTGCTGTGAGCAATGCGGGCTTAAGTGATTTAAATTACTTAAGCAAATTATCTTTTTACCATATCGTAATACTGGCTTAATTATTTCTTTTCGATTACATCGTAAGCTAAGAAAACCACAAAATGTATACACTATGCAAAAAAACTAATTTTTGGTCCTTTTGAAAATATTTTGTTTTTTGCAGCACCTTTTCAGCAGCAATATTCTTAAAAATTATAAAAGCGCAAATAATTTTAAGGGTGTCCAATACAAAGTTAGAACGATTAATATAAAGTTTGAGTTAAATAATGTTTAAAACATGTACTTAACTACTTAAGATGCATTTAAAGTTGTACCCACATTCACAACCATTGTACCTACTTTTACAAGTTTAGTATTTAAATATATATTATATTTTAAAACTAATCAGCCCAGGTTATATATTTTTACTGTATTAAAATTACACTCATTATTTTGAGGGGGAAATTAATCATCGGAAACATGTCAAATGTATTATAAATGGGACTATAATTTAAAACAATGTTTAACAATATAAATGTCACAGTGCTAAGGACGAATAATGGAATAATATGCTACACCCATCCTTATATTGTGCGTTTGTAATTGCGTATAGTGATTGCGTTTATTCCACAGCAAATCGTCGATTCCAATCGCAACCTACCGATATCAGACTTTTCTCAGACTCTCCCTCACTTATTGGATCACATCCCCCTCCAACAGGTGACAAGGACCCGTGGTAAACGGTTTCCAAACGATTTCAGACTTGTTTGGTTTCGCGAAGATAAATGACATCGGCCGGTAATCATTAGTATCCGTCCGCGTATTCAACCGCAATGCACACTCTCTTATAGACTCTAGGACTGTATCAAGCCGCCCTTATAACGGCCCGGCCCTCGAGTGTGAAGCGATTTGTCAAATTAATGAGGCCTTGGACACATCATGGGACCTGTGACGAGGCTAGGACCGCGACACTCTGGGTCCTGACATGCGTAAAGACGAATACCTACTTAAGATTAAGCTTACACGTAAGTGGCTTACGATACTTTTATTTTTGCAATAAGGTGCTTTAGAAATGTATCGATAAATTGTAACAAATCTGATGAACTTTAAAAAATTATCTCTCATAAATCCATCGATAATTTTTTCTTTTCACTTCGGACTTTTTTTAGGAATAAAATTATATGATTAATAATCATATTTATATCCTTGTA
The DNA here is from genome assembly GCA_963675035.1 of Allygus modestus. Taxonomy (NCBI): domain Eukaryota; kingdom Metazoa; phylum Arthropoda; class Insecta; order Hemiptera; family Cicadellidae; genus Allygus; species Allygus modestus. The sequence goes on from OY776115.1 coordinate 24,262,967, forward strand.
GTGAAAAAAGCCAAATATGTTTTTATTGTACTGTAAACTTTGTACAAGTGGATAAAACAAGTAGGAATATCCTAGTAAACATAGAACTTTAGTTCCAAAGTGACTTGGATTTTAAAAGTCGCGTATATAATTTTACTTAAATATTTTTTTATGTATTAATAAAACAAAGTAGCACTTTCGGAAAATTACTGATCAATTTCCTCTCAAGCAATAAGACACTTTATACTGGAATTAGATACAAGCATTATTTCCTTCACCTGCAATTGTGGATATCACACAAAATTAAAACATTTAGTTTGATCAATTCTGGCTCAATTCACTAGATGGAGGTCATAAACACCGAGTCAGTTAGCTTGGTCTAAAGCAATCAATCAGCTGTTTATTACTTCATCGAACGAAAAGTAAGACGCAGCGAGCAAAAAAGACTTTGGCTGGCTAATTTGAATAAAGCTGATTTATGATTTTTAGATTCTAAAGAAGCACTAGGCGTGGTTGTAGGAAAACATATTTTCCGGAGACTTTTTAGTCGTCACAAAAATAAACCATTATATTAGTGGAAGTATTCATCCGTTGTATAACCATCACAGCACAGTACCTTCCCATGCTCGGTATGTTCAATCGCCGCCTTTGTAGGTTACAAGACGCGATCGCATTGGTCACTGTCGTCTTGTAATAACCGCGTGTTAGCAGCGCCGGTATCTATCACAGCTGGCAGGCCGAGGTGAGAGGCAATGCTGGAGATATGTCGTATCAATCATCGGTACACGGCTCATCTGATAGGTAGAACTCGTACATAGTGTAGGAATACGGTATGGGAGATTATAATATTAGTGGTGTTATCTGTGGGGAATTTAATGCTACGTTGTTAAACAAGTTTATAATTGTACTAATTCTTTTAAATGTTTATATAATTGATTGAATGTTGCTAAAGCAATAAGTAGAATAAAACTCACATTCTGTACTTAATTTTAACAACTCAACTTAGAGTTACCCTGTTGAATTGTGAACTACTCTTTGATGACGATATACAGTACAGTTTAAAATAATATAACATTCCATAATGTACCACTTTTTATATTATATCAACGATCCGCGTGTGTATTTATGGAAATTACCTCTTATAGCACACTTATTCAAAGTATTCACGTGATTTTATTATAAGAAAAAAGGGAGAGTGGTTAGTTGTAAAACAAACTAAACACCCAAAATATATTGCAACTGTATTTACAATTTATTTTGTTATAACAGAATACTCTTTGAAGACAGGTAAACTACACAAGTTTTTGAACCAGGATTGACACTTAATATTTTCACATTTTCACCTAAAATAATATCTAAATGTCATTTGTGTTTATGTGTTATTTTAGAATATTTTTTATATTGTATTAACCCTAATTCCGATGATTCTAGATCTCGGTTAGTGAATTTGAAATATCAGGGGTTATAGTAATAATCTAAAACATATAGACAAAATTACTTAAAATAATTTCATATTCGTACAGGTGCAAACCCACTAAAAATGATGATTTTACAAAGCTTTACCTTGTTTGGGAAAAAATAATTCGATAGGGATAAAAATAAATTAAAAAATTAAGGGACTGGCAAATCATCGTAAGACAAAAATGAGTGGAAAGGAATAAAAAAATCCATGACTCGAGGAATGGTCGTAGAAAAAAGGAGGGAGAGAGAGAGAGAGAGAGACAGAGAGAGAGAGAGAGAATCATCGCCGTTACTCACTGTTGACGTTGGCCTCTAATGAATTGGTTCGATCCCAGGAATGATTCGACCAGATAATTAACGGCTAGCGTTAAGGACTGACAAGAACATGTGTTTAAATGATATGTTAAGCAAATACCGACCTAATTGGCGGTGAGGTGACCGGTTTGTGCCTGATACACATACTGATGGACCGGCAAAGCCGCCGCGCTACGAGTGCATTTCCGACGTGGGGATATTTACATTTTCATCACTTTAATACGTCTGGGTGGTCAACTAAATTTGGATAAATATAGCAGCATTTGCAGATGGAATAATAAATCTGTGGCTGATCAGTTTACAAGATTAAATGAAATGTGTTAAAACATTAAAAAATACGTAAAACAACGCATGCAACATGTAAAGTATATTGTTAAAACGTGGTACTATATGAGACAAGTCTGGTGGTATCTAGGCTTCTAGATTATTTTTGTATAAATTTCGAAAGGTAGCTTTATTACCATTTATTCATTCAAATACAAATTACAAAATATATGGGACCATGTTTTTATACTCACAAGACACACAAAGCTCAATTTTCAACTAAACGAGATCATAAGAATAATGTATACAGTTAGTAGCTTATTACGTAAAAGAAGCTTTATTGAACAACTGAGCACGCGGAGGGTAAACGTTTTGACTTTTACTTTCAATAATGAAGAAGTCTATGTCCTCTACATTTCGGAATATAATGGATTTACAAATGAGCATTAAATATGACTTAGAGTATAAATAAATTTTAATTTTAAAAATATAAGTTGTTCTATACATTGAACCATACTGAAGTCCGTTTCCAAAATGTACTTCTCCTCGATCCTTCGTTGTAGAAATTTGTAAACGCCAAGACTTTAATTTGCAAGTACTGTAGATTTCCTCAACTCCGGGACGATGGCATTCCGATGCATTCTCGGCTAACGAAACCTCGCAAATAACAGTGATCGGGGTCTCGCGGTACAACATAAAACAAATCAAGATAACCGCGCGTCCCGCGGGTCGCATTAACCGTTAATACCTGAGGAGGCCGAACCATTAACCGGCATTAACGGGGAGATGATGTTAATATTCGACACATATGGTGTGAACTGGGTTTAAAACAAGTTATTAGATAAGCGGGACCACACACGAAGTCCATAACCCAATTTTCATTTCACTTTTCGATTTTCCACTCGCTTCTCTCGCGCCGTCGAGGAGTTCGCGGATACGAAGGGTATAATCGGGGCTCCTAGGGGCGACCCTTATGCAAAGCAGCGATATCTCTATAACTAACATAATAGACCCGACGCTGAGCGAGCTACTGTTATTTTCAAGGTTAATAAAGTTTTTATTTGTTTGCGGTCAATGTCGCCCTCGAGGGTTCTTTTATACCCGGAAAGATTTATTGGACGAGTTTCCGACCCGAAAAGTAATTCGGGGTCATGAATAACAAGCTCTTGTTTTGTCCGCGAGTGTCTGCATCACCGTCGAGATCAAGAGGTTCGGGAGAATTTATGTCAAGGAAGTTCATAACCCAATAGTGGCATAGGGGAAAAATGTTTTAGGACATTGAGGTGTAAAGTAGAAAAGTCTTATAACTAATGTGTGCTTGTGACCCATATGAAATTAAGGCATACAATTTACTTTAAGAATGGTCATCACTAAATAGATTAATTGTATGAAGTCATATGAAGGAAGGATACTGTTTTATAGTGCATTGCCCGGGATTCACAGTAGTGCCTCTCAATTTATAAACGCTAATTTTTTCCAGACGTAATTGTACGTTTAAATATATTTATCATACTGTTATTGTGTTTTATGATATTTAACAATTAAAAAGAAAAATATACCATTAGTAAAAATGAAAATCCTTAACACATTTAAGTAGATACAACAAAGCGATTTAGAATTTGTGAAAACAAATTATTACAAATAATTAATAAAGCTAACTTAATTTAACGCTGCAATAAGTAAGGCAATTAGTTTGAGTTCCAACTTACCAAATGCCTATCTACCCAACTGCCGTCCTATTGAACTTCTACAACCCCAACTGCCATCCAATCACAGTGCTACAATGCCAAATCTTATCCAATCGCAGTGCTACAACCCAGACTAAAGCCTTACTTCAGTGCTACAATTCCACTTACCGTCCCATCGCAATGCTACAACCCCAACTGAAGTGCCATTTCATAACTACAATCCCAACTAAAGTCCCACTTCAGTACTACAACACCAACTACTGTCCAATCGTAGTGCTATAGTCCCAACTAAAGCCCCTCTTCAGTGGTACAATTCCACTTACCGTCCCATCGCAATGCTACAACCCCAACTGAAGTCCCATTTCATAGCTAAAATCCGAACTAAAGTCCCATTAACTAAAATCCCAACTAAAGCCCCTCTTCAGTGCTACAACCCCAACTACCATCCAATCGTAGTGCTACAATCACAACTAAAGCCCCATTTCATAAATATAATCCCAAATAAAGCCCCTCTTCAGTGCTACAACCCCAGCTACCATCCAATCGTAGTGTTACGATCCCAACTAAAGCCCCTCTTTAGTCCTACAACGCCAACTACCGTCCAATCGTAGTGCTACAATCCCAAATAAAGCCCCTCTTCAGTGCTACAACCCCAACTACCGTCCAATCGTAGTGCTACAAACCCAACTGAAGCCCCATTTCATAACTACAATCCCAACTAAAACCCCCCTTCAGTGCTACAATGCCAACTACCGTCCAATCGCAGTGCTACAATCCCAACTAAAGCCCCTCTTCAGTGCTACAACCCCAACTACCGTCCAATCGTAGTGCTACAAACCCAACTGAAGCCCCATTTCATAACTACAATCCCAACTAAAACCCCCCTTCAGTGCTACAATGCCAACTACCGTCCAATCGCAGTGCTACAATCCCAACTAAAGCCCCTCTTCAGTGCTACAACCCCAACTACCGTCCAATCGTAGTGCTACAAACCCAACTGAAGCCCCATTTCATAACTACAATCCCAACTAAAACCCCCCTTCAGTGCTACAATGCCAACTACCGTCCAATCGCAGTGCTACAATCCCAACTAAAGCCCCTCTTCAGTGCTACAACCCCAACTACCGTCCAATCGTAGTGCTACAAACCCAACTGAAGCCCCATTTCATAACTACAATCCCAACTAAAACCCCTCTTCAGTGCTACAACCCCAGCTACCGTCCAATCGTAGTGTTACGATCCCAACTAAAGCCCCTCTTTAGTCCTACAACGCCAACTACCGTCCAATCGCAGTGCTACAATCCCAACTAAAGACCCTCTTCAGTGCTACAACCCCAACTACCGTCCCATCGCAGCTCCACAACAGTTTAGAAGTTTCCCACGACCGCGCGACACGCAAGTGCGAGGTAAGTAATAGAGTGTGTTTTATCCAAACAAGCTCGCGTCGCGGCTAAGTCCGTCGGTTAGCAAGACAAATAACTATATTTGAAATTGTAATCGGGGAAGCTGGAGTTGGCAGGCCTCCACCGCCATATGTCCCGGCATTTCCAGCTCATCCATAAACTACGGCCGAGTGATACTTCTAAGCTGCGTCTAATTGCGGTGCTACCGGGCCCAGAAATATCACTGGCTCTCTGAGATCTGTCAGGAGCTCTGAAATATATATTTACACCGACATCCTGCTTAACGGGTCAGCCGCGGCGGGAGGGCTCATTCATAAGGGGTTTTCAGTTTTATTCGGTCTGCCTCATGTTCCGTTAGGAGGAATTGTCGAGGTGTGGTCTGTGCTTTATTTTGTTTCCGTTAAGACGTGTCTCGTTAAGATTTGACTTTTAAATATACTCTAATTATGGCTGAAATGTTAGAGGAAATGCAATTATAGGGATAACCACTGATTAGAAAGCCCAGAATGTATCAATAGTAGAGGATTTATTTTTTATAGCAAACCTTCTGCAAATGTGAAATTTATAAAAGTGTTGGCTTGGGTTTGTACCTTATAATATAAGCAGCTCATTCGTCGATTTGTATGAATACAATACTGACTTAGAAATGCGGTTATTATTTGGTAGAGTATTAACAATCTTGATTTACTGATATCAAGTACAAGCTTTAAACAAGTTGTTCAATGACTATTTTAGTACTTACAGCCTGAGATAGTAGCTCTATCAAGTTTTCAAAGTGGAATAGGCTATATAAAATAAACTATGACATAGAACCCGGTTTAACGTGAATATTGCCGTTTAAGCTACGGTGCGTTATGTGAATCCGGCGTTAAAAGCTATCGTTTAATAGACTAACAGAATAAAGTGGACACCCATTCCTTTGTCTATATTCGTAGTTTATGAGACTAACTAGACATGGCTATTATCTTCCTGGTCACCGACAGATTGAATAAACACATTTTAAGTGAAAGGAGCATTTTTCATATACATTTATGAGGCTGAATTTACGGGACAGTTGGTCTATTCGATTCAGAGGTCTGCACTTTTATAGGTATTAAACCTAATATGTAGCTCGGTAGTAAATTCCAAGTGAAATTGATTTTACCCTACATTGCCACCGACTGGTTCACGATGCACCTAGAAAGGCTGTTGTATGATCCTTTGATATTTTTACTTTATTACTCGCATTTTTTGGTAAAAAATTAAACTATTTGGATCCATAATAGTCGAACTTGATCCATCATTGTAAACGGTCAAAAGGGATTTACCAAAAAATCAAAAACCTACCAATCTCATAAAATTTTAAAAATATAATGAAAATCTGGGATACTTAAAGTACCATAAAATGTACCTCGTTATTCTTAGTTTCAACGCATATTGATGGTGATAGTGAGTTTATGTTATTTATGATGTTTTCCTAGTCAATTGGTAACACAGAATGAGAAAGACTAGTTTCACGACTAGAAAATTATCCCGTCTTCAGGTGATTAAATACCTAAAACATTTCAGAGACATGTATAAAATCAGTGGCACAGTCTAGGAAAAGTAGGAAAAGCTGGAAAACAACACAAACAAACAGAGAACTGTACATGTAGTCAAAATACAAATCCTATTGAGTATACACAAAAGCCAGGGACTAGAGCAAAACAGACAGCTCAATATTGTCCAGTCTAGTTTTTAGTGTTATTTTGTTATGTTATAGGTATTTTTCTCGCCTGAAAACGGAATCAGATTCCAGATCCAGAAACGTCGTAAAAACTTGTTTTTCTTATTCAGTGATTGCAAATCTCCACAGTAATTATTCTGTTATACTTTTATGTTTTTGAACAAATAACGTCCTTTTAACGTATCGGAAGTTACAAATTTCCACAACCCCAACCCATGGTTGGCCAAGGGCAATCCCCACGTGAACCACACGTCGAAGACGCTCCCGGGTTAGGTTCCGGGACACGACGCCGATGGTTATAATTACAGGCCGATACAGATTGCAGGATCGCGGCGATTTGTGTGGTCGATAGACTCCTAAATTAATTAAAGTTGAGCGGCAAATTAAAACTGTGAGTGGAGATTAATTCGTTTGCCGCTCGATTATGAGAAGACGAATAAGTCGCTGGTGGGAGGAGGGACGCGCCGACGTGTGTGGGGACGCTCGCGCCTGCGCAGGACTGGATAATGTGGACTCTTATCATGTTGATAAAGATATTGCAACTTTGGAATATGAACTTTTGGTTAAATTTAGTACGATATTTCTACTGAAATTAATGAGAACGATTGTTTTAAATCATTCTCTTTACCAGCAGTGAGCCACCAGTGGCATCGTGCCAATCGTGCGCACGGAGAGTGTACGTGGGCAACGTGCAACTAACCTTACCTACACATCTTAAATGTTATAATTCGTTTTATAAAAATGGTTACTTTTATGAGAAATATTTCATTTTTACTGTTATTGTATACGCAATTACCGTAAATTCATCAAACTAACTTAAACATTTTCGAAAAATATTCAAATCTACTTTTCTTTCCTAAAAATTTATATTTTAAAGAAATATTTTCGAAATCGAGAACGAATACTATGACAGTTGGTTGTTTTTTTACAATTATTATAAATTTTTACTTTAATTACAAACTCTGCAGGCCTAAGTCCTATTTTCATTTCAAATTTGCTTTTCATAAAGTAAAACGTCTCTAGAGATGTGAGTCTATAACACACTTTTATTATCGAAATTAGTCAATTCCCTAACTCGAAGAAAATTATTCTTGCCGTTTTTAAGATAATATTGAAGGCAACCAGGGTAACAATGAAAGATTTCTTATATTTTAGACGGATGATCATGTGTAAATGTAAGGAAGTGCGATGAGGCCGTGTGCAACTACGGGGCGCCTCCACGCATCATACGGCAGGTGGAGGCGTGGGGAAGACTGAGTTCCAAAGATTTATCGTTATCTGGCCAGGTCAGAGGTCGCCAACTCTGGATGTAGGTCGTGATTTATGCACTCACGGTACACACAGATACTCTCATTGCTGTAATGGTGCGCACACACACGACCGCGGCCAATTAATGCTACTCCAACTGGGGCTGGCCGGAGAAAGGTCTGAGAAATATGATCGAAACGTTGGCGCCGAGCGTTGAAATGTGCGTGAGTTGGATGTGGGCTAAACATTCTTCCTGGTAGGCTAGATACGAGTCAGCGATTATTTCGTTAAGTGGTTTTGGTTTCTGTGAGACAAACCGATTAAAAAATAACCTCATTGGGGCAAACCATTTTTTTGACGGTGTGTATTGTTGTCGACATTTCTCACACCCTAATCAGATTTAGAAATAATTACGAGCAGAATCACTTGGTTCGTATGTGAACTAAGAGCATACCTATTATTTTTTAATGATTAAACTAACGTAAGTGAATTAATTACGTTTCTGTTTAAGTCAACATTGTGTAACTTTCAATACAAATATTGTTTAACAAATCTTGAAATACTTCTAAAGAGGTACGTTATAACTACTGAAAACAACATTTTAAGAGACATAACTTATGATTATAAAAGTTAAGTTTACAATTTTTTGGCAACGATTAATAAAATGATATATTGTGTAACCACCAATGAATCTGGGCTTTTTGAAAACGTTGAATGTATTTCTAAGATTTTACTCATAAATATTTACGATTTTATTTTCTATATCCAACATTATGGGATAGTAAGCTTTAATAACCCGTAATGTGAAGAGCGACCATCGTCCCATGGTCCCTCACTTGTGGCCCGCTCGCAGGACTCCAGTAGTCCCAGTCCTAGCACTACAATGTCTATTGTTATTCCCGTTACTGGTGTAAAATCGTTCCCGGTACAGCTATAAACGTTACCCCCCGACCCCTGTTATAGGCGAACATGCCCGTTCATATCCTAGCCGTTCAGTTTCCCTGATAGGCTTGGCTGACCTGTGTCCGCATACACCTCACGTTCTGTGAGGTGGAAATACGAACACTCGTTTGACCGGATATACGGATTTCCAAATTATCTTTTCCTGAAGATACAATATTGTGCTATTTTGTATATAATATGTATTATAAACACATATATCTTAGAACCACATTCAAGCTTATATTTAATGTGGCTGCATCTATAATATTATAGTCTATATTTGGAATAGTATATAGAATAAACTAAAGATATATATTTGTAAATATTCGGATATGACGAGTTTGCATTATTGAGACCTCATTGTACTTCTTTGACGTCAATTATATGTCTCTTATACTTTAAACTTTGTACGCGTCGAAATTTTACATAATATTCAATTATTTTGTCTATATTCCTCATCAGTTAATTTTTCATAATGTTTAAGTTATAAAATTTAAACTTTTTTTGGAAATAGTTTGATAAATCTGTTGCTAAGAATAACCGATATTTTGAATAAGCTAGTTTAAAATTAATAACATTATAAAACAAACTATTTGTGTTTTTGGTTCTTATTTCAAAAATATATTTAATTCGGTTGGGATAAGGGTGTATTTATTTCACTCTTTTACTCTTATGTATTTAAAATTTTCCCGACCGACCTTTCTATTTCCTACTTTTTGGAGTGGTCAAGCTTTCAAAATATGAACAAGAATAGATCTTAAAAACTAAGGCTTCCAATCGAAGTTACTGGTGGCTATATAGATTTTGATTGACTCATTAATGATTAAGCTTGAAGATAATGATAACAACATTTTGGTAGTAAATACTAAAAGTAATTTAACCACAGAATTTAATTACTTGCATGTAAGATCTCTCGATCATTATCCTTACCAATTTGCCATCTTTAATTCCCTGATTGATCGGAGCTTTCCCCAGCGGCACGGCGGCAGAGGAACTCTGAACCAAACGAACGCCGAATTTCTCCGATTTGCATAAATTTACAAAACGCATGTCGTCTGGTTGCATGGGAGGGGGCAGGGAGGGAGTACGAGACGCTTGCCGTACCACTTAAACACATTTGGCAACTTTGCAATGATTTAAAACCCGGTACAAAAGGAGCGGGGGTCACAGGTCAATCTGCATCTAGAGATGACGTAAGAAGAAGATCGGGTGACACTCGGAATGATCTTGGAGTCTTCTTTGACCTGCAAAGAACGATATGGATGTTAGGATTAGGAGGGGACACGCCAAGGAAGGTGTGCCTGGAATGGGTTGGATTAAGGTTGTCACTCTTGCAGTGCCTAATTTCTTGGACTTACGTGTTTTTAAATTGAAGAAATAACAGGTGAAACGTTTTTAGTTTGGAATTTATCTTCGAAAAGGATTTTAGTTTTTGTGGTTTTATCTAAGTTATATTTATACTTGGGACCTTTCTCTTAGAATATATTTGTTAAATGTTAGTGAACGGAGTATAACATTTTATATTTTCATGATTTTTACTTAAATGTTATATACGTTAAATGTTTTATACCTGTCTCCATATTGAGTTTTTAACAGTGTTTTATGTTAATGCGGTCATTTATCTATGTACATTGTAAATGATACTACATTGTAACTAAGTAGGAAATCAATAAGGATGTTAAGAAACAATATGTAGTTAGAAGGAAAAAAACTATTTCAATAAGTTTTGTCATCTGATATCATATTCAAACGGAAAGAATACCCTAAAACCATAATCATTACAAACAGTATATTAATGGTATCTCAAACAAGGTGAAACTACAAAATAGCAAAAGCCGGTACAACTTTAAAACTTTTATATTTTACTGCTTCTCAAATTTTATCCTAAATGTTTCCTTTTCTTACACCTTTGAGTATGGTTTTACCTCAGAACTTTTCATATAATCTAGGTATCTTTTATCCTTGAAGGTGGATAATTAGATAATTAAACTTTGTGAAATATGTTTCTTCAGTACTTGGGAATCAAAAATGAACTAAAAAACCATGTTTTTCTTTAGCATTAGTGATGTTTTATCTAGTCAATAAACAGAGCAAAATCTGAAAACGTTGCCAATGTTCATTATTGAACCCAGCGGTTTTTGTTCATTAGGTAATTAATTAACGGTCCTGCCAAATGTATCAGCTGTTCTTTGTTAGTAACAAGACTGCACATGACATCTCCTTCATTCTACACTAATAGTTCATTCATATTTGTATTAAAAGACGCAACTAAAGGCGGTCCCACACTTCTCGTGAACACGCCCGAACATTCGGCCGAATTTTGAATGTTCAGAGTATTCGCGAGAAGTGTGGGAGCTGTACAAACTTTTGAATTCATGCAGGAATATACGGGGCCAAATGTTCAGTGAACATTCGGGAGAATGCTCTGCCGAATGTTCAGGCATGTTCGCGAGAAGTGTGGGACCTCCTTAAGCGTTTGTCGGCGTCTTAGCAAAATTAAGAAACTTACAAAACTTAGTTCTCCAGATATCAATAAAATGGAATGGAGAGATGATGATACAGTCAGGTGTACTGCTTTTAACTGTAGTATGCCCCAGAAAGTCAGGTTAGTGCGCTTCGAGGCTTAACCGTGCCCTCGAAACGTCTTCACACCATAGAACACTCCCAAATTCCCCGGGATTAGCACTTCCGTAGCCCACTACTGCCTGACTCACACATGCTAAGTAGCCGCAGCCGAGAACTGTTCCACTACTGTGGTATGATGTGGGCTAACATGTTCGGTACACAGTGTTTAACACCAGGTGGAACCAGGCGTGCATTATAATCACGAAGAGATGCCTTAAAAAATGTGATAAAGCTGAAGAAAAATTCATGAACGAATTTTACTGTAAATCCCAGAACTAAATAAAATATATAAATTATGGTAAATATTTACTAGTATCAAACATCTTCTGGAGTGTAGTGGACAAAATTAAGAATCGATAAATATTGTACAATGAATGACGCTCAAAAACAAATTCTTAAAGTAAATTCTTTAAGTAAAGTAAATTCTTAATAGAATGCCAAAAAATGTCACACAAAAGTATAAAAAACTTGCAGTGATATTATGAACACTATTGTCCAAAAATATACACCTTTTTCAAACGGATTAGAAACTGTCGTATATACGTAACGTTTTTGGAACCAAGCTATTTTAGTTTTAGTTTGGTATAGTATTTGTATGTTTTAATTCATTATGGATCAGGCCCAGTAGATCAGGAGACACACTTACGTTAAATAAGTGTTTGTAAACTATTCACAAACTAAACTAGTTGTTAATTAGGTTTAAATTGATGAAGTTTAAATTCATCCAGCTCAATTTTAGTTCATTTCTGCTGCCGTTATTTTGGTCAGGGTTTATGACACATGGTGGGATTTCCAATGTCGAAACTCATTGTTATTCGCGTTAGCCTTTTTTAACAGTGAATCATTTAGGTCATGGTGCTAATAACAATGATTACAAATTAATTCAGAGATATTATAACAAACCTTTAAACTTATATAGTGTGAAGAGCAAATAACATTGTTGTTAAGGGACGTTGTGTGTGCTAATTTAATTTTAACAATAATTTCTAAACATTATTTCCTTTCAATATATTTTAAAACTGAAAAAATTGTGTAACATATCACCTATTATTTGTTTGTATTTACATGTAAGCTGAATAAAGAACTACGTAAGCTACGTACTCTGTTATTACAATTTTGATTGTAGTTAAAATTGACACATTATGGGTGTCTGTAAACAATTAATTATTCACTGATAAAGGTTACAATAATCAAGTATAATTTGTTAGTTAAAGAGAGTATTGTATATTGACTTTCTCTTATGTACTGCAATATACGTACATCAAATATGAACTATTTAGTTTCCTCATTAATAAATAAATAAATTATAATAACATATACGTTTTGATGTTTTTACTTTTACTTTCAAGAACTGATACAAATGTTAACAATTTTTATCCAAACGTTTTTGGGTTGTAATTTAAACATATTGCAATTGACTATGCAATTATTTTATGAAAATAATTTAAGGATATAAATTGTGGATAGTATTATAAATCCTAATAAATCACGTAGACGACTGGACCGTACCCCAACAGCAGAACACAGCTAGTGCCTTCACCTAGGCTAGGCCACCCAGGAAGACATAACTAACCGGCACTGCGAATGTCCAACTTGCTTTATAGCCGGGTAATCAATTTTTCGCCGCGCACTGTAGGCTAAGACCCGTAGCGCATGTGTGCTGCTTAATTCGTTAACTACGAGCCTGTTGCGCATGCGCTGCGCTCAGAGGCGGGGATAGCTGTAACTCATGCGCAGTTGCAAGCTGTGGTTTATTGTATGAGAAACGCGGTTGGATGTGTTGGACTGTGGGTTCCTCGTTGCGAAAAAGAGAAAGGCCGAATTTTGGTGATGTAGATCAGGGTGTAAATCAGGTTTATTACGCTTGTAGATATTAAATTACTTCCTGACACGGTGTGTACTCCACGATTTAGATATTATTTAAAATGTATTTATTGTAACAAATTATTAAAGCGCATATTTTTTATTTAAGTGTAAAATCAATTTAATATTCATTGTATAATGTCATGAGCAAGTTTTATTCATATTAACATTACTGTTAAGATTTTAAATGCACTGTGTTTAAGTTGCAAAACGGAGCTTTTACAGATAGTTCTAAACGAAATCGCAAAGCATTATTTTCACCGTTATTTTTCGCCAATAAACAGAAATTATAGCTTTGTTTAATGCTAGTAAGGGATTTTTTCGAGGTACAAAACGAGTACATTACACAGATATTTTCCGTTAAAATGGGTAAAACATTTGTTTTGTTGAAAAAGAAAAGGCGTAAAACCTACATCTAAACAAGTAGGACTAAACCTGTGATATTTAGTTTTAATTAGGCTACTTTAAATAAACTGAGAAGCTCAGCCAGCTGACAGGAATAAAACAAATCCCAGATACGAACTTCACAAACAACTAGTATAAATTGACAAAGTTACTAAGGGTATAAAAGTATAAATTTTCAGTATCGCGTAAAAATTATACGTGTATTTCGTCTAGAAATATATATTTTACAATGGTTTCTAAATATCAGTTATTATTCGATATTTCAGGAGATAAATAATTTCTACCTAAAAATGGTTCTCTTGTGTCTGCAAACTTTATTATGAGTTTAATTGTTGCAGTACTATTTTTTTGCTTGTTACACGGTTTTCATACATGACGTCATTTTAACTGAAATCAAAAGTAATATCCAGTGTTCAATTTTGAAACCCTCAAGCCATAAGTTTACTTGTATTTCTGCAAAATATAAGGTAGACCTATCGGTTGCAGTTTTGAATGTTTGTACGGTTGTAGTTTGTAAAATTCTTTAGATGCATGTTCCGAACTGTTTATGTTTGTACGGTAGCTCGGTTGCAGATGCAGGTTTGAACGGTTGCACGGTAGCAGTATCCCGTTTACAGTTTTCACGGTTGCAGTTGTAAGTTTACCGTTTGCACGGTTGCAGTTTGTACAGTTGCAGTTGAACTTTCACAGTTTGCACGGTTGCTGGGTTGTAGTTTACATGGTTGCTCAGTTGCAGTTAGCACGGTTGCTCGGTTGCATGTTTCGTATCGGCTCCGTGCGCGCCACACTCACTTACATTCCTCCCCTATCTTAATTGCTGCTCGAAATTATTTCCACGCAAAAAGACCAGCGGCTTCCTTCTCTCTTCCTTGAGATAGCGAGCCGTTTTACTACCCGTTCTCTTGCAGGGATTCCTTTACTGTTCCGTGAAACCTGTTACGTCAACAACTATCCACATTTTTTTGTTTGTTAGTACGTGTTTTTTTTCAAAAACGAAACAGTTAACTTACTTTAGCTTAAGATAACAATTTTTGTTTCTTTATATCAAAAAGCTGTATTGGTAGAAAGTGCTGAAAACTATAAATAAATGAATAGGAGAGTTTTAGTGACAGTACATTTCCTTAGGGATTATTGCGTCATCAGCCTAATGGATATAAAGCCCCAGCTAGCTATCAGGAAAACTTTACCATCTGTTAGCATGAAGTGGCCATGACCGTGGAGACTGATGAGTAAATAAGTAACTGGAGATTTCCTTAAAGGATAAAAACATTTGTATCCCCATTTAAATCCCTGCGCTTTGCCGGGAGGCCCATCCGAGTATTTTTCGATATTCATATGTTACTGATAAAACTAAAAATAACTAGTTTTGTTTTACACATTATGATTGTATGGCTTGTCTAGCACCTATTTTGTTGTAGAATGTGATCTGCTATTTACATAATATATGTACTTGTATAATACGAATTATATCTATTTACATATATTAAATGTAGATTGATATTCAAATTATCATCAAATTTATTACCATATGATAAGACTGGCATATTGTGTAATTTATGATATTTTGTTACGCTAAATATTATGAATTATTGGGTTCCTTTTTCCGAATGACCTTGATATATCAAAGAGGGCTGTGATAACCTTCTGCAAGAATCACTTTGCCCACTAACGTGGTGAATTGAATGATCTGAAAGGTAAAATTGTATGGCAATATATTTATTTTAACTACTTCTGATTTGTTGATATTTAAAATATTGTTTGATAAAACAGTCAATAATGTTTTGATTAATAGTAAAATACGTCTAAAACTATACAAATTTACAAATTACTATAGGTAGGCTATATGTTTAGTGTCTATTAATTATTATGAAGACCCAAAAATGCATTAATTACTGTCATTTTTTCAAACGACAATTCATTCTTTCAGTGTCTACATGTGAAACTATTTAAAATCTGAAATAAAAATATATATTGTTTACGTAATTATAACAAAGTATAGACACCTCCACACAAATCTTGAGATATAAATATCAAGCGGAATATGTAAGCGAAATCTTTAAGTCAAGATTGTGGGAGTTTGGCAAATTGCATGATGATGGGAGACGGCTCAAATTGATCTCACGGACTCGGGAAAAATAGCAGTATTCATAAAATGTACTAGCAAATGAGAAATAACGTAATAATCCCCCCATAAGAAAAGTATTGGATTTAAAAACTCCTGCTTTGTTTAAATTCAAACATGTGATTAATTGTCTAATTTCTTTACGGACTGAAATGTGTTTATACTTAATATTCGTTTTATTTTCCTCAGTATGTAAAGAATAAATGAGTTCGCACGCAGCACGCTGACGTGAGGGAAGTGAATTTCCACATAAAAAACTAAAAAAACTCAAAATCAGTTAAAAACATACATTTATTCCAATTTTTATTCAAATCTGAAAATATTGATTTTTTGGCTGTTCTGATGTTCCTGGTTCTATTTACCTGCAATGGTGGGAATACAATTTTGCACATTATAAGGCTAGGAGAAGGTCCAGTTAGGCTTTAAAGTAGGCGTGAGGTTGTTGGGGATGATAAAAGTACACCAACAAATGAATAATAGGATTTTCTAATGTAAAATCCCCATAAGACAACGTACTGTGTTTGGTCGATACACATACGACCAAATCCTTAATAACTCGGTAAATATTTATGCTAGAATAACGAGAGGGGGCTTAAAAGTTTTTTCACACTAATTCCCATCTTTTAACATGCGTTAATTTCACATCCGGGGCTTTTATGACCCTTTTTGGGTCCAAAAACTCGAAATTTGAAAGATTAATCCCCAAAAACGGGGTTTAGAGTTTTCCGATTGTTTTGCCCAACGAACTTGTCCAACAGATTATAGAAAGGAACGTCCCTACCAAATTTGAAGTAAATCGGACAAAAAATGTGACCGCTAGAGTGCATACACACATATATATATATATATATATATATATATATATATATATATATATATATATATATATATATGTCTATATACATATATATATATACAATTTTGAACGACCCCCCAAAACGTGTTCAGGGGGGTCACGTTATGAACTTCTATGGTGGTCCCGGGCTTAAGTTTCACCGTGCGGGTCATGCTAATAGTTCACTTTCCATAGGAAATTCACTAAAGAGTCTGTCAAGGCAGAGTTTTGGGACAAGGTTACGGGCTATGGCCTCTTCAAGCCACTAGTATTACAGACCTACTTCTCCTAGCCGTTTTTAAAGTTTTTTTTTTTACATAACAGTTTGTTTTATTTTTTCCAGAACAAGTATTCACCTTCATCCAAACAATTTAAACCCCATTATGTTTCTTCGCTCACCTTTTCCTCAGTCAATTCTGGAATATTTCCGAACCGGACGAACTGGACCACTGGGAGAGTCAATTCTCGAAACTCCCTGTATGAAGATGTCCCGGGACCGGGAAATGCCAACCGGTCGCGCCCCGGCCGTCCCACTGTTTATGGGGGCTACGCGCTGCGCCGCACTATACTACGCGAGTTACGTCCCGTCCTGGGCCCTGATTGCCAGTCTTTATGGAGCTTCTTCATTTTGGGCTTTCTACTACATCTATTTCATTTTAAGGCTTCATAAACCCGGTCATAAACATCGCCCGAGTTGTTAATAGGCTGTATTATGTTTCTTGAAATACCTCGACAAATTTTCCTTCTTTACTGTGTCCATTAAGGAGTCAGCCGTTTTAATTCGGCGATACCCGACCCGCACTTTGCAGTGTGGCGGCCGCTTTTAGGGAATATCTGCGGTGAAATATCCCACTCGAGAGCTTTTAATCGGTGGTTTTATGGCGCCACTAATTGAGAAGAGGTCCGCGTTTCGAGACAGGAATCGGTTTCTATTCCATTAACCTTTTTCACATATTTTTTACCTTATTCACGCGTTACTGGGTCCCCACACAATACAATTTTGAGTTTTGGGTGGAAAAAATGTTTTTTCTTTTTAAGAGTCTTCATCACCGGAAGTTGCCGGACGCCATATTGGTGTTTTGTTCCATAAGGCCAATGTTAACTTTGTGCCTCCGTTACTCCTCACCTGATCGTCACAAACAACTAATTTTGGTGCCAAATTAAAGGTTTCGTCGTTCTCTAGGGAAATACAATAGTCGAATTTGGATTTTCTTACAAATTAATGGGAACATGTACAATGTTTCAGTTCAAAATTAAACTATTTATCATGAAATTATAATACCCAAATTAAGGAATTTGACATTGCATTTCCCTAGAGGACGACGAAACCTTTAATTTGGCACCAAAATGAATTGTATGTGACGATCAGGTGAGGAGTAATGTAGGCACAAAGTTAACATTGGCCTTATGGAATAAAACCTAAAGTTGACGTCTAGCAACTTCCGGTGATGAAGACTCTTGATAGAATTACGTTTCCGTATTATTGTTACTTTTTGTAACATTGATTTTTGACACATGATTTAAAAATGTCGAGTTTACATATTTTACTAGAATTTCTCGAACTCTAAACAAACTTAAATATTTTCTAGGGACCAATATTTTCTGGAAAATAACTTCTAGTTCTGTTTATCTATATTGAAAAATAATATACTTAGACATAGGTAATTTCGCTAAAAAGTAATCAAAATAATGAAGAACCACAGGGATCTTTATTCTTCAAATTCAATGGTTCATCAAGAATGATATTTGCCGGTTAAAGCAAAAAATAATATGTATAAAATGCCTAAAAAGAATATATTCTTAAAAAAGTACTAATATTCAGTATGTTTAAATATACAGATATATAATATAAACAGAATAAAATTAATTAGTCTTACATCAATTAAAAATGTATTTATACTTATACTGTACTTGCATAAAAGACGATAAATACACATAATGTAAGACACAAGGCAATTTATTTCAGCCAGTCAAACCAGTCATCCTCAGGTCCAATCGGTATAAATGTAAATGCATATTGTAATGTTGTGAGACGTAGTTTATTGTATCCTATTTAACTGAAAACAACATGTTTCACGCTTCACAAGAGATTATCATGCCGTACAGTTAAATCATGTGTAATATACCTGAATATGTTCAATGATATAAGTTACAACGGGTACGTTTTGTGGCTCAAAATTCAAAAGATGAAAGGTCTGTTAGTGGTTTTATAGGTTAATCAAGGACAAAGAATTGTTTTTCTTTTTTCAATTTTTATTTTATTTTAAGTTTAAGCAGTGTTCAACAATTAGTGGAGCAGTGCAATCTATCAATAATTTTTTTTAACTTTCAAAAGTCTAGATTTATATACATTTTCTTCATGAACGCAAATGAAAGTTGCAAAGCCAAGTTTAAAGATTATTGATAAAAGCAATAATACAAATTATTTATTTGATCATTGCCATCCTGAAATAAATAATAGATTTGGAAACGATAAGTCATTAAAACACAATTATATAAAGGTGAATATTAAGCAGAAAAAAATCAAATGAGCAAATGAACTAGCCACTTTATTCCTTAAATAATAATTTAAAAAAATAAATACATAAAAAAACTGCATATGCCAGCTAGACAACAACATTATTTATCAGCCAGGTGTAGTCAAAACCTTCTTATCACGACTATCATTGGGTGTTCATAGTACGGTTACAGTAGAGGTTTAAACACATCATCTGTAATTTGATTTATGACTTTGACTGTCTTAATAATAAGTATTGCATTAATAAATAGTTTAACGGACTTCACTGTTAAAATAGTGTTATACAAGTAAAACTGAACAAAGAATATTGGTTGCTGGCTTGATGTTTTTTTTTTAATAATAGTAAAACAATAATATAAGGTATAATTAAAATATTTTAAAAAATCAGTATATTAGTCTCTTATGATATTGAAGAGAACTTGTACTATTTTTCCATAGTGTTAAGCAAGGGTTCAAATCCTGTGTGGCCAAGAGTGGTAAGTATATGTAAGTAGAATAATGTTTTCCCTAGTCAAAACCCCTAATAATTGTTAGATCAATTGCGTATGTCGTAAGACGTCTATCCAATTAAACATGCTCATTATTGCATTCAGCAAAGCAATACGGATTTATTGTTTGTATACTATAATATACAGTTGTAGTTATACTTTTATAATATGTTAAGTTAAGTGACAATTCCGAAACTACCCCTATTACTATGTTTAACTCCCCAAACTGTTTGTAGAAACATCCGACTAGAAATACACACTTTTAAACACGTCAACAAAAGCCGGGCGTTTTGCAAAATAGTGGTAATTCCTGTATTTAATAATCATTTATAACATAATATGTCATAAATCACATATAACATCAAATGAGAGGGTAGTGCGATTTCCAAGTATGTTCTTAAACACTGTTTATGGTTGAACGATGATTTGGCAACAAATAGAGATAGCTCATTATGTGCTAAAGAGTTATATTTACTAAGGAAAACCACATCTCAGAATAGCAGCGTAATAATTGTATTTTTTCATATAAGATAAATAGGTACTTACCATTCTAGGCTCCAGTTCGGCAGACTGCCCCAGTAAAGTGACTTGATCTAAATGACAGCAGAGAGCAGCCACCGAAGTTGAATCCCTCTCTGTATAAAAATAATAAACGTTTATGTAAATATTTAAATAGTTACATTTTGTAAATAATTATAAAAATGATTAATATACTCTTATATACTTGAATATTCATACTCATTGCGTAAAATAGAAGTAATAGCATATTTATATATTTGTAAATATTCGTAATTTACATTGCAGGCACAATAGTAACATATATTTTGGTGCAATACATATAAAATAAAAAAAGTTCAAAAATTCAAAGATGCGTTAAAAATATATGGTAGAGTCAATTTTTTGTGATACTGCCAATTAATTACCTTAATGTGACAAATTATAGTTCAGTGGCATATTATATCCTTTGCTATAACCAAACCTGACCTGTCCTAATTCCTTGTTCCAATGATCTTTGGATGGAATAGCCATGTATCATGTATGTTATCACTCAAAATTAATTAACGTATCTTGTAAATGAACTACAGTAATTATTATAACTATTTTATTATAATGTCATAAAATATTAATCTGGATAGGTAATGACAAGGAAATAGTATAATTAATAAGCTAATATGAACAAGAATGACGTATTATGTACAGTTTTAATATATGGAACTAATTAAGTTACTTCTTTCAATAAATTCTAATTTCGGTTGTCTGCGTTACTTTTTTAAGTTTAATATGTTAATAATATAAATGGAACTAATACAAATATCGTAATAGGTCGTAATGATGCAAACTGTTTATAGTTCATAATACATGCGAATTATGCTCAATCTTTAAATTGTTAAATATAAATATTATTTATTAATTGAATGTAATTTGTCGTATAAGGTTCAGTAGGAAAATTGGAAACATAGAGATCCTAAGATAACCTTTGTTAGTTGTTTTCTCCTATAAATAATGAATATGAAGATATCAATATCATATTGTATATTTTAATATCTGTCAATAAAAGCAATATTTTAATAAATTGTATTAACAATTATTATTAATTTTAATGTTGTAATGAAACGTGTGGATTGTTTTAGTTGAATCCAAAGTACGATTTGCGTTTACATAAACTTTCGCTAAAGGATTATTTAAATTAAATGGAATGATATAATAATTGTGATAACATAGTAAAGATGTTTTTAAAAGAAGAGACAAATTAATGATGAATATAAATATATGGCAAAACGAAAATGTATCGTAAATATAATTTTGTATACTTTAGGATACATAAATATAGTTTTTCATAATGTAAATTGAAACTCAAATTGCTACTTAGCAGTGAAATTAGTTGATCACACCAACAACTATATGCATTATTGTTAGTGATCTGTATAACAAATTTTAATTGAACATTGCTATTAAAGTGGTAGTTTAAAAACGAAATCTTCCGTTTCCACAATAAATAAACCAAATTTATATTAGTATTATATTAAACTATCAACATTTATTTATATGTACAATAAATACTATTTATACATCTTTAACCAAAATAACAGCTTAAAATGACTTTATTATTAAGTAGAGAGCGTACATGGCGGAGTATTGTGAACAAAACCATTTGCTTATTAGCATATTAGAGCCTACCAAATACTTTATTTTAGTGGTATATAAATGTGTATAATCAACAACTTTGACACATCATAATTGTTTACTAGACGTATGTGTAAAGATGACTCGTACGGATCGTAAAGATTTTAGTAATGTGAAGATTTGGTTCTACTAACCCATCCAGATTAACTTTACATATACATCTTATAGGATAATGAAATTCTATTTTTCTTCCTTTTATTGCATTGTTATTAAGTTGGATTAATTTTATAGAATATGGAAAACTGATTGTAAACCAAATTAAAATTAATGTTTACGTACTATTTATTTTATATTTTTTCCCCATAAAATTAAATTAATTTTACAAGTCTAGCTAGTAACTGTTTTACTTACAAAATGCATTGCAATACAAATGCTGATTATATATTGATGTATTCATTTTTTATGTGATTTGATGTAAACACAAGAATATTTTTTAAAAACCTTAAAAAATAAACAAATAAATATTTAATGCTTAAAAGTCACTGGAAATACTTGTAAATAATCAGCTTGTTAATAACTTATGGACCAATTGGAGACTAGTACTATCTACAGTACCAAACGTATATGTTACCTGGGTATTTGTGGAGAGTCCTGCGTCACCAGGACCGGTGGCGGTCTTCCGCTCCTGGAGTCCAGGAACCACTCGACATCCCAAGTCCTGAGCCTCTCGCCGACCCGCGACCTCTGAGCACGGCTATGAGAGCGGATTTCCGAACAATTGTTCTAATGACTGCCGAACAATGGTGGGACAACAATACGCATTTCTGTAACCGAACAAATGTTTCATCTGCATTCGCTATTCTGCGGTGACACTGTTTCCGAAATGCGGACAACGATTGTCGGCACTCGATACTAACACGGGCCACTCTGCGTGGTTTCGTCACCGGCTGTTTGTGACAGGCCCATTTTATAGAGTACGTAAGTTCTGGTTGACACTTTGTAGAGGGAAGCAATACAAAACAGTTCAATATCCTGGGTAGGATTAAATACTCTAAAGTTCCAAACTACAAAAATATTTTACCATAAAATAAGATAAATTGTTTATCACTTAAAAGTTCAACTGTCACTATAAATATTTCATGTATAATAAAGAATTTTTGTATCACTGAAGGAAATATTTTAAAATCCCATCAACTTCCGAGTATCATCACACTCTCTAAATCACTTCCGGTCCAGATCGCACTTCCGCCAACACTATCACTGGAGCCACGCCTCTCGCAGATCCTGTGAAGATGCGCGGCACGAAGCGTCTCTGTCTAGGTCCCAGGGAAGACTATCACCGCGGCGGCAGGTAGAGCCGCGGGGGGTGTGGTCACGATGTGGAGGGGGAAGGTATTGAGGTCAGGTGAGAATGGGCCAATGAGGAGGCAGAACGAAGCCCCCTCCACTGGCCACGCCCCTCACACCTGAGTGTCACCTGTTGAGGATGAGCAGACGGCATTCCGCGACCGAGCGGCGCGGAGAGAGGATCGCGAGCGCCTTCATTGAGACCCAGCGTTGGGGTCTCCAGCAACGCCACTGCAGAACTAGATGCTGGAGCCCGACTAGATGCTTCTAAGCAGTGGTGAAGATAGTTTTTGCTTGAGGATCATCTTATTTTTCATCGTTTATAACAATACCTATTCCCACTCCTCTATCGGCATAACTTTCCGTTGTATGAGTAGGCTCCAGTCACAAAACATTTCGCGTTTCTACTTGTTACCCTAGTAAGGCTAATGTGAACTTTTAAATCCCGTCCCTACTCAACATATTATCTAGATATCGTAAATATACGGTCATTTTGAAATGAAAAAAGCGCCCAGTGCTTTCAGTTTGCGAAATTTAAGTATCTCACATAATAATGGTACAACTAAATTCAAAAATATTCAATATTAATGACTTTTTATCGAAAAAATATTTGTTTTATATAAATTATGCTCAGCGAAATCACTGGTTCCATTCAAAATGAATCATAAAGTATTTTGGATAATTGGTTGAGGATGGACTGGCTTTGGAAGTTAATATTGGTCTTATGTGTCAAGCAGGTAGACGCAGATGCCTGGAGGCCCCTCTTAAATTACATAAATAGTGTATCGGCTTAGAAATACATAAAAATAATAATAAAATGTTTATTTAATTCATCCCAAAAACTATAAGTTAACTTAATATTAAATCTATTCTACATTTTTCAACCTTTAATATTCAGTCAAACAAACTACAATATTTTTGATCAGAATTCGTACTGCTAATTACTATTACTATCATTAATTAATAATTAACACTTTTTTCTCTGTGTTTTTTTTCTATTTTGTGTAACTAATATTAATTATTGTGATAATATTGAACCTTCCTCACAATAGAACTCCTACCGGAAGAAACCACGGTTTAACCAGGTTGCATCGGCGTCTTAAAGAGATATTAAGATATATTAAAATATTTTTACTTTCAGGCTGAAGATCCAGATGAATATATGCTGGTAACTTATATTATTCCTGTAGGCTCCTCCAAATGTGTAGTTGGTTGTTCTAGTTTTTGCAAAAAATCATGGCTAATGTTAATTTTTCAGCTTTACTTATTAAAAAACACGCGTCATTTATTCGGCGATGTGTTAATGTGATTAAATTTTGAAAGTACTGAGATCGTTAGTTTTGTGTTCTGTTAAATGTATATATTATAACATGATGTAAATGCGATCCAGAATGTACGTTTAACGTATAAACTCAAAAAAGGGTTTTGCAAAATTCAGTATTGCCGTTTGGTAATGACTTGTACTAAAAGTAATATATAAACTTAGTAATATAAAATTGTCTATTTTATAATATTTTAAAATATTACTTACTCAATAACTTAAATGGTGGGCCTATCAAGCAACCTGCACTTAAATAAAACTTTGTAGCCTAATACACAAAAAAGAGCTATTCATTGGATACCTTAATTAAAACCAACTGCTTATTGTTGTTTTCTTTTACATTTTAAAGAACTTCAGATCTGTACTGTACCCTGTATTCGTTATCTAATTTGTGGTAGACAATAGGTTAATACTTTCTCACTCACATGATACAATAGAACTTTAAATCAATAAGTTCAACATTGTTTTTTTCTATTACCCGATGACCTGGAAGATGTGCATCTAGTTAAGCTAAAAATTCACCCAAAACAATATATTTAGATAATATATTCAATACCAAGTTTAAAACTCCAACCTAACCTATCATATGCAACCCAATCTAAATACTTTACCAACCTAACAGCTTTTTAACTATCTTAACATTAATCTTAACCTATAAATTTTAATTTGATAAAGCTCCAATTCAAATGTGACTTAACTCCTGACTGTCATGATGCTCTATGAAGAGAGTCTACTAGATGACTTCAAAGGTAACAGGTATCCTGTAACATATATCCTAACTGTAATAAACTATGTCATGATGTAGTTTAATTCAACTACAGCAAGTTATATCACCTGTGATTTGTTTTGTATTTTAAATTAAATTTTAAAATTACTTAACATCAATAAACTGCCATGATATATTCATTTGTACATACTAATTATGAGGTGAATTACACCCACGTTTATTTACTAACTTTAAATGGTTTTGCAATTAATTTTAAATACTTTTAATCCCGCTTTAAGAGTATCCACCGCCAATTTCACTTTCGAAAGACATCTAGCTAAACGAAGTAGCGAAAGTGGTCCAGTGATTGCTCCCGTACTCTATGGCACTAGCGCACTAATTTCAACGCTTTCCCCTTCATTTGAGCTCCTACGTGTTGTTAATTACATTTAGGGCCGCTCCCCAGTCGCTTAGCAGTTAGCCGCAAGCCCATCAGGCGGTATAGAGGCGTTCTAATAACCGACGGAGCTGTTCTATACGTAGTTCGCCGGTAATGTACCGACGTCCGTCCGTCTGTCCGACCGTCAGGTGATTAATGAAGGCGGGAATATTGGGTTGTAATTGGGCGGGAGAATTAGATCTAGCCGTCCGGCCGACAGGTAGTTCACCGCCGCGCGCCGGCTAGGCGATCAACAGGCCCGGGATATAACTACGAGATATATATGGGAAAAAGGTAGTTATGGAGGGTAAATCCGTAAATACCTCAATAGCTTCTTAATTTTACTTCAAATTGTTTTGAATATAACATACCCCGCTGGTTTTTAGCTGGCACCCAGCAATTTCGATCGAATGGTCTTTCTTAATTATTATTTATTATGGAACGGTACAGGCATATGTTTTACTCCGGGATATAAGCCACGCTCCTACTGAATTCATAGTCAAAAGGTCCAGTAAATACTAATGCCCATAAGATTCAATTGGCGTGGAGGTCTAAGGTTTATGACTTTTGAAACCTCCTTTGGTTTAACCAGGATTACCATGTAAAGTTTCATTGCATTCGGAAGTGTACCATAGAAACGCGTAAAGGATAAATCAAACCAATATTAATTTACATATATAGATTGTTGTAAGAAGCATAGTGGTATTCAAAATAGGCTTTCAAAACGCACGAAAGACTTGCTTTTAATACATTTTAATATTTTTTGACCACTATTCTTTTAAATATTACCCCTACACTCTTTAACATTTTGTAAGATGTAATTTATATAACGTTTCTGAGGTAACTTGAAGTATGTATATGCACACATTAGTTTAAGTTTATATTTGTTTTAACACACGGCCATTGAATTTTATCTGTATACTGTCTGAACCTATTGCCCATGTTTACCTTATGGTGTAAATAAATAAATTGAAATAAAATACCTATCGCCCCTCCGTCCGCGTGAACTATAATTTATATGTTATTAAATGTAAAGTTACATTTATATGCTGCGAGTGTCCTGTTCTTTGCACGGGGAAGTCCCAGATATATAAATAAATTATCAAAATAATATTTCAAGCTCAGGTGGGCAGAGTCTAAAATATTTTGGAACGGAAATAGCCTTTTGGATTACTCTGATATGTTACCTATGTTCCTTCCAAATTCCAACTAAAAAAGGTCCAGTATAATGACAATAAGATCGCCATAAAAGTACTGTAGGGCGGATCCCTCTGCAATTTTATTTTTTAAACCCAACCGAATTCCAAACCTCCAGCAAAAGGGAAACCACCACGCAAGATTTCAATTTCATAGGCATTTTCATTTTTTAAATACAGTGATCACAAAGTCAGTCAGTGCGATTAAGTAGTATTTTAAAAATTGTTAGATAAGATGTCCAATCTGTGTGTTTATTTTATTAATTAACAGTTATCAATCAGTTATTTAAGTATAAACTACATCAGCTGTTTAGTGAATTAATACTCTCAAATCGTCATCTAATCCATTCCAAATTTGATGAATATAAGAATAACATGGGAACTTAGACAACCTGTGGACCGGCACCATGAGATAATCTTGCAAAATTCATCCTTATTGCAGATATCCAGCTTCTGATGAACCACCTTACCAAATTTCAGCTTCATAGTCATTGTCGTTTTTGAGATAACGTGATAATGAGTGAGTGATATTTGTCTTATGTCATTATTTAAATATGACCACTGGCAAAGTTTTCTTAAACATTGGCTAAAACTCTTATCAGTAAGCGTTCTTTTTAATTCGTTATTCCTAAATAAATGTTCTAGACTTGGTAGAAAAATGTTTCAACAAGTAATTTGTGTTGGCTAAAGTTATCTTTCAACCAAGCACGTGTCACTTCCCCCCAACTTTTCCATGCTAAGCAGGAGCCCCACGTAATGAATCATCTCTGGCCACCGCAATATTATTGTGGGTCCGTCATTCAAAAGCTGGCTTCACCTCCCGTAATGCGCCCCTATCGACTGTATTCCATCAACTGGACTTATGTTATCCCTGGGTTCAGCAGACGCTTGATCAAGCGACCAGTGACACAAATCGTTTCGCTTACTGCCACGTTTAGTAGTTGCCTACAAGAAGTTGTTGTCAGACTCGCATCAGACATTGGACTATCTTTGATAATTAAATGTTGAATTTATTTCAGGTCATTATATTTATGTCATTATTTTTTGTTTGCATAGAATATTTTTTTCTGACCCAATGTTTCAGTTATTTCTGAAATTTCTGCAGCCGTAAGCCATTATTAGTGAATTTCCTATGGCAAGTAAAATATTAGCATAACCCGCATGGTGAAACCGGGACCACCATAGAAGTTCCTAATGTGACCCCCTGAACACGTTTTAGGGGGTCGTTCAAAATTATATATGTATATATATATAATGTGTATGTATATATATATATATATATATATATATATATATATATATATATATATATATATGTATGTGTGTGTGTTTGCACTCTAGCCGTCGCATCTTTTGTCCAATTTACTTCAAATTTGGTAGGAACGTTCCCTTTTATAATCAGTTAGACAAATGTTTTGGGCAAAACAATCGGAAAACTCTAAACCCCATTTTTTGGGGATTAATCTTTCAAATTTCGAGTTTTTGGACGCAAAAAGGTTGAGAAAAGCCCCGGATGTAAAATTAATGCATGTGAAGTAAGATGGGAATTAGTAAGGCGAAACTTTTAAGCCCTCTCTCGTCACTCTAGCATAAATATTTACCCAGTTTTTAAAGAAAATTTGTATAGACCAAACACAGTGCGTTGTGTTATGGGGGTTTTACATTATAAAAGCCTGTTATTCATTTGTTGGTGTACTTTTATCATCCCCAACAACCTCACGCCTACTTTCAAGCCTGACTGGACCTTTTCCTAACCTTATAATGTGCAAAATTGTATTCCAAGCAATGCAGGTAAATGAAACCAAGAGCATCAGAACAGAAAAAAAAGGAATTTTTTCATATATCGATAAAAATTTGAATAAATGTATGTTTTACACTGATTTTGAGTTTTTAAAGCTTTTTATGTGGAAATTCTCTTCCCTCACGCCAGCGTCCTGCGTGCGAACTCGTTTTATTTAATATCAGTCTGCATTTCCCAATTTAATTTCTTAAATATTGTCGTCTTGTCACCGTTGTTCTGCTTTGGGGGGGCATCTATTTATTTTAACGATTCCCAATATTTAATGTAAAATTGTATACCATCAGGCTTTACTTGTGCCTGCTTATGAATTAAACAAAAAATTTATAATTTATACCAAGTCAGGGGATCCTTGAAAAACACACGAAAGTATAGTGTTCAAGTAGCCTTGATGTTATGACATCGGTAAAATCACAAGTAACTTGAAATAAACGGTATTGAGAAACTGGCATAATTCTCCTTATTTTGGCTGGGTTTACCCTTTAAAATTCCAAATCCAATTATAATTTTGAAACACCTGGACACATTGTGGATTGGGCCTACGAAAAAAATTTATCAAAATCGGCCCATTGGTCAATGTACAGATTCGTATGGTCACTATAAAAATCACTTTTTCGGTTTAAGAAGCACGAAAACGAATATTTCCACCGGAAACTCAAATTAAAAAACTGCAAAGAGAACAATACTTTCTCCATATTTTATGTATTGAACAAAAACGTAAAAAATACGATTCATTATATCATCTGCAATCCGCTTCCTGTAAACAAACCAAATCAATACATCTTATCTCGATTTTCTCACTGACTCAGATAACCGTCAGCCGGTCGGCACTGTGGCCATCTTCTTTATTACTGGCAACGCTAGTATTAAAATATGTAAGCTGGTGTTAACTATGTAAAGTCTATAACACTGGTAGTTTCTCGCGCCAGACACTAGCGTCTGAATCTATGTCGAGGGTGGTTTGCTCTGTGGACATACTGTCAAGGAATACACAAATAAAGTTCATTGGTGCCGTAATTTAATAAAAAAATATATTGCGTTTATATATAAGTGGGATATACAAAAAAAATATTTATTGTGTGAACTAATTTTCGTGGAATAAATTGAAAATTAACGCGGTATCAAAGATATCAAAGTTGTGAGCAGCATTTATTTGAACCTGCACCCCACGGGTCGAAGGCGTTAGGCTTGTGAGTGCGCATGCAAGAGTGAAGGAACATCCAAGCAAGCTCTCGAGGATTTTTCTGTTGTGGTTAAATTTTTCTTTTGAGATGTAACTCCTAAATCGAACAACCAAGGACTGTAAATGCACTGACATATTAAGATTAGCACGATATATGTCTATTGATTTCAGTTCACTAGTATTTAAACTAGTAAATTACTACTATATAAAAAAATTAAAATTAAAAAATTGGCATAATTTTGGTGTCTTAAACACTTTCAACTAACGTGGAATATACGGGATGACTTTGCCAATAAAATATATTTTACAGATGGTTGCATTATATTCATCGAAATACAGTATAGTCTACTTAGCTATATATACTTTTATATAACAAACGAACTTAAGTTACTTTGACAACCGGCATCGTTTTCCCAACCCCCCACACAACGAACCTCACCTCCACCCGCTGGCGGTTCCCACGTCGAACACCGGGCAACAAACCACGGAACACACGGATGCAACACTGGTGAATCAGCGTCGGTTACAAAAGGTGGCAGCACTAAATCAAAAAGGTGCCGATAGAAACCTAATGAAACGTGCGAAATTGAAGTGGAATCCGGTGAACCGGAGTCTCTAATTCAAAATATTGTGACTGGAGTCGCGATTTATGTCGATTCCAGGACAGGCCAGGGGACGGCAGCTGGGGCTACAATGGGATTCATACACTACGGCCTATTGTCATGGTGAGCGGATTTATATACTGGCCGATGACGCTGGCTCATTGGCACGGAAATAATAGGTGATCAGCGCGGTAAAATACTGCTCGACGATGTAGGGGTAGTTGCTGTGAGTGATGCTTTATATGATGAAAAATGAAAATGCTACTTAGCACGACTGCCGGATAGTATTGAGGTATCAAACATCAATTACAATAGTTATATTTTGAGATGTTTTAATATTTAGTATTATATCTTTTAATACTCACGATATATTGTTATAAATATGCAAATGCATGAATCAATCGGGAAAACTTTTGAACTAGATAACGAAAACAGAATAACACTTTTAGTTTTAAGAACATATTGCAGGGTTTTCTTTATAACAATCATGCATTAGATATATTTTAATGTTGTGAATTTGAGTATAAAAGTAGCTACAAAATACTAAATTTTTGAAATGAGAAAATGTATAATATTGTTTTGTACATATCTCCAAGCTTCCTAAATCAAATTAATATTGTATGGAGGATTGACAAAAACCAGAAAAAAAAACATTAAGGGGAAAAATGATTAGAAAGTGATGTTGTTTCCATCCGTTGACTTTTCCCACCTTGGTAGCTGGACTGTCACTCACTGTGATCTTCCAGCTACGACGAATACCATCAAAAGTTCTTAAAAATTTTAAGAAATGCATATTAAATTACATATACTGGACGCGGTTTCTCAGAGGTCAAGAGCAGGTTCGATTTCGGCCGACTGCTATCATACTTTTTCACGAGCCGTCACCACTGGCTTGCCCATGCGACTATTGCCGCTACGGTACCTCGCTCCCTTAGATCGCTGCCCAGGCCTATTGGTACAAGGCAGTTGAGTTTTATAAGAACAAAAATTACTAAATTTTTTTTACTATAAACAAAATATTTTAATAAGATATCTCTCGGTCCATTCCATTTTCTTGGGCATACTAAGCTACTTTGTGATCCACCCCTATGTTTTAATTCAACCAACTCACTTGGGAAATAAAATAGTAACTAATGCAATAGTTTATTTACAACTAAAATCAAATACAGTTGTGTTTTGCTTATTACTTGTATTTCTTTGTTTTTTTAGTGGACAAAATGTCCCTAGCGCCTAAGAACCGGCTAACGTTAACGAGAATCTCAAACATATATGCTAGGTAAACCAAAACCTATTCAAACCTAAACCAAACTCCGAAACAACCCGGAAATGGTATGGCACATTCCGCAACAGTGGCCTCCCAGAAGATGGCACGATCCCGCTTTAAATTGGTCATTCCTTTTTCGTCCTGGAAGTTATAGGACACGGTGGCGGCCGGAGAGCCGCATTCAATGGGCGCGCGCACGCGCAAGCACAGCACACGCGCAAACTCTATTTATACGGTTCCACTAAAGTGGGAAATTCGCCTTTGAACCGGCGACCCTCTTGGCACACTTTGTAATTAGGTTCTCCCAGCCGTCCGCGCAACGGCCGAACTTACTTTATGACCGTTTATTAAGTTGTTAATTTTACGGTCTTCGTGTATTCCCGAAATTTGCAACTAACGAACCCGTGTGACTGGTGGCGTTGGGTTTGTTGACGCTGGAATCGCAGGGAACCGTTGTCAGATTTTATTTTGTAGCCGAGAATCGTTTTGTTGGATGTTATCAGCTCATAAATAAATGTATATAAAATGTAATGTAAAGTAATATTAATTTTTCCTAAATATTTGTATAACGTATATTTTGTTTAAATTAAAATAGTTCAACAACTCATTTGAATCGTAGTGGTCGTTATAATCTCTATATGTATAACATTGTGTTATTCTTTCAATCTCTCCAGATCTTTTTGTCAACTTAGAGGGTTGCCTATTTTTGTTTTGCAGATATATAAACTTAAAATATTTAGGTGGGTTCCAGTATCGAACATTGGGATCATCTTCATATTTTGCTCAGGCATTAAGAGGTGATCACTCTGACTACTGTGCTACCCAGCTAGTTAGTTGTTTAAATTATAAGACAAAGCTAGTATTTTACACTTTTCCTGTTATTTTTTGCGTGGTGTGAATGATCTGTAAATGATATAGGATCAAATAAGTATAGCTGGTGTCTGTATTTAGAAGGAAAATTCGGCATGTAATAAATGTTGCATCAATAAGGTCTTCGAATGTTAATTGCACGTTGTATTTTGATGTAGTAGCTAAAAAAACAACAAATCTGTGACTATAATAGTAGATATAGTTACAGTACATCATAGATGCCACTAAAATTTAGGATGAGAATGTTTTGTTTTAAATTTAAAAACAAATACAATCTGTTATCTTTCAAATTAGTTTTGATTGTTGCAGTTACATTATTCTTAACTAGTTTTTCTTTAGAATGACTCAAACCTTTAGTCTTTCTGTTAATACTCACCTTCTATGCGTTTGGTGATAACGGATGTTTTATAACGTAGTTTTCTACGAAACACCATAATTTATTTTGTTTTTATTGAACAATATTTTACTTGACACCTTTTAGTTTCAACATTTCCTACCCCATTAGAATATTTTCCCATGATGCATCTGCAGTTGCATATATTTGCTGATGCATGACGAAGTAACAGGTCATTTGAATTAATAGATTCACGTGGTCTATTTTCTGCCTGTTAACAACCTGTGACGCAAACCATTTTGATTTCCGGGTACGAGTGAAGCAACCGGAGTCAGATCCTGGTCATATCACAGCATCTCGTATTAGTCACCCTTCACGGAATGTGAGAGCAGATCTGCTTTGACGCAATGTCTACAATATGGTACCGACCAGAGCGAAACGTACCAACACTAATTACAGAGTGTTTCGGAAATTCCAAACCGATCGTATGTATATATCTCAGAAGCCGCGTGAGGATTGAGATGACTTTGCAACTCTTGGTTAATTGTTCTTAAAAGTCTTAATAACATATTCAGGTTTCTTTGAAATATTTAATTATGTGACTACAACACCGGACACAGTAGCTCAGAGGTAGACCGCTGGCCTCGCAAGTCAGCCGTGGTCAAGCGTAGGTTCGATCCCGGCTGACTGCTATGACACCTTTTCATGAGCGGTCACCACTAACTTACCAATGTGACTATTTACAATATAGCGTTACGGTTCCTCACTGTCTTTAGATCGCCGCATAGGCCTATTGGCCTATGGTGACGGGCAGTTAAGGTTTTTAATAAAAAGAACAACTTATACTCTCAAGATAGCCGTGATCGTTATTGGCATTTTCCTTTTATTTCTACCCCATAAACTATAGGATACTGCAAGTGCAGGAAAACTGGTTGAATTTTCCTCTTTCTAGGTTGTACCCGTTCGTTATTGTCTCGTTCTAATACGATTACTGCTACTTGTTTTGTGAGGAAATTTTCAAAACTTATGCTGAAGACATATTTTTTAACCTTCTCATAGATATAACACACACACACACACACACACACACACACACACATATATATATAAAAGAAAATAGTGTTGGTGAAATTTCTGCATGAATAGTATTGTTTTAAATATTTTTTTAACTAGACAGGATAAAATAAACCACGTCCCACAAAACCACAACATTTATTTACACTTATACTACACTGCAAGGCAGTAGATAGCTTATTCATTAAGGATTGTTCAAGACTTGTACCAACCTTTTGTGTATTTACCGTATTGTCCATAAATACAGTACTAGTGTAAACATGTTTTGTACTGTTGGAAGACGTAGTTTATTTTATCCTGTTTAATTATAATAACACGTACTTGCTACTCAAGAATTTTTATTAGGAATCTTGGTGCTTAGTAGCAGTAGTAAATTTCAAAAGCAAAATTTAATAGAAGTAATATTTAATGAAAGTTAGTGTTATAAGTTTTCTGGAGGAAAATTTCTGGAGATATTGAACAATGAATAAGTTAAAACTGTCCTATTGGTAACATTTATGTATTACATTTTAAGCCCCCTAAAAGTAATATTAAAATGTTCCAGCGGGTTTTCATGGCTATTGTATGTTTAAGCTATTTTATAATTATGTTTGTTCCGTAAATAGTTTTGTTTTATTTTTTATTAAATAATACCATACAACTATATACAAAAAATACACATTGTGGCTCGTGGTGGCCTATAACTGCTGCGGAATCTGACCCTCGGCACGGGGTCGGGTCAAAAATGTAGCGTCATCTTCGAAAATTCCTCGCGGGCTTGGGGCACAAGTAATTAAAGTCGGTTTCGAATATCGCGGCCCACCGTGCCTCGCTATCTGAGATATCGTCATTTTTCAAAGGTCGTAACAGCATGATGTTAGTTTTGGCTGTTTGTCAGTTCTCCTAATAGCGCCACCAACAACGGTAAATGATAGTTCGGGGTTGTTTCCCTAATCCTTAAGCGAATTGTTGTCGTTAAGTAGCCGCCTTGAATGCTAATGGCTGCCTGCGACTTAAGATTTGTTTTTATAATTGGTAATGTGAGAATGTTTAAGATGTTTCAAACCATCTTGTCTGTGATGAATACAACCTAGTATTGTAATGGTTTAAAGAATGCATATGTTTATGAAATTCATAAATATTAATGAAGTATACCAATTTATATACTTAGTCTTCAATAACCACTAACGCACACAATTAAAGTACATTTATTGTTAGAGCATAAGTTACGCTGAAAATATAGCCATATGTAAAGGGTAAAGTTTCTGAGACATGTAATTACTTTTTTAGAAGACTGCATAATTGTACGATTTAAAACATTGTATGACTGTAGCTAATAATTATTTTAATCATATTAAAAGTAATTTTGGGATTAGCTTATTCCTATCATTTCGGTACATGAATATTTTATTTACTCGATATAGGAGAAGAATGTAAGGTGTTTAGCTAAATGTTTAGGATACGATTTTCAAAATGTTACACCAGGAGAATAAGTCCTTCAGATTTTTTACGGATATCTTACATCTTGCATAACAAGTATTTTGAATAAAACACAATCTTTACAAAACTCTTTTTTTAATTTGTATTATTATTTACATCAAAAAATGTTTTACTACCACCAATTATAACAAATACACTGCCCATAAGCTGAGAAAATCTTGTTTTCTGAGCTACAAACAATGGTATTATTTTATAGTAGTTGTCTAAAGAGTGCTAGCTTCAAGTTCGCCGACAACGATGTTGTAGTGATTCAAGTAGCATCCCACACAGGGCCGCTACTGCGTACGTTTGTCGTCCGGTAGACGCGTGTTCGACCGGCTGTGCTAGACAGTTTCCACTGGTCAGAGGCTAATTCATTTCCTCTGCTTTTTGTATTTCCTTCTACTGTCTTTACCATGGTCGGTGAACAGAATGAAACAACATAACTTTAAACCTATATTTCTATATTCATGCTTCGAAGCCGTGGTGATCACTAAAGACATACTTAACTTCTAAGTTAAGTCCTGATCTTAACTTGATTTTATAAGTTAAGAAAATGTTATACATCATGCCTCGATAATGTAATGGTTTCAATAAAAAGTGGTTAATCTAAATCTCTATTTGTTATTTTGTTTTCATAATAAACGGTTAAACAACAATAAAAAAGTTAAAATTTTAAAATGTGTATAGTTATAGACACTTGTATTTTTACTATGCATGGATATAAAAACAATCGTAAAAATATAGTAACTTAAAATCATGGCTATTTATTTAAGTTAAATGTTTATAGCATATTCTATATTTATTTTATATTATCTCATTATCAGTTCCATATTTCTATCAGGAATTTAGGTTTTGTAAACGTAATATACAAGAACCTGTTCCTAAATAAACTTTATTTTTTCTTTTAAGGGATATTTATTTTAACTGTAGTACACAGTGACTCGTATTATGCTTTAAAATTACACGCTATAATGCTAAAAGTGGATAAGTTTTAAACACGCTATTAGGAAAATTATAATAGAGACATCACAATATATTTATTAAGGATATAATTTGGTTAATAGTATTAGTTAAGATCTTTAAGGCTCAAAGAATTTGGCGGTAAATTATTTTCTTAGAGGAACTTGTGATAGGCCTCTCAACTATGAGAACTTGAGGTTTAACAGGTTCTTACTTATTAATATTGGGGCATGGGTTTTGTTCATCTGCCCTGTTGATAACAGAGTGAAATCTACAGTAAAAATTGAAATACGCACCCTATTAAAAAGATGTGCGTTTTAGATAAATCAACTTAACGTTATATTTGTGATTTTGAACAGATCAATTTAAATATCCAGCCTAAAACGTTTAAGAACATTTCAATAGAGCCAAGAGCAATACAATCCAGGATTGCTATCGGTTATCTCAAGGAAGATCTATAACTTTCTCCTCGCTGATTTATTGTGGGGGAGATACGTATGTGGTCTATGGCTGCGGAGAAAAGTACGGTTCGGTGTTGCCGCATGATTTACCGACTGTTTAATTACTTGCGGAAATTTATGGGAGAGACGAGGTATCGCTTGGGCATTGCCGATGAAAAGAGATATGAAATGGTAATACCGATGCTGTTGTAGTAACGGGGAAGAAATAATAAGGAAACTTAAGAAAGAGTGTGGAAGTGAAATGTATATCATTATTAAAACCTGTTTAACCACAATTAACGTCATTAAAACGTTATTAAAAAACGTCGTGTATGATATAATTACGACTTTGTTTATAAACATGGATTAACTCTACATAGAAAAATTACATATGTACATTATAGGTCGTTTACAAATTACAGTACAAATTTTAACAGTTTAAAAGCATGAAGCAAGGATGTTTAACGTTTTAAGCTCTTGGTAACTATCTAAGAAATTTTAAATTTAAATGAAATTAGAAAGTTCAATAGTTTCATTCACTTACTTGGTACTCTCACCGGACTAGATTGGTAGTTATAAGCGATGTAATTTAATTTAAATACAAATAAAATTGAACTGAGTGAAAAATGATTAGGGGATCTTAAACCATAGTAGTTTTATAGACGCATACTAAGTACTGTAGACGGATTATAAGATACGCAACCCTTTTTATAACTGTTTTACAGTTTTGGGGGCTTTACAATGAATAAACTCATTGCATACATAATTGTTGTATGGTATGCATCATAGATTATTTTACCGATAAAAATGTATCCAGACGAGTAGTTTTTCGTCTATATGTTAAAATCCACCTCAGCATAGCTGACTCAAGTACTGT
The DNA here is from genome assembly GCA_963675035.1 of Allygus modestus. Classification (NCBI taxonomy): domain Eukaryota; kingdom Metazoa; phylum Arthropoda; class Insecta; order Hemiptera; family Cicadellidae; genus Allygus; species Allygus modestus. The sequence continues at coordinate 24,300,824 of OY776115.1, forward strand.
TCAGGACATTTACGTAACCTGAAAATTTTGTTAACACCATAGACACAATATCAACTCGAGGGCTGATTTTTGTTTATCTAAATATGTGTTACAACAATATAAAAACAAACCTGAATAGAAAACTAGCTTTAACACACGCACTCTAATAAATCCATTCACCAGCACCGGAGACTCCAACGGCCGGTATTGCCGAAGCCGTTACAGGAATAGCAGGAGGCGAGATTCCCCATTGAATGGTCTTTACACACACCCCAGATAGTATCAAAGTTATTAAGCAGCTCGCCATTGCCAGGGTCTGGTTTAGAGCTTCCTCCCGGAGGTACAAGAGGGTCGTGCGGACGGGGACTTATGCCTTCTAGACGATATCACCAGGAACAGTACCGTGGCGTGCCTTCAGTTGGTATACGACCTCCCGTATCTCCCTAGCCCCAGATTGTGTAGGTGGAACAGTTTCCATGTTTCTTTTGGCAACATTGCATAGTACTAGTTGAAGTATATTGTTTATAGAGTAATTTAATTTTCTTATATAAGTTAAATCATTAATATCACGTACAGTTAAATAAGAAAGTTGTAAAGCTAAGATTTAATGTTATTAGCTGATTGATAAGTTGCTTTTGTGCAATCAATAAGCACTTAAACTTAAAAACTTAAAAGTTAAGATGTTTATTACTTACTAAATTATACAATTTAAAAAATTGTATGTCATAGTTGTAGATGTTCATTTTTAATTGTTTCTCATAGACAGAAAAATTAAGACGTTGACGTGTTATAATACAATTTTGTTAATAACTATGCGAAAACACGACACACAATTTAGCAAAAAAGGATAGAAAGAAAACGCAATATTGCTTCGTATAATACACTTAAAACCCTTAATACGTTTATATATTAGATATTTAATCTAGACGATATTTACTTTTCCTCAATGTATATTATAAATTATGTCTGTTAATTTTATTACCTGCAGTGAAACAAAGAAAATGTAATATATTGTAAACAAAATTATATAGACACTAATCCATTTCTTAGCTTACTCTAAATTAGTGTTTACCATCTTATAAGTTTTATAAGTCATCTTATTGGGCTCAACATAACACTATAGTTTAACTAGTACCTATTTTTGATCTAGAACCAAGCATTTATTCCACCCGCTTCCCTGTTATAGAACCGTTAACTGGCGACTCGTCCGACACAGTCGCAGGAGCCGCCTTTGGCTGCTGCAGCAACTCCCTAAACAAGCAGGAGCGTGCTAAACCAGCCCGAGATCGCGCCAAGGCCGGCCGAGGATCCGCCTAATGTTTTATTAATACAACGTATATTATATACGGTCCCGATTGTACCGGGTCACAAATAAGGTGTAAAGTTAGTGCATCGGTGTCCCGGGGTCTGGACTTTACTGCTTTTAAAGAATCCAGAAGACCGGCGAGTAATTCCCCCTGATATACTGTATCTGATAATTCGGGTTCGTGTTACTTTTGAAAAAGAAAAAAGCTTTGTGTCCTCGAGATTCGGTTTTATTTCGTGATATATGGCGGCCGGATTTGGTAGGTTTATGTCGGGCGGGAGGAATGTGGGGGCATTCTTCGGCACTCCGGGGGGCCGACGGTGGAATATTAATTGGGGCATCATAGGCGTTAGATGCGGGGGACTTGGGGGCAATGTTTTATCGTGCTCCGAGGCGCTGAAGAGTTGTTAGAAATGTTTGCTTTGGTATTTTGTACTTTACGTCATATTTGTTTAATGGAAAATGTATTGTTCATGAAATCTTATATATAAATTACGCACCCAATTTATATTTGAAAATCCAAACTTACATAGAATAATAGGCCGTGACTTTTTTTTAGGAAAACTATAATCTTTGAATAATTACTAATAATATTTCAAAGCTATAACTACTTACCTTCTACTTATTCAAAGAGCCGTCTTCTATTCGAAAATTTAATAATTTTAGATTTATTTCTGTTTAAAAAATCACTTGTAAACAAAAAGTCGTAAAAGGATCAATTTCAAGAAGAAATAACATATTTGGCGTTTTAACTTTCACTAACAGCATTGAATGTTATTTTACAAAGCATTACCAAACTTTGTTTACACAGTTCTCCGGTAAAATTTCTGAAGTATAGTTAACAGTTTTATTAACAGTTATTTTACTAGACATTCTTCAATATTTTAATTCGTTGATTCTGCAACTAAAGCATGCACCAAAATATATACCTCTCTCTCATTGTTTTACACAGGGAAATAAAACAATTCAATACAATTTTTAGCATTAGTAATTGTTGTAGTTAATTTATCAAAACATACCTTACTTTGACTGGAACCTTTCATCATCGAATGTGACGAAGAGAACACACTTTATTTGCAGGTTATAATTTCCATGCTGCGGCTCTTATTCGTCATCGACTCGCAGATGGACGTCAGTGGGGACTGGACGCGGTCCAAGATCACTGCTCATTGTTCACACGCTCAGATCAAGGCCGCGGCTACGTCATGTATTTGCATGGACGACCTACTACTCGACACTTCCTTCGATACAACCACGCCACACCATGACTCATCGCCATCGATTGATTATTGCTTCAGACTCAGTAAATAGACCTGATTTACCCAAGTTTATTTAATTTAATTTAGTAAATGTATTCAATATGTTACCGAGTTTCCATTTAAGTTGATTTGATTTGTTAGATTGATCATATTTTAGTTCCTAGCAAATATAGTATCTATTGAAGATCCTAATTTTCATAATTAATAAATAATATCACATCAAATTTGATTTTGGGTGTGTGTTTGTAATTCAGTTGAACATAACATAGACTACTTCATCTTAGAACTTTTGTTTTGGGAAGGTATATGTAGGTGAAACGTAGATTATATTTTATTTTATATTATGGAAATTAATGGAGGATAAATTTAATGCATGTAATTTTTTTATAAATCTTTGTATTAATTTTTATACTTAAATATAGTAACTCAATGTAATATGTCATATGTGGTTAAATCTCCTTTTTGTGTGATTGTTATTAACTAATTACTCAGGGTCTTAACATGGCATAGAATATTTCCCAGAGCAATGAACCATTTGTCAAAGGTGTATTGCAGATTGTTGGGTTCACTTGATTCTGAGGAAGTTTCATCACAAGTTAAAAATATGGCGAATTTGATTATAGTCATTTTAGTAGTATTTATTGATTCCCACGACTCAGTATGGATTTAAAACGATTAATAGTTTTCTCTTTGAAGTGATTACAACACGTAATTTATTTACGTTAATAATCTATACTGTAGTTATAAGGACAAACAATAAACCATGATAGCAAAAGACCAAATCGACCATATTGATCAAAACATCATATTAAACAAGGTTGGACCAGACCAGAGCGAAGACTGCGTCCCAACAATGAATCGGGTGATCTGGATAAAATGTGTGCCACAGAAACAATGGACTAATGGAGGAGACCAGTCGGGGCACATTCTTGTCTTCTACCCTCTATATATCTCGGGGCTTTTAGAGGTTATATAGATCAAGCCATACTTGGTAGTCCTCTTGTGAAAACGGTAGAGTTCGTTCGGGTTCTTTTGAGGCAATAATTTCTCAGGGTTCTGTTATAAATTAGTTGTTAATGTTCCATTCTTGGCACGGGGATCTCACCGTCATGCAGGAAAACACAGATGACCGTGGTAACGATTCTTTTATGATTGCTAGAATTTCTTCTAACTTAATTTAAAATTGCAGCTTATTCGGTACATCAGGTTTTGCGTTATAAAACAGAGATGATGTAAGATAGGTAGACCTACCGTCGTATTTTTATAATAAATTATATTAATCTATCTTGATTATCATTTGGATTTTTGCTTTATTTATATTGTACATTACACATACCAATAAAAGAACTTGAGAAAAACATGTATTTATAAATTCATACATAAACAAAAACTAACCAGCACATCTAACTTTGAAAGTATAAATAAACTGAAAGTCTTAGCTAATGTTCTGAAATATATTTAAAAATACAATAGTTGTCCGCCACTAAATAAATAAATAAATTCTTGAGTATCATAATACGCGTTGTAACAAGAAAAATTAAACTACGTCTAACGAAATCGATTATTTGTTACTGGTTGAAATAGATTGCTTGGCAACACCTTTTTGCATATTTACCGTTTTGTTTGTAAGTACAGTGTAAATTTATATCTAATTTTTGGTGTTGGGAAACGTAGTTTATTTGAGAATTTTTAAAATAAATACAATCACTTATAAGTATAATCCTCTAGATATGCTAGGAGGTGTCTTTCCATCTGACACCGTTATTGCTCGACTTGAAGGAAATCGCTATTCAATCAACATACCTCCCCTTTAAGGGCGTTTTTGCTAGTCCTGGAGGATCTTGACAACTGTATCCCGAGTTTCAATTCCTGACAGTGATTGTTCTTCAGGTTAATTTTACCCCAAAGATTCATAAGGAGCTTCAGTATCCTCAGGAGAGGAAGGAGGAGGAATTTGATTCAAAGTTCTCCATGTAGCCTCCAGTAATCATTGCATGAGAAAGGTCGATGTTTTAACGCTAGTTATCCGATCTGATTCTTTGTCATGACGTATTTGTTTTGAGGAGATACTTAATGTACTTCGTGGTGTGTTTGTTATCATGGTGTGGACTCGTCTTATCTAGCATAACCATATAATTTCGAGAGCCTAGACCTTTTATGCACAATTTAACTAAAGTCCCAGATATTCTCTGATGAGTTCTGCGCAAACTGACTTTCACTTTAGATCATTCACTAAATAAACGGACTAAACTAGAATAGGTTTTCTATTTACGTTTAATAGATGGAAAGTTTTCGTCCAGTCCTATTCTTAGATTTCAATTTAGGTATAGCTCTGATGGGGAAGAGCCACACAAAAAGGCTAGATAGTGAAAAACAGGTAGTGAAAAATAACTCTCTTTACTTGGTCGTAGATTTTTCCTGATCCTTTGGTACTAACTTTTAATCACAGTTTCAGTGTTCAGACAGGACGACCAGTGAAATTAAGCGTTGTAAAATCCCATCGCTTTAAATATTGCTTAACAGTGACACGAATAACAGTCTTAGTGACGAAATTAAATTGATATTCATGAGTATTGTATATATATACTGTAGTATAATGGTTGTAACTTGGGTTTTTGGTGTATTTCGAATGATGTGTTGTTCCAACCACTTAATTTTGTTATGTTTGCACTCAAAAAAATAGTATCCACATACTAGTAACACTTGTCCCACATAATGTATTTGAAGGCGCTCCTAGGGGTTCTATGGATCGAGCCCGATGGGTACACCGACATTTTTGTAGGGTTCTGTGTTCGATAGGCACACTCAGAACACTCTGTGTGGGGGCACACTCAGTACACTCTGTGTGGGGGCACACTCAGTACACTCTGTGTGGGGGCACACTCAGAACACTCTGTGTGGGGGCACACTCAGTACACTCTGTGTGGGGGCACACTCAGAACACTCTGTGTGGGGGCACACTCAGTACACTCTGTGTGGGGGCACACTCAGTACACTCTGTGTGGGGGCACACTCAGAACACTCTGTGTGGGGGCACACTCAGTACACTCTGTGTGGGGGCACACTCAGAACACTCTGTGTGGGGGCACACTCAGTACACTCTGTGTGGGGGCACACTCAGAACACTCTGTTCTGCTTTTATATCAAGTCTTTCATCATTTGTGGCGCCACGGAACGCAAATTACACTCATTAAAACTGGAAGATGACAGGCAAAACTGCAGAAATACTCGGGAACTAGTGCCGGTAATAACACAAAGCGCGCGTGTGTTAGTTTATGGTGTATTACGAATGGTTTGGCTCATAAACTGATACATTGACCATAACAAAATAAAATAAAATAATAAATCTATAACCCTCTTAATGTCTTAAATTAATGGTAACGTAAGGCATACCATTGGCTTTGATTACTTTATAAAGTTGTTTCACACATAACAAGCATTACCTATTCGCAATATTGCGGATTGAACGTTATTGTTTGACAAAGCTAATTTGAAAGTTGCACTAGCACAGTGCTAATTACACCTAAACCCAATTAGTTCCAGTGATGGTAACTGCACAAATAATTCAAATTTGATTGGTATAATAACCAAAGAAAGTTACTGTTGAATATGTAATAATAACATTGCAAAAGATAAACTGGAAAAAATAAAATTTGTAAACAAATATATTGTCGATTATAAAACGTTATAGTTATGTATTTTGTGTATAAGCACCGTTAAATATTTCAAAATATCAGTACATTATTCGTTTCTTAATGCCACATATAACTATGGAATGTTTTAGTGATGTACAAAATATAAATTATCCATTCCGTCAAGGATGCTCACACTGTTTCAAAAATCAAAATGTACAGTAAAATTCCTTCAGAATCTTTAAATAGCATAAGATAACTAAATACCCCCGTCGCAGCAGACCTGCGTACTCAGCGAATTTCCAATGCATAATATATGTCTTAATACCACATAAAGCCGCAAACCAAGTTTCATAAAAATATATTCACATATAAGCGATTTTAATTATTCTCTATAAGAATAACATTGGTAATGAGTACGTAGGTTTGCTGAAACAAGGAACACAAACAATTGGTTTTTATGCAAATATAAATAAAATTTAACTAGGCGAAGCCACATACTAAGTTTCATCAATATTCAATCATAAATAAGTGCTAAATAACATTCTAGTTATTCTCCTTAAGAATAACATGGGGGCTGAGAAAGCAGGTTTGCTGCAACAAGGAACAGAAAAATCGGTTTTTATATAATTATCAAATATAACTCAACCAAGTGAAGCTACATACTAAGTTTTATTAATTTATGTTCATAATTAAGGGAGTCATTACATTTTACTTATTCTCCATAAGAATAACATGGGGGCTGAGTACGCAGGTTTGCTGCTACGGGAATAATCAACAAAAAATCAATTTTTTGGGCAAATATCAATATAACAGTACTACGTGAAGCCACATACCAAGTTTCATCAACATACATTCATAAATAATCGAGATATCAAATTGTATTTATTCTCCATAAGGATAACATTGGACAACGTACTGTGTTTAGCACTTTGAATATCTCTGCAACGGTTGGGCGTAGAATCACAATTTAAACACCAAAATGATTGTTTTGTGGAACTGAACAGATTGGTAAAAGCAAATGTGAAGTTTACATTAAAATAAACTGAGGAAAAGCCAACAACTTTTTTCCCATAAGATTAACATGGGAGATTTTATGAACAGGTTTCTTTGGATTTTCTCCGCAACCAATTAACCTAGGTTAATAATTCAAGATACTAAATTATTTGATTTTTTAAGCTCTATAACATGGTATAAACCAAAATTAAGTTTTTTAAAAATTGTAGGGTGAAAATTGCAAAAAACTGATTTTCGGAAAATTTAAAACCCCCATTAACCTTAACCCCCCTTCCCATGGTCCGATTTTTCTGGTTTTCGAACTTAAAGTTATGAATGTCATTTTACACATTTGAGCCAAATTTCATCAAAATCGGACGTTTTTTACTCAAGTTATCGTGTTAACGGACACACATATATATAAATTTGAACGAATAGTGTTTTTGGCATCTGGGGACCTCAAAACAAAAAGTTATCATGGTCTCGGGCTTAAGTCTTACCATGAGACCTACGGTAATAGCTTCTTCCCTATAGGGGAAATTCGCTAAAAACAAGTTAAAACCAAACCTTACTCCATATTCCACGTCCATACTCCATAACCAAATCCATAGAAATGTCCATACAGAGAAGACATTTTAAATGAAAACAACAATGAAAATATAACGTAAATTTTAAAATCAAAATTGTTCACTTTCAAGATTGTATCGAGATTCTATTAAGTATTATTAGAATTACATACTCTGCTAATTTAATGTAGTGTTAACCATAATTTAGTTATAGCAGTTAAGATTTATACCAATAAATAATAAAATGAATTTTAAACAATAAACTGCGCGTAGTCTTAGTAATGCTTGGATGTAGGAACTTAAAAAATCTATTCTCAAAGTCCAAGTATAATCACTAGGTTAAATTTCTCACATCATTTTGATAGCTTCCTCACATCTATTTAGCAATACCAACAATTTTAAATGGACACCAACAGTAAAACAACACATCCAAACGTAGATATACCTGGCAATTTCAAAGCTTTATTCATGATAATTAACCAAAAAACTATTAATAAATTAAACAACTCCAGGAGCTTTAATTCTCCCTCGACCACGTACACCAGGGGATATAAGGCGGCCAGGTGAGCCTACGATGGTGCAACAACCGTCTGCCCCGCGCCGCATGACACGATGTGGGATTTGCATCCAGTATTTTTAACAACTGCCTATATTGCCTCCCCGGCTGATTATATATTTTACATTTCGCAGCCGAGAATACCCGTTACGTCATCGGTTGTGCAATAGACTCGTCTTCTCAGTTGGCAGTGTGTCTTCTTCTTCTCGCTAGACGGGTACTTGTTTTGCTGATTATGCGCTCTCCGAATGAAATTACACCTGTTTTTGCAGGTCAGCATCGATTATCTGATCACCAATGGTGTTGCGAGTTGTGTAAGTGTTAATGTCGGTTAGGTAAGGGTAAAACGTAATTTGTTTGATTTTGTTATAAGGTTTCTATCTAATCATTAATAATAATTAATAGTTAATAATTAATATCTAATTATATTAATAGTTTGTTTAGTGTGTGTTATCTTAGACGATATTGACTGTCGCTCATGGTTAAAACCCTGGTATTGTTATTAACCAAGGGCACCTTTTTAAGTACATTAACTTCAGACATATTTTTTAGAAGAGAAGAAAAACACTTTTAAGGAAAACTGTCAAAACCATATTGACGTGTACATTCCAAGAATCGAACCCTTGACAATTTCAATACAAGTCCAATACACCAACCTTTAGGCTGGACAATAGACAATAGATTTATTCGTCATAAGATATTATAAAAAATATATGGACTTCATCAAGCACAGTGGTAGGTACATAACTACAGTACATAACTCTAAATCTCAGCTCATGAGACCTATAGGCTTCAACAACATATCTAGCAATACAAATTATAGTTTATAGTATATAAATCATAAATGGAATAAAGACATTCAGAAATTAATATAATTCAGACTCTTAGCTTGAACTTAATTGGAGAAAAATATTTAAAATTTAAAGGAGCAGAATTGTATAATTTAATTGACATTTAAACCAAATTTGTCTTTGATTGACTATAACTATACTGTTGAACACGCAGTTTATTCTTATTTCTTGTATTGTAAGTGTGAAAATCGCTGTTAGTTTTGATTTTTCAATATTGTTGTGGACATAACAAAGAGTAAATATTACATATAAAGAGGGAAAATACAATACACCTAAATTAACAAATAAGGGCCTACAGTGTGATTGAAAAGGTACTTTACAAATAATTCTAGAGGCCTTCTATGAAATGAAAATCCTGTTAGCATGTGAACACCCAAAGTATTATTCTATATGAAAGTAAACTCTCGATCTGTGTATAATAAACTTTGAGCAAAATAAACGAATCAACTATCTGGCTTAACTTTCTTAACATATACAAACCCTGGGCCAGATTATTTGAAATATAATCAACATGGCCACACCAAGACAAATTTGAATCCAAAAACATACCCAAAACTTTAAGTGAGTCTCTACTGAAAGAAAAATTAATGTCATAAATTTTGTCGGTGTTCAGAGAGAGTCTGTTTGCTGCACACTAGTCTTCTAAAACTACAAAACTATTACTAAGGGTGTTTTCAAGTTCAAGTTTAGATTTACAATTGACTTTCAAACCAATGTCATCTGCAAAGAGGAGACCATCATTATTTACATTATCAATTTTAATCAGCAGGTCATTAATGTAAACACTAAAAAGAATAGGTCCCAGTATGGACCCTTGGGGAACGCCACATTCTAATCTACCACTAGACAAAGTTCCATCCTTGTACAAAAACTGAGTCCTATCTTTTAAATATGAAAGAATTAATTGTACAGAACTTGATGAAAACCCGTAGTGTGTGAGTTTGTCCCCTATGATGTTATGTTGGACTGTGCTGAAGGCCTTTGAGAAATCATAAGACCTAAAACCCACGACAACACCCTTTTCTATCAATTACACCATGAACTAACCTAACCACAGGGTTGCATGTATTTTGAACAGGTCTGAACCCATATTGTTTGTTTGTAAAAATGTTGTTTTATTGAAAATAATTAGACAAATGCTCTTGCATTAAAGATTCAAAGGCTTTTGATACAATTTTATCAACTTTGCACCTTTCTTAAACAATGGTAAAACTTTAACATTTTTGAGATCTCTTGGAAAACACTATTTGCAATAATATAATCATTAAATAAATGAGTCATGACTTCACATATAAAACAACACTTTCAAGATCAAAGAATTTATGCCATAAATATCTAAACACCTACTATTACTTAAACCAAGGATTTTACTGTAAACATTTATAACACTAAGAGGATTAAAATCTAAACTAAGATGTGCCTTGATATCTAATTTACATAAATAATGAAAAATATTCTTACTGCTAACTGGTATATTTTTACAAGTCTGGGGCACATTTTTCCACACCAAATTTATTGAAATCATCAGAAGTTATATCATTATTAACATTATCATTAGATACATTAGCCCTACAATTAGCATTAGTTAAACTATTAACTATTTTTCAAAGTGATTTACCTTTGTTGTGAGAGGTCTCGATTATTCTATTATAATACTGGATCCTGGCCCTTTTAGTTCTATAAATCTTTCTACATCTCTTACCCTACACTTACCCTACACTCAACTCATTGGTTTTGAAGATTTTAGTAGGTTATATAGTTTGTCGCAATGTTCTTTTAATTTACCAATTTCATAAGTGTACCATTTGTTGTCAGCTTTAACTTCAGAATTCCTACAGGTTTTCAATAGAAAAGCTACATTTACGGCCTACAGGAAAAGTTACATGATTTTTTATATTTGTCATACTTATTATCTAATGAGTAAACTTCGATCAAATTAATATAACTTAATAGGCTAACCAACAATTATATGTTATCACCACTTAAACTCTGACAAGTGATTTATTTACAGAGAATTTACTGCTGCTAACCATTTCCTTAACTAATTTTATACCTAACAAAACAGCATCGTGGTCAGAAAAAAGTGTGTGGATGACTTTAGAAGACCATCTACTACAGTGGATATCAGTAACTATATTGTCTATACACGTTCCACCTCCATTAAAACCAGGCCTAGGGATTTCTGTGGTGGTTATACTCAGGCCAAAACAGTTAAACAAATTTAACAAATCTTTCCTAGAACTATCATTGTCAGTAAAATTAACATTTAAATCACCAAAAATTACTACATTAAAATAATTAATAAAAACTGAACAAAGTATGTTGTACAAACTGGTGAGAAAGTTATTAAAATAACTTACATTATTATTTTAGGGCATATTGACGGACAACACAATGCATTTTTCCGTAGTAAACTCATCTACTGCTGCTTCGCAAACAATTTCAATTGACATGTCTTTGATCCAGACAAGCTCCTTACAATCTAAATTGTTGTCAATGAAAACAGCTGCACCACCTTTAATCTGATGTGATCTGCAATAAACTGATCCAGCTTTGAAATCAGGCAAAAAAGTAAAAGTTACATCAGTTTCCTTAATCCAGTGCTCTGCTACTGCAACTACATTAATATTGTATTTTGAGCACATAAGAGAGAAATAATAGATTTTATTGCAAAAGCTTTGAATATTCAAACAAATAATAAATTGTAAGAACTAAATCGTACTATTTAAGTCATTGGTGCCACATTTTTTATTTTTGTTTACCCTATTACCAGTCAAAACTTTAGGCATAGGACTACCTACAGTGCCATCATCAGAACTACAATCAATATCTAAATGGTTTACCCTATTACTATTTACAATTTTAGACACAGGCCTATCTACAATGATACTGTCAGAGCGTTTCTAGTGAAGCGTTTAAGAGAAATAAAATTATTCCAAAAACAAATTACAGCTGGATTCAGATCCAACCTTGTACCATTTATATATTTGTCTCGGGATTGGACTGGTAAACCTGTTAGGTCCTGATTTAAACTTTAAAAAAACATTTAAGTAAATAAAATTTACTAAAAGGTTTATTTCATATTAAGACCAGCTCACTATTATTTTACCTTAAATATTGGTCGACCTTCTTAACAGAGCACGTTAATAGTGACCAAAAGGAATTATGAATACTGACAGAACAATTACAATTGCTGGATTACAGTGAAAACTTTTGCTGATTTAATTTTTCCATAATTAGTAATTTAGCTGATAATTTCCTTTTTAAAGAATAAGCAGAGCCCGGTCGGAGGGTTCAAAGCATAGCTGAGGAATCGCAATCAAACGCACCATATTAATCTCTGTACCCACTATCGGTTCATCCTAGTCTAGGTTGATCCCCTGGAATAATCACTCACTATATATTACTGCTCAAGAGAACCCTTCCCGACAAGGAAGACAACTAAATATAAATATCCGAGCTATTTCTCAGCCAAACTAATCGCTCCATTTACAATCTCTGTGAGGATTAGGGACGCCGCATGAGCCCTAAACCAACACGAATCAGTCATCATTACATGGATCGACTGATTGATGTGACTGATTTCATTAGACCACCAATCAGCTGTTGACAGGGGAACCAATCAGAGTTTAGCAATGCGGTGACGTCATCGACCACAATACGTGATCGGGTGTCACTGGGGTGATACTCATCATTTGTCACCAGGCGGTTTCTTGTTGCGAGGCTTTCTAGCGGCATTGATGGGAAACCTATAATAAGGAGTTGTTAAATGTTATTCGCTGTTACGTGGTGTAAGAATATAAAAAATATATATTTTTAAATACTTTGATATCAAAATATTTACATTAATTATGGCTCAGACAATTAACATACTGCTGGTTGGCAGAGACAGTTTACCATAAAAAAATTAAATAACTGGTTTGAAAAATTCTCATTTTTGGAATGCTTTAAGAGTTAAATATTATTGGTATAGTACTATATAGACTACTAATAAGACAGTAGTGAAATAATTTATAAAACTGTGACTCTGTGAAGTACTTATCAGGCTGTTGTACTCTACGTTTTTAAGTTTTAAGTAAACAAATGTCAGGAAAGGACGACATTTGTATTTTTAATATATTAACATTAAAACGCTTTTGCATACTTCTCAATAACTCATGATCAAATGTTTGGATATAATCATTTAGCAAATAGAATGAAATCGATTCTATATGTATGAATTGAGAGAAAGTGACATGACTTTAAGTATTAAATAACACTTGTATAAATTCATTTTATCGCCTATATAGCGTATATGCAAAACCAGATGTTTGAAGTTCTAAAGAACTTTTTTAATTTTAAATCAAAGTTAGAGTGATTTAAATTGTGAAATTATTAGTAGTGTCAAAGATGAGGAATGTCAATGTTAACTATCGAATTTGGATCAGACTTTCACCAGAAAAGAAAATGATCTTGTAATAGGTAATAATAAATATTAATTTTTGAAATCAGAAAACACTAAGGGGATTGCTAAAAACCGCAAAATTATATAATAACGTAGAAAGTTCGGAAATGACGGAAATGTAGACGAAGATCATCATTAGGAAAGTATTTAACAAGAGTAGATGGTGATTTTGTACAAGCTAATAATAAACATAAACTTGTAGGGTAAAATATGTGATCTAGTTAAATACTCCATAAATATAAAGTATTAAGGATGTTGTTAATTGAGGAGTTACTTAAGAATAAGGATGATATTATGTAAAATACTCGGTCTCCCAAGTAGCCAGAATGTCTGTAATATGTAGTAAAATAAGACGGGAAAATATCTGCGGACACGTATATGTATGCGTAAGATGTGGATCGTGATTAAGTATAAAGAAAGGCCGATATCGTGACTGATGGAAGACGCCTCCTACGTATTTATATTTTATGGTGTGCGTACACTAAACAGCTGTTGGATGCAAAAAGTAATAGTAAAAAAAGTGCAACCGAACTAGTAATGCTACAGTAATAGCCTCCAACTTAATAAAATATATGCATCTATAAACTATACGTACACCCATTCTAATCACTACAGCAATCCCCCTGAGGTATATGCGGAACCACTGTATTTTCCCTAATACAATCGATCCTGAAATAAAACCAATGCTCGGGATGACGTTTGTAATGCGACCGTAAACCAGGACCTCCCACACTGGGACGCTCTTTGATAAATTATGGCGACCCTTAAACCGTAGCTGTAAACCAACTCGTATAACCCGCCCGGCATAATTTGCTCTAAAGATAATATAACAATAAAACCATTAAGATCCCGCTCTGAAATTTCTGTGGGAGGGGAAAATGGTGTCCCCGCGCTATCAGAGTGCTTTATTTTTATTGCTCGAGTTTTATCGGAGCGAACAGCGTTGTTGAGACGCGTCTTGGGTAGCGAGCAGACGAGCGACTTTTTGGAACTGCTTATAGAAATAATTACGGTTGAACTCATATTAAATTTGGAAAAGTGCGCTTTTGTTACTTGTTTAAGAAAATTTGATCATTTTTAACTTCCCTTGGATAATAGGAAGGAAGTTTGAAAAATCCAAAAGAGCATCCAGGTGATGCTCCAGCATCCAGTATATCTGAGCATTGTACACAGGTACGCTTGAATTCACCTTATCCACTTAGTAGTAACGGTTTACTTTTGCACAATTGAAGAACGCAAGATTTATGTTTTGGTTAACATTACCATTTCATTTTAAATTCAATTCGTTATGGAACTACTCAATAAAATAAGGGCGTCAGTTATTATAAATAAAGTAATAATTATAGAAGATAAGCAAGACGTTTTTATTACAAACATATTATACATGTACATATACTAAAAAAATAGAAATAGTAATACTTTTGTGTAAGCAATTTCGCAATAAACCTATTTACGTAAATAAATAAATCAATATTTTTCCAAAAAGTGCTTTTTTACTTCTAATCCTTGTAATTTAGGAATTCCTACTCAAATGATTACTTTAATTGGCAATAACTTCATCTACTTATCTTGTAGTTAATAAAGATAGCTGGACCACCACACCGTTCTATTGAACAGTACATCTTTAAATCTTGCCATCACACTCATAAACGCTTCAAGTATCGATCATGCAGATTTTTGTCCTCATGAAATTCAACCGAACCTCAATTCCCGGTCCTCTTGCACCTTGGCTGTTCCATATGTAGCAACACCTCAAAGCGGTTTAGGGAAATCGGCGCGGTCTCTTTTGATTCGAACCCATAGACCACCGTCGGTGCCCGGTAGCAGTGATTCGCACGAGGGGAACGAGCGAAGAGAATCGCAAATGACTTACTCACCCGTCGTCGTGACAGCTGGTCCGCCTGCGATAAACGACCTCGGAACACGAAACAGAAACGGATGGTCATTGCTGGATATCGCCCGTAATGACTGTGTTTGAGTAGACGTTTCTGTGATCAAGTTGTGTTTATTT
This sequence comes from Allygus modestus, assembly GCA_963675035.1. Classification (NCBI taxonomy): domain Eukaryota; kingdom Metazoa; phylum Arthropoda; class Insecta; order Hemiptera; family Cicadellidae; genus Allygus; species Allygus modestus. The sequence continues at coordinate 24,316,424 of OY776115.1, forward strand.
AGTAGTTGCCGGTCGCCTCCCGCTCCCGCTATTGACTTTTATCGCGATCCGTGTTAGCACGGTTGCTTCGGACCTTTGGTCGACTGAAGAGAATTAAGATTGTGGAATCATGTTTGTTTTTCAATTAAAAGGTATTGAGAAATTCTCTATCAAAGGACGTAAATTAATTAAATATTCGTATTTAGTTGTTTAAATTTCATGTCTTAGTATACGAGGACTGTGAATAGTGTATGGTTCATGGAAGTAGTTTTTTTATGGTTGTGTGATCTGAACTGACGGGTTATGCCTGGATCATGCAACTATGAATAACCTTTTTCGCTTATTTTTTGTTGCAAGTTCAATTTATTAGATTGAGATTTACCAATATAAAAGCCAGCTAGAAACCTTCTCCGTATGGAATATTTCAAACCTGAAGGAAGGAAGGAATCCGTCGGGATGGGAATTGCTAGTTGATTACTTACAAAAAGATGGAACACAGCTACTCAGCCTGTACTAACCAGGTTGTAGTCTCCTCTAGGGTTATAAGTTTGGCTGACCGCTCCCGTCGGCTCTTCAGGGCTTCCATAACTTGTAAAGTCGCACCTGTTTTCCCAGGGATTTCTTCCAGATGGTTCGAAATATGCAAGAAAGATCAGCTTTTCTTTTCTAAGGTCTCAGGATATACTAGATGTCAAGTCAGAGTATATGGGAAACAACACCATAGATATGACAAGAAAACCTAGGATACCCATAAGGTCTCCGATACTCTCAAGACATCATTTTGTAGTACTGATTGTCAAACTCGTCACCGGAAATGATCCCTTAAGTACTCCTCTGTAATCTCACCTTCTTCACCCTACAAGGATTTTAAATTATGTTTAATTTCAAACCATTAGATGATCAGTGATATCTGTTTCATTTTAACTTACTTTTACATAATCTAAGAATGGGTTTATTCTTACATAGCTTAGAAATATGCGTCATTCTTAAATGTAACAAACTCAAGGTGCAATATGGTCAGGTGTTGTTGTTAGATTAAAATTATTAGCTGCAAAATACTAACTCTTGAAATTACTCTAATAACAATTTGTACAACTTGGAAAGTTGAGTGAAATATAATTTTTCCATTAACCTATTGTTTATAGACCTTTTATAAATCAGTGTGTGACTTAGAGTTTTTAGAGGAATCTTTTTTATTTTATGAAGTATGAATAAAACCTGACAAAATAAAGAAAGGTAAAGTACTATTTAAAAATAAAAATTGAGAGGTTAAAGTTTTTTATAACATATGTCTAGAACAAAAAAATATTGTAAATGGTGTTGTTAACAAATTGTAGGGTCGATGGCCCTTCTATTTTATTGTTGTGCATGTGGATATTGTGTTTACATGCTGAAGAAAATAAATCAGTTTGAAAGTATGAACACGTGTTAATACATAAACAAAGCGTATATACATCATAATTAATTACAGCTAATCATTAGTCAATTTCAAAGTTATGAAAACAGTAAGGGAAAAAGGACAACAACTAAATGTTCCGTCGTGTCCTTCCCCATCAAATTGTCCATGAATATTCCAGGTTGTATATTTTTAATTTGTATGATAGTATCAAATATCCTCGCAAAGCCATAAATTTACCATTTCCTCCTTATTTTTGTCTTTCGAAATTATTTAATAAAATAATGTGTTAGGAGAAATAAGTTAAAGAAACATAACATTCAACGTTTCTAGCATATAAAATAAAAAATAAAAATAAACTTACAAGTAGGTGAGAGTTAACCGATATCGGTATCCTGGAAGTGGTCCTAAATTAAAGGAAATACAAATGACAACGGGTTTTGAGCGGCCAGGTGCGACAAGTCATTAGACCTAGGAAGGAAACTGTTTGTCTTCTCACAGGAAAAAAACATAGTGAGAAACAGTACGTTTGTTAATGACACTTGTCTTATTCTTCTTTATGATACTCGCTTTGTTAGACTAAGTATAGACTAAGTATACACACTAATGTGATTATCAAATTACACAAGGTTAACTGAACAAATTTTTTGGTAATCTTATGATTTTATGTATATTACCAAACTCTAAAAAATGAATATTTTTTACATTTTGTTTTAATTAATTTATTGGGCAATTTATCTTTTTAATTAGAGTGAACCATTATTCAAACAATTAAAGAATCTAATAAATAGTCAGAAAAGCTATATTTCTAGTTTTGTAACCAAAAGAGAAAATACTAATGTTAATGATTGAGTTATATATCATTTAATGTTATATATTGAGTTATATATTGAGTTAATGTTATATGATTGAGTGAGGGAAAAAATAAAAATGCATTTCTGTTCGCAAGCTTGCAAAGCTGTTCGCTGGAAGCAAGTTTCCTGTAGGTGGTATTAGGTTGTGCGAACTAGAGGGCTGAACAATCTAATTTGGAACAATCATAGACAATCCTACGGCAAAGATCTCCACAGTGTTCGAGTTTTTGTTTTTGCCCTTATTTCCCCTCAAAAATGGCCTTAAAGTACAACAAAGAGGATCATAATTTTTAAATGAAGTAGTGATCAGCTGTGTTTGTTAATATTTTATTTAAGGTAAAGTATAGCAATTACTGCGTAAATTTGTTTGGTTAAATATTTACGTCTATTGCTTAAGCTTGATGCTGGTCTATAAAATAAAATCAAGAGAATTTTATATATAGACAGTAATAAGTATAGAACCTACAGTTATAATTGTAAATGGACTAATTAATTATAATAAACTCTGACAATACAAACTATTGTTTTTTAACATTAAACATTTATACCTATTCTGACCATCTCTGTGAATTATTAATTATTTTTCAAAATCCAAACTTATTTTAAAAGATTCATCTAAAAACTAAACTGTACATTTAAACCCTATCATCAAGAAACTCCTAACCTTAAATGTTTGATATGTCTAGATAGAATAATTAATTGATAAAAAACTTATAAAACGAAAACTAAAATAAGTCTAAATGAGTTTTAATTATAGTTATAAAATGACTTTGAGATTGATTGACCGTTTTCCTCAAAAATCGTTAAATACAAAATTACAATGGCATGAACAAGTAAAAAAATATATAATTTGTTAGTTTTTAACTAAAAAAAAAATTGTTAGTTTTGACAACTTATTTGATGTTTTTGATGTTATATAATTTGTTACATACACAAATCAGCACAACTTTGGCTTCAGAGGGGGCTTCAGTCCTATGGCACCTGCTTCTCCCATAATACCAATGTAAACTTTCAAAGCTCGAGCCGTGTCAACAAATACTACGAAATCGATTATTTATGTTTCATTTCAAAAGAACAAAATCAGGGAGCAGTTATATTACCTAGCAATTTCGGGGAGTAGAATTTAGATATCACAAATAGTATACACTTAAAACATCGTAAATATTGAATTTTTTTGGATTTTTTTGGAACGATTTGTATTTTTTATATCAAAATTTGTTCACTGAAACAGCTAGGATTTGTTTGCTCTTTTAAATGAGCCTTACATCAACGACATCGGATAATCCGTTGAGGAGGGATCTAATTTTAAAGTTCACATTGTCCTTCTCAGCAGGTAGAAAAGTTTTGCGACTGGAGCACCTTTTTAAATATTTTCGAAAATCCGACCACACCTTAGCAGTATTATCACAAAAGCCAACTGTCCAAAACCGAGCCTGCCGGAACATCACGGAGCCGCTATCGCGGACAAGACCGCACCACTTGTGGCATGAGACCTACACGAGCCTCGTTACTGTTTAGGTAACGAACAGGCCTTGTAGGACGAACGGGGACGAACGTATCAGATCATGTTGGGCTAAGTTAATGTGGCCCGGCCCCACAAACTGCGCGTGAGGTACGCGGCCGACCCCGGCTGTCACTTATGCTAATCGAGGGCCGTACGTACTGTTCATTCCTCACTGCTCACCGACGACGAATCTTTACAACTGTTATTTAGAATGGACTATTTTATTTGGCGTCATCTAAAAGATAAGATTTACAAAATGAAGCCTAACACTGTAGAGGAGCTTCGAGAACGCGTATTTCAAGAATGATAGACGATTCCTGATGCTAATATTCATAACGCGATAAATGGGTTTTACTAACTTCTGGCTCATTGTCACACAACAAGAGGGGAGCACTTTGAACATTTATTGCGAGAAACTGGCAAGACCTAGCTTTCAACTACAGGACAAAGCATGAACTTTATCAATGTTGACCGTTGTTTGTAAACTCATTGCTTCAGTGGAAACTTGACAAAAAAATAACAAATCTAGGATGAAAAACACATCGAATGATTTCTTATAATTTGATTAAAAGTGTTTATTATTGTTGGTGTGTAATGAAGGATGCTTTTAAATATCATTAAAAATTCTTAATAATTATGGTATCAAAATTAGTTTGTTGTATATACAGTACAGTAGCGAATAATATAAATAATATTTACACTATTTTACAGCTTTTTAAAACATTATTTTAATATAAGCCATTTTATAACTAGTACAACATTTGATGTGCGATTTGCGTCATTGAACTCAGCTAGACCAGGCCTTTAAAGTTAAGCACATATTGACCTACGCTTACATGTAATATTTTCTTCCCACTCCTTGTGGACCGTCCTCCTTGGAGGTGCAGTGTCAATAAGTACCACTTTACAAAGTTTTATTTTTGTCACGCAAGTATCGTAGATTCTATAATCTCATGTTTCCACTGTACTGTCAGTATTCCCTTAGATTACTGGACTAAGTTTGTGTTTGAAATAATATATGGTTTGAAACTAAATTTTCTATAAACAACTGCAAATTATAAATTTAACTAGACCAATATAGAATTGAGGATTTAATTTCTACCTGAAATAAAATACTCGTGAACGTAATTTTAAAGTTAGAGTTGATTATGAAGAACAGATTATTGACTGCCTTACTTTCTTCCACAGAACGGATCTAACCTAAACTCACCTCCTATTATTTTCCTCCATTTTAAGCTCTCATCAGTTCCAGATATCCTTACTTATTAACTAATTCTTCCTTCAGTTCATGAATTCTTACTTCTGGAGAGTTATATAATGCAATTAACTGAATAACTTACTCATTTTCTTTACTAAACAGATTTTCCACACTATTCACTGTTATCGTTAAATTGTTTTGATCTCCAATTCAATCAAAACTGTTTATAGAGCAACATAATTTGTGACAAGGTTTTAAATTGACACCCTAAAGGTGCCGGTGAAATAAACTACGTTAGAAGAGACCAGGTACTTGATAACTGAGACATTTAACATATTGTATTAGGCAGCTAAGGCCTTCTGATCAGTCAATTTAAATCATTCTTGACCATTTAGTCTTTTTAGCTTATACTGAATCAGACAACTATTTTTAAGTTCCTTTTCTTGAAGTTCGAGAGTTCCTTGTAGCATGGCTACAGTCATCACATTATTTAGTTGAGTTATGTGGTATTTTTATTTAAGTTTTAAAAAGTTGCCCAATCTATAATTTTGAGCCCCAATGCAGGATTTTGTAGAGATTACGAAACAATCACCTATTTAGTCGTATGAAGAATACTGTTACATTGAGAGCCATATGTAAAATATGGCAGGGTTTGACGCTGCAGTGGGCCTAACTGACACGAGATAGGTTATGTCCGGTACAACCTCGCCAAGCCCAGTAGGCGTAACCTAGTAAAACGGGTTAGAATTTGGCAGACTTTGACGGTAGTAGATTTGTTATACGGTGGTAGTAGACGGTGGAAGACTTTGACGAGGGAGACTTTAACGATGGCTGACGTTGACGGTTGTAGATTTGTTATACGGTGGTAGTAGACGGTGGAAGACTTTGACGAGGGAGACTTTAACGATGGCTGACGTTGACGGTTGTAGATTTGTTATACGGTGGTAGTAGACGGTGGAAGACTTTGACGAGGGAGACTTTAACGATGGCTGACGTTGACGGTTGTAGATTTGTTATACGGTGGTAGTAGACGGTGGAAGACTTTGACGAGGGAGACTTTAACGATGGCTGACGTTGACGGTTGTAGATTTGTTATACGGTGGTAGTAGACGGTGGAAGACTTTGACGAGGGAGACTTTAACGATGGCTGACGTTGACGGTTGTAGATTTGTTATACGGTGGTAGTAGACGGTGGAAGACTTTGACGAGGGAGACTTTAACGATGGCAGACGTTGACGGTTGTAGATTTGTTATACGGTGGTAGTAGACGGTGGAAGACTTTGACGAGGGAGACTTTAACGATGGCTGACGTTGACGGTTGTAGATTTGTTATACGGTGGTAGTAGACGGTGGAAGACTTTGACGAGGGAGACTTTAACGATGGCAGACGTTGACGGTTGTAGATTTGTTATACGGTGGTAGTAGACGGTGGAAGACTTTGACGAGGGAGACTTTAACGATGGCAGACGTTGACGGTTGTAGATTTGTTATACGGTGGTAGTAGACGGTGGAAGACTTTGACGAGGGAGACTTTAACGATGGCTGACGTTGACGGTTGTAGATTTGTTATACGGTGGTAGTAGACGGTGGAAGACTTTGACGAGGGAGACTTTAACGATGGCTGACGTTGACGGTTGTAGATTTGTTATACGGTGGTAGTAGACGGTGGAAGACTTTGACGAGGGAGACTTTAACGATGGCACGTTGATGGTGGTAGGTTTTGGTCGTGGTAGACTTTTATAGTACCGTTTTGACTGTGGCAGAATTATACTGTGGCAGGGTTTTACGGTGACAGAATTTAATGCCGACATACTTTGACGGTGGCAGACTTGTTAGCCCTTGATACATTCCCGATCAAACAGTGTCTTTTCAACATGGTTAATCCTTGATACACCCACCCCGACACCCAGGAAGGTAATGCCTGCCCAGGAAGTGGCGCAATTACCACAGTCGCTATCTGCAGTAATGTTGGGACGACTGCGTCCAGAGATCGTGCGCTCCAAAACATTTGGATTATGTACGGATTTGCGCGCCGGCACGCAAAACAGCCACTGACGGCTGTATGTGGGGCCGGAGCGGCGCGGCGCAGCGTGCGAATCTGGGACCAGCGCTGGCATCGGTCTCGGGTGTGTGGGAAGATTATGGGATAGAGCAACTGACTTTTACACTGACCAATACAAAGGAGAGGCTACACAGTTTTAAGATAGTGTATAAATTTGGAAACCTTTGGTAGTTGAAACGGGAGATGAAACGTTAGACTAATAAGTTTAATTAAGTTTTAAAATGAAGTTTTCAGTATTATATAAAAGTTTTAAGATAAAACTAATTAGAGTTACACTTCGTGTGAGTTACATAATCACTTCGATCATGTAATATAGAGTTAATTTCCTACTCATGGAATAAAGAATTATCTCTAAAAAATTAAGATTGGATTTACCTTCTGACGTATCTCTTGTAGTTGATGCAACAACAAAATCATATACAATAGAAACGCCCAAAGGTAAATCGAGTATTAATTTAAAAAAAATTAAGTATATCCGCAAGGTTTCTCACCAAGCAATTATTAAAAATTTGTGATTTTTCTGGAACTGTGACCTTTAATTTTCTCTAGAAGTCATTGGGTTGGAGGATCGTACTTATTAACAAATACTCCAATACACCCATAAAAACATATATTCCCACTCCAAAACTTTACAGATCCGTCTCATCAGACTCCAACGGTCCAAATTTATACTTTAAGGATGTCTTTATTTATTTTAATGATTCCAATGATAGCAGTAAAATTTCCTAAACATCTAGTCTTATGTCTGCAAAAACGGGGTCAGCCAGCAGTATTTATTCAATGTTAATTATAATTGCTGTTATTAGTTATAAAAATAATCCTGTCATCTTTTAAATGTGTTATCCAATTTGATCTAAGATGCTGTTCTCTGTAAACATCTCCATGAAGCGTCTGGTATGAAGCCATTACAGAGCCTCGTTCTAATCAAGCCCCAGATGTCGAGTAAGTCCATCAGCCCGCATTAATCACTCCCGAAGCAGCCCAAAGTTAAGAGGTTAGGTGACTTTAATTGCCTGGTATTTGGCGGCAACAGAGATGGATGACGTGAACTCATTTCGTTTCTGTCTCGCGACATAATTCCAGGAGCCATTAATCACACGTGGGAAGTATAATTTTATTTGCGGAGACAGGCGACGCCGACGGCGCGATGATGATGTCGGGGGAATGTATTCGCGGATCAACGCCTAATGACTTATTCACGCCTTATTCCATATGCACTCGACTCATTATGCGTTTCAATTTGGCGCTTGTCATGATATGATGGTGTGTAAAACTATAAATGACAAGGTCAGTTGCACGATTGGGGGGGAAAGTGTTTAGTTAACGATCTGATGTATTTCCTCTGAGTTATCTTTGTTGTAGAGTTGATTGTTTGGACTAATGATATGGCCCAATTAATAAAGCTAAAAAGCTATGACACAGATTTACAAGAAAAAAGGAAATAGGCTAGTATCATAATTTCCTTTCATAGTTGTTTTGAATAATCTGATAACTAACTTTAAACAATATTGCTTTTTACAATTTAGTACTTACAAGGAGGAAATTATGTTAGTTGTCATCACAGTGCATACAATCCTTTCCCAAGAAAGTAATTTATATTATTATTCTCCATATAATGATTTTGTGTTTTCAATCCTCTTTCTTCGATCTGAGTTGGAACGTTGCGATAGAAATTAGCTTTAGTAGCGCAGAGCCACGATGCAGTGTTAAAAAAATTTTAAAGGTATTTTACATGGTAGTAAGATGGTGTTTTACTGACTCAGTTTAAATCTTACTTACATCAGTTATAGAGTAATTAAAAAAACAAAAATATATAAAAAAACAATGTCCAAGTGGCACAGCTTTGTTCGAAACATGGTTTAGTCGGGTTTTAATCTTAATTTTCTTAAAAGCACTGATTTCATCGGCCATAGTCTAAGTAAAGCATTCAATTTTGTTTAAACTCATGAGTATTTCATATTTGCACTACTTTCTTTGGGGAAAGGGCAATAATGTTACAATCTCCTTGTTTTCCTTTAATGCTTTAAATAACCAACGAATTTCTTCAGTGTTTTAATGAATTTTAACATAATATTACCATTATTTTTACTACCATTGATGGTACTGCCATCATTTTGTAATGGTAAATTAATGGAGGCTAAAATAAAACAAGAAAATCTATTATGCCAAATTTATTAATTGGTTTCCCATTCGTTTCCTGCTAACCTGGTAAGCCACTCAAATATAGAGGAGTGTATTTCATAATAATGTTTTCCAAAAACATGCAGATCAAAATTGCTATAAATTTAAGACTGAGATATAATCAAATATATCCTTTCCTGTTGAATTTGCAGTTTATTTTCAACAAATATTGACAGAATCACAAAAATACATGGCGGTAAATAAGGGGTTGAAATCTGACTAAGACAAGTTCTGAAGTAAGCAGTGCCTTTCAAGCAAATGAGCCTGAGAACACATTTGTTCCATGGCCTGAAAAGTTTCGCACCTATCTGGCATTTGTTGCTGGTTTTTAATTTTTTCCCTTACTGTTGATAGTAAGCCTCCAACTATGACAGTTAAACCCATATTAATAAACAATCAACAATTAATTTAATGGCAATGAGGAAATTATGTGAATCAATGAGAAAAAATACGTAAAATATTGTAAAAATATTCGCTGACATATTTTATCGTAAATAACTTATCATAAATAACAACTAATCAATGTAATCAGATTAATGATTTTATATTTTCTATCGCATGACTTCCAGAGTAGGGCGACCTCTAATAAAGAGTGGTAGTTTGTCTAGCCTAAAGAGACCTAGGACTATATGATATTATTCTGATATGTGGATATTGTGGTCTCCAGTCCACTTGGCCACGGCAATATCACATAGCTAATAGCTGTTGGTGATTGGTAGGGATCGAACCTAGGACCTTGTGGACTAGTATCGTACTGGTACCAGCAGAGCCTACACCAGGCCATCCCCTACCATTTGAACAGAACATTAAAATAATTTGTCCTAGTTTTCTGTTTTTTTTTTCGTTAAGTTAATGATTCCTCAAAGGTTGAAGGGAAGTAAAAATATCAATATTTTCATGTGTGATTCATGAATGTTTATCGTCAAATGATCCTATTTACCTCGAAAAACGACCGGTTTAAATCCACTATTGGGATCTTCATCAGGCAAATGTCAAAGAACTAGTTAATCTCAGAAATGTATATTTTGTAAAATCCTCTAAGAAATCAAACATTAAAACACATAAGCAATCACGAAAACACATGATCATATTGGCCAGTGATTCGTTGTATTAGTTATACAACAAAGTAAATATTTGCATAGTTAGAGAAATATTTATTCATTCGTATCATACATGAAGAGTACAAAGCAAAAATCATGATAATCATGATTTCATTTTTTTCTGATTCCATGGCAGCCTGTATAATTTTCACAGTAGGGATGGGGGGGGGGTCATCATGGCAAAACTGATGAGAGTCTCTTGTATTTTTAAAGATTTTTAAATTGGTATACATGGCAAGAATGATGACAGTCACTGGAAAGCACTGCAAAAGTTATGAGAGTCATTCTAAGCTTTGGCAACACTGGCCCAAGAGCCAGCTGTTGCACTGTTTATTATTCCTTACATTCGTAATGGTTATGTTTGTGTTTGGAGTTGAGATTTGTTCTACTTTTATGGTTTGCAAATCATATCTGATTGCCAGTTTATTGTGAAAATGAGTGGATAGCAGTGAAGTGAGTGAATCTGAGAAGGAAGACATTCCTAAATATGGAACAAAAGAGAGGAAGAACCATGGTAGGGTGAGTGATGTTATGAAAAAATTTAAAGTTTCCACTCGCGAAACAGGAAACGATTGCAAATTTTAAAGGCTAAAATGTTTTACTATAGTTTCAGAAAGTGACCAGAAAAACATTATTACCGATTTTAATAATTTAGAATCAAGAAGTATGCAATCATTTTATTTAGCTGGTCTGATCAATGTTTATAATATTAAGAAAAGAAGGTCTAGAAAGTGTGAAGAGGAGGCTAATTTTCATGGCAAAGCAAACACATACAAAGTTAGGATTAAAGAAGGCGAGCATTTTAAGGAGATACCTGGATGTTATAAGGCTTTTATATCCCTTCACGGTATAACCTCAAGAAGGGTTCTGTCAATCCAAAAAGCTTTAGAAACAGATGGAAAAGCTCGTGACGATCAATTCAATCGGAGCAACACCTACATGACTAACAGAAACAACAACGTAACTATGGCCTTCTCTTGATCATGGCCAGTTCTCATCATCCGGACTCGTTTTCACTCTCCGTGGTCCTGAAGCTGAATCATTTCGCACACCAGTTGTGAAGAAATCAGATTCATCCCCGACACGTTTTTACTTTTCCCATCCTCGCAACTAGCAATTTCAGGCCACTTCGGGCCAGGATTGCCCGTTACCCCCCTTATCAGAGCACAACAAAGGTCTCTCCTGAAATTGCCACAAGTGAGGAGTAGAGATCACGGAAGTAAATCAGACCAGGGATCAGATAGAGTGTTACCATTCCAGTGATCACCGTCGACACCTAGCATTACCCTGACGCACGACTCCCCAATGACATGCTCCTAATCAATTTGCACGTCTGTTATCTGCAAGCGTCGTGCCGTAGATCGTTCGTGGATATAGGTAATAGACCCTCGTAGGAGATCTGTATAATGTAGCTCACCGCGTGAAGAATATGGACGATCGATTGGGATCTTGAGGGGTGTAGTTGGGCGAGTGTGATTTTTAGGGGAGGAAGGGTTTTGGTGAATAAGGATAAGAAACCAAGTGCAATTGCGTGCTTAATGATCATTGCTATACAAACTATAGTTTTCACATATTCTTAGCTATGTACACACTAGTTCGATTAGACTTGGAGTGTTTGTTCATGGGCGGCGAAGTCGTATATGAAGAATTATAGCAACGTAGTAAATCTGGACAAGATTGTAAACCGAATTCCCCTTATGGTTTTGGTCTGTCAAGTAGAATTTGACATTGTACTATCTCTGTCCTGGGTTATGAATGATGCTGGCCTGCCACTGCAAATTATACTACACACAACATTTTAACTTGTCCTAAGCTCATGATCATTTGAATATAGCCCATAAAATAAACTCAGGTGCATGAAGGGACATTGAATAAAAGGTTGAAAGGCAAATTTTAAGCACCTCGTCAAATAGCTGACCATTGGACTTATTTCAATAGCTTCTGAGGAACTTCTAAGGGGATCAGTGCAGGCCTGCGAAAGTATTGGGGCTAAAGAGATGGAGAAGCTACGACGGAATGTCCGTTTGTTCTTTTAATATATCTTGATTTCTGTAAGGCTACATAAAAGATTATCTGATTAAGAAAAAACCATGATTTTTACTAAAGTGAAAGCTTTATGCTGTATCCAGTGACAACGTATGATTCAGTCATTTCGAAGGAATAAACAATAATAGATCCATGGATTTTAAAAGTCTAATTAGACGACACTATGCAAGTACACACTCTTGTAATTTATGGACTATGCAATTTATCTATTGTATATTCGTTCTAATGTAAATTTTCATTCCTAATACTGATATCTTCAAGTAAATCTTGTCCGGTCTTTCCCATTGTTAGGCAACACCTCCGATCATGTACTCAGGCATTGAGAGTTTTTCCCACCAATGTCCACGTGAATTACTCGGGAGCAGACTCAATATTGTGAAACAATTCCAACAAGACGTGCCGGTAGGATTGGACTCCTACGTGCCCGGAGGAAGGAACGAATTCCCACAGGGAAGTGTAATAAGAGCGGACTAATATTCCATTTCCAGCGAGAACTCGAAGAACAAGAAAAAGAAGGCGTAATCGGAGTAGCAGCGGAGGACCGTCGATTATAAGAGGCGGAGGAGGTGGCGCTCCACGGAAGCCGGCAATAATTGACTCCGACTACTACATCCCCGGGCACGGCCGTGCTGCGGTTTCGGGAGCTTAATCAAATCCGATGCGTGTCTGGATTTCATTTCGTACCGTCTCGGACATAATACTAACCGACATTACGGAAACCGAATCAGTTCTCTTTGTTTACTAAAAATTGCCCTTTGTTCCCCCCCGGAGCGTGTGGTTTGGGAAGAGCACCTCCTTGATTGGATTTGTACGAAATTACGGAGAAGTGGTCAACAATTTGTGGGCTTCTCCGGCTCAAATTAGATTAGTTCTCGACATATCCACGCACCGCCGCGGCGGCCTCCGCTGATCCGAAAAATGAAATTCAATTTCGACTGTGTGTTCTTTTGTGGCGACTGCATTTGTTTTCAATTTGCCCGCTCCTCCGGTCAGGGGCCCGCACGTTCGGTTCTTTATTGTCGATCGGCCGAAATTGAATCGGTCATGAACTCTGAATCTTCTTTTTACTTTCATTCGACATTAGTTTTTTATTCATTCAGAGGTTGAATTCGTGTTGCCGAGGGAGTCGAAGTGATGGCAAATGATTTGGTGAAGAAATTCTATATGGATCAATCATTTCGAATAGAATTTTTCCATTGAGTACCTGATCGAAGATCTTAAAGCGTTGAATTAATTATATGCATCGGTGTGTTGTATATACTTTTAAGAAAGACTTTTACCTTTTCCCTCTATTTTTTAAAAACAGTTTGCGTAAATATTATTTATATTTTGAGAAATATGATAGCATATTTTGTGTTTAGTGTATTTAAAGAACACGTATTAACTATACATATATAAATCATTTACTTAAAAGAAAATTTCACAGACGAACAAACGATAAAAATGTAAGTGCTTATCATCTTTAGCATCATTTATTTATTTCAAGCCCACTCATTCATACTTAGTAACTGATTATAACAAAAATTAGATCCTGAACGAGTTTAACGTCTACGTATTTTTAAATTAAATGCGTTCATCTTTAAGCCATTACAAATACGTTTGTATCTGTCAAACTCCACTCATTCCCCACAAGAATCCCATAACGGAGAAAATGATAAAATGTATATAAAATGCATTTCATCCAGTTGACTCACGCCGAGCTATCCGGGGCGAAGGCCGTTGCAGACAAGTCCTGGAAGCGAATCTCCACTAATTGCCAGCGCAAGGCCACGGTACGTGATACGCGGGCGGACACTGACTGTTTACTTCTATAAATACGGCGAGAGTACAAACAGCGAGGATCCTGTAGGGGATCCGGGACTCCCTGGCGATCCTTTCCGGTCTCTTACCTTGGCATTTAGCCGCTGATTATTCTGTAACGTGTGGTGCGGTTGATGCATGGAGTGCCACAAGGATGTGAACTGGGGCCGATGTTTTTAACGCTGTGATTAATTGGCGATTTTATGCGTGAGGTGCAATTAGTGTTATTTTAACTTTGTATGGAGTTTCTTTCGTGTATTTACTAGATGTTTTGATTGTTTACGTAATTTATAATTTGTAAGTTTATGGAATTATTTTTCCTAAAATGTATTAATAAATGACCAATATTGGTTCTAAATACATTTTAAAAATTACATAATTATTTAAATATAACAATAATTTTTATAACAATCCTATTTATAGGAAGTTGTAAACAACAGGTTACTAATGTAATGTAAACAAACATAAGTCGTTCATAAATTAAGAAGCATTAATGTATTTTTAGTTTCCGATTGTACTTGGTTGTTTTGCAATGTCTTGCTTTTTTATAGGCCGCAATAGATATATGACTGAGTTCCTGCCAAAGTTTGGTAGACAGTAGGGATGATTCATGCATGACCTGTGGAAAAAACCTTAGATTAATCGACACGTGAGTAAAACCAATTTTATATGCAGCAAAACCTCTAAGATGTTACCATAAAAGTAGCACAAAGTAAACATAAAATTCCTACTTGTTTTATTATACGATTAAAAAATCAACTCTAATTCGTTTTTAACAGTTGTTTTAGGTTACCATTCACATTTAATTTATATTAATATATTATGTAAATAATATAAATAAACATTTCTTGGGGATATATATTTAAATAATTATATTACATAACATCCTAAAATCTACGGTCATAAATAAACGTATGTTTATGAATTATTAGTAACATCTAAAGGTAATAATGTTGTCAAAACATGTCTGCACTAAAGAAAATGTAGTTTTCCTAATGGGAAAACCAAACAATTAATTATCCTATAAGTAATTCTAAATTAATCATACAGCAGCAGAGAATCCACGCTGTTCAGCAGCATCAACAGAGGTTAGAACTTAAAACTCGTCACTACCTTGAATACCTTCCTCTTCGTCAATAACCAGCTCTGCTAGATAGACTAGTCCCTCTTAACTAACTAAAACTAATAATATACCTTGGCCTCAGTTGGCAAGGCAATGTAAAGACTGATAGCAAGTAAAAACTAATGTCGCAACTAATGTATAAAACTAATGCATAAGCTATTTAATTAATATATACAAATTATTCATTGTTGAATAGCCCCCAAAGCTGAAAAGCAATTATTTGTTTAATTAATATTATGTAAAACCCTACAGGAATGATACTGATACAGGTATTGATCTAAATTAAAATTTAAACACTCTAAAATAAATAAGTTGTATTTTATATTACCTGCATTTTTCTGTGGCGTCAAATTATCAATCTGGTTAATGGACTTATTCTAAATAAATCATCTGATGTGAAGTAACTTTCTCCATAGACTGACATAAAAACTTTGAAAGCCTAAGGGGAAATCCATCAGAAGATAATTTAGTTTAGATAAATTATATCTTATCTAGACACGCTATATGATATTTTATTGTTAAAACAAGACAAAATCGCAATAAGGCAAATCGCTTGCCCAGACTGATTGGCCTGACAGAGTGTCCCAAGTTATCCCAATTAATTTGTTCAATATCACGCAAACCGGCCTGTCGGACTCTCCGATATTATACCATTTTATTTTTGAACATATACGATTGGAAGTAAAACACACCTCCTCTCACACAAAACCTATAAATCCACTTTACCCACTCCAATACCCGAAATCCAATTCCTCTCCAAATTCGATTCGTGCCACAGTTGAAGCAACGCTAGAGCATCCGAGCGGTACAAAGGGATGGGATCGAGGAGTAATTGTTATTTATTATAATTGGCCTCTATTAGGAGGAGATGGGCCATTTAAATTCAATCACTACCCAAATCCAATCGGCTAATTTTGACCTTTATTGGGCCACGGCGACGTTGGTGGTAACCGACTTTGAAGCGAGACTTCCGACTCAATTACCCGTGCAATATATTAACCAAGTGGTTACAGTTCTCAGATTGGTACTCGTGGTTGTGTAACCGTGTTTAATTGACAGGGAACTTTGAGAGGGAGAGAAAACTGTGAGAGGTTTTGACCTGGAAGAAATCACACTGTAGGGATATAACATGTATGGAAATGAAGTTGCTTCGCTATTTAGATATGTCGATATAAAAAAATAAATAATTATACATTAATGCGCGAAAATATATTATAGGTTACGAAGAATGAACCCCTACGGAAATAACCTTCCGAATTTAAATAGGTACGTATTAAAAAAGAATGAAAACGATTTTAATTTGTCATTAAAAGTAAATTAAAAATATTGCTTACGCCGAAAAGCTTCAGAAGCCATTTTGTAGTTTTTAATAGCAGTGTAATCTGAAGGTAAATGTTACATCACACCTTAGCATCCATTAAATATGGTTTTATCATTTATTTAATTGTGTAGTATTTATCGAATGAGGTTGATTTTATGATTTTAAATACTCGGATTTCAGACCGTATAGTAAATTGTTTGTAACTTGACTTTACAACAAAAATTGTAAGATTTTTTTGTGAAATTTATTAGCGAATTCCCCCTATAGGGAAGAAGCTATTACCGTAGGTCTCATGGTAAGATTTAAGCCCGAGACCATGATAACTTTTTGTTTTGAGGTCCCCAGATGCCAAAAACACTATTCGTTCAAATTTATATATACATATATATATATAATATATATATATATAATATATATATATATAATATATATATATATCTGTATATACATATATATATATGTGTGTGTGTGTGTGTGTGTGTGTGTGTGTGTGTGTGTGTGTGTGTGTGTGTGTGTCCGTTAACACGATAACTTGAGTAAAAAACGTCCGATTTTGATGAAATTTGGCTCAAATGTGTAAAATGACATTCATGACTTTAAGTTTGAAAACCAGAAAAATCAGACCATGGGAAGGGGGGTTTATGGGGGTTTTAAATTTTCTAAAAGTCAGTTGTTTGCATTTTTCACCCTACAATTTTTAAAAAACTTAATTTTGGTTTTGACCATGTTATAGAGCTTAGAAAAACAAATAATTTAGTATTTTGAATTATTAACCTAGGTTAAGTGGTTGCGGAGAAAATCCAAAATACCTACTCATAAAATCTCCCATGTTAATCTTATGGGAAAAAGGTTTTTGGCTTTTCCTCAGTTTATTTTAATGTAAACTTCACATTTGCTTTTACTAATCTGTTCAGTTCCACAAAAAAATCATTTTGGTGTTTAAATTGTGATTTTACGCCCAACTGTTGCAGAGATATTCAGTGCTAAACACAGTACGTTGTCCAATGTTATCCTTATGGAGAATAAATAAAATTTGTTATCTCGATTATTTTATTATTTATGAATGTATGTTGATGAAACTTGGTATGTGGCTTCACGTAGTACTGTTAAATTGATATTTGCACAAGAATTTAATTTTTTGTTGATTATTCCCGTAGCAGCAAACCTGCGTACTCAGCCCCCATGTTATTCTTATGAAGAATAAGTAAAATGTAAAGACTCCCTCAATTATGAACATAAATTAATGAAACTTGGTTGTTGGTTGAGTTATATTGATAATTATATAAAATCCCATTTTCCTGTTCCTTGTTGCAGCAAACCTGCTTTCTCAGCCCCCATGTTATTCTTATGGAGAATAACTAGAATGTTATGTTGCGCTTATTTATGATTGAATATCGATGAAACTTAGTATGTGGCTTCGCCTAGTTAAATTCTATTTATATTTGTATAAAAACCAATTATTTCTGTTCCTTGTTTCAGCAAACCTACGTACTCATTACCAATGTTATTCTTATGGAGAATAATTAAAATCGCTTGTATGTGAATATATTTTATGAAACTTGATATATAAGACATATACTATGGCATCGGAAATTCGCTGAGTACGCAGGTTTGCTGCGACGGGGGTATTTTTGGTTATAATGCAGATTTAAAGCTTAGAGCTTTAAATTAAATATACTAGTTTATAGCTTAAGTAAAATCTGCATTCTATGATGTATCTCATTGGAAAACTATTACAATTTAAATTTTTCTTCAAAATTGCAAAGTCTGGATACATTGCTCTTATGCCACACAACTCTAAGATGGCTTTCGGAACATCGGGCGAACCGATAATATTTTGAGAATAAATATTATTGTATAGACAATCTGAAATTATTTTTTTAACAGTAGCAGAATACACGCAATTATAAGGTATATTTGAACCATTTTTTCTAGGCACGATAGAATTTTGATTTTTTGTTTAAGAAATTTGGATACCATGGTATATTGATGACTTATAATTCAGATACCTCTAATATGTAAAGGTAAAATAACCATTTGGAGGAGAAAATCGCGATAAGAGTTATAAAAGAATAGAAAACCGAGCCAATAACAACAAAAATAATTTATATTTTCACTTTCAATCAATAATGGACTGATCTTCACCACAAATCAAATTACAGATTTGTTCTTCAATCAAAGAGAAATTATGGGATCTAAACTCTCAACAGCTTTCAATCGAGCACGCCCCATCGGCCACCGCAGCGACCGCATGTGTGAACGCAGATCGTGGGCAGATGATGGTACGACTGAGAGGCATACACTGGTAGCTGCGGCGACAAGCCCCCTTAGGAAAAACACATATGATTATAGAAATCTATCTATGTAATAGACCACAAACTGTTGTGGTATGTGTGCATGTAAGATGGCTTTCGGCGTTTTAATGGAGAATACAAATGCTTTTAAGGAAATTCTATCTAAAATCTAAACGGAAGTTTGTACAGTGGGAATCAAACTCGTGACCACTGAAACAGAGATCCCTGATGCTAAACATTAGGCTAGTGAAATGCGAAAGGTGGTACTGTTTAAAATACTTCACAGTGTTCTAAAGGCTCTCAAACTGCCTAAAGCAGTTGTGGTAGTTGCTAGGTTTAAGGAAATAATAAATTAAACAAAAAAAGTATCTAGGAGCGATCTGCCCTCAAGATGCGAGTTATTTTTGTCGTGTGATTATTTTTTTTTCTTTGAGTGTAATTTCAAAGAACATAGATGAATAGAATTTAAAATAAGGTCCTGATAAAGTCTTTACAAATTGACTCTTACGTAGAAAACAAATTTTACCCTAAGAAAACTTGTCCCAAATAGAGCGCTAATTAGCTTTTGGGATTGAAAGTTTTCATATTTTGTAATTTTCTTTTTATACTACACTTTTGAAACGTGACAAACTATGGTTAATTTAATACCCAATATTTTATTAATCCTCCTGTGTTTTTACTGTCAAATTCTTAAATAGAATTTTTAAATACGCATTATAATTTCAACCTCACAGTTTTTTACAACCATGGTGTTTAATATACCCATAGTTTATTTGTCTAAAACATTGATACACTGCATTTTTTAAATGTTGTATTGGCAAATATATATAAAACGGTTTATGGATTTCAACGTAAATGTTGAATTTCAAGTTTTAACTCTTATTACTAAAATGAAGTACAATACATTATACTATGAATCTCATTGTTTCCTTCCCAGTACGGTTATATTTATAACTTTATATTTTCCTCCCAGTTATAGATCCTAGACGGGGTCTCTCTTCCTAGAGAAAGGATCGATTCCATGACAGTCCGATAGAGAAAGGCCCCACACCGGCGCCCCGGGCTGCCGTGGCCCCTCCCCCCACACTCGTCACTAATTATGGCAACCATTAAGCCAGAGTTCACAAGATCATCGTCTATAATTTTGCAACAATAAATAACTATTTATGGAACAGCTGAGTGGAGGATTATCGTCTGTAGAAAGCGTAAAGCACAGGAAATGTGGAGAAATGTACTTATATCGAAGGGAATTTTATATTTGACTATTTATATATGTTGAAAGTGTATTACAGATTTAGTTGTAGCTGATCGCAAATTGTTTATGGTAATAAGAAAATCATAGGAAAAATTTATTGTTTAGGTAAGAAATAGTTTTATTGATAAACAACAGATTTTTGAGTCAAAACTTATTACATATTGCTAAAAAAGGGCCAATGGGAGACAAAAAGGATATAATCAAATATAATTTCTTTAGTAAAATATTGTCATTGACAATTTACTGTAGCTAGTAAGAAATATGTGCAGGTTAAGGTTAAGTAGTTAAGAATTATGATAACTATTGTAAATCAAAAAGTAAAGTAGTTATGTTCACGAGTTGATGCTGAACATAGTTTTAGGGTTCATTTAGCAGATAACAGGCTATAAGTAGGAGGTGAAGCAGTAATGTCCAGCTTCGGAAATATCGCTAGTTTATTCAATGCCCTTATCAACATGTAGCACAGTAGTAACACTCGTGCTTCACATTCGGGTGCTCCTTGAACCGGGTATTTGAGTTGTACGGCTTTTCATAGGAAAATGCCGGAATGGATCCTCAAATGGCCGTTAGTCAACAGGATAAGTGAAAAAGAGGACTCTATGGTAATCCCTTGCCTGGTCAAGCGACTACCTTCAAAAAATAAACCACAAACCTTCTGGAAATACTTTGACATGTTCAAGAAACCCGTTTCAAGTACTTTTGATGCCACGAATTACAACTGTAAATGCATATATAAATTGAAGTTTAGGTAATATTTTCAATTTGGTATACACTCCAAAATGTGCGAAAAATGTGCGTATTTATCGATTTAAGTAAGTATTTATCGATTTGTCCAAAAATCTTCAAGATTACTTGTTTAACAATTTCTAAAACATTTTCAAACAAAATTAGAATGTAAATTTCCTTCCTAAATCCAACTTACTCTTGGAAATGGGCACAAAAATAACCTGATTATTTCTAAAAATTTCCTTTTCCAAGTTTGATTCTACATTATCTAATACCGGAGAATTTTTTATAATGAAAAAAGTTTTGTAAAAGAAAACATACAAATGTTTCAAGAGTGATATTCTTGTTATATTACATACCTTATCGTTAGTAATATTGGAATAGTCTAGAAGGTACATCGTAGTGAGACTGTAATATCCCAAAGTGCAAATTTGAACATCTCTACTTAAGACAATAACACGGCAGTTACAAAGAGAGAACAACAGTTCGCAGGAAATAACAGAGTGATAAACAAAATGTGAACGGGTCTGGGTGAAATGTCATATTCCTTTGGTGGCATTAAACGGTGCGGATTGGTGTCATAAAGAGAAGAGTCACACCTGTGACTTTCACTGTGTTTACGTCACAGTAACAAGAGGGCGGCACGGCGGTGGTGTCCGCACCATGTCACGCAGCGATCACAGATGAAGAATAATAAGACGACGTCACGGCAGTGATGTCCGCACCATGCCACGCAGCAATCACAGATGAAGAATAATAAGGCAACTGTGACGTCACGGCAGTGATGTTCACACCATGCCATGCAGCGATCACAGATGAAGAATAATAAGTCGACGTCACGGCAGTGTTGTCCTCACCATGCCACGCAGCGATCATGGATGAAGAATGATAAGACGACGTCACGGCAGTGATGTCCGCACCATGCCAAACAGCGATCACAGATGAAGAATAATAATACGACTGCGACGTCACGGCAGTGATGTCCGCACCATACCACGCAGCGATCACATATGAAGAATAATAAGGTGACTGTGACGTCACGGCAGTGATGTCTGCACCATGCCACGCAGCGATCAAAGATGAAGAATAAAAAGACAACGACACGGCAGTGATGTCCGCACCATGCCATGCAGCGATCACAGATGAAGAATAATAAGACGATGTCACGGCAGTGATGTCCGCACCATGCGACCAGTCATCACAGATGAAGAATGAATATGAGGAAGAATTATGTACTAAGTCCATTCAGCTCCTTTTTGTGGACTTTTTTATCAGTACTGTGCGTTTGATTAAAAACATTGGAACCGTTTACAACATATAGAATACAAATATAATAACAATTTCAGGTTTCAACCTTCCTACACTTTCCTTCAATCGTGATTATTCGTAGGCTTGGTTTACTTTATTAAATTTTAATGTTAAACACATTTTAAATATTAATTAATTTAAAAAAAAAACAGCTGAAATAAGGCAAAAAAATAATAACCTAACGCTGGATTTACATTATATGCTTTATATACGTGAGATTTAACTTTTTATATCCTCGATATGAACTTTATTACAAATGTTGTATTACAATTGAATTAAAACTGTTATTACTTATTGTATAAAATAGATAATGTTGACCTCAATGTTCAGAAAACACTTTATCTTAAAGATCACATTCTCCAGTGAATAAATTAAAGTAACAAATAAAGATAAACCTTTCCTTACTTTGCTTAATGTTTGTAAGACAAAAAACCAGAAACATTTTCTAGCCTTTTCTTACATGAAAAGATAAAACCTAAATTGACAGTAAAGCTCTAGGATATTCTCGCTTATAAATTTCGTTAAATACTGGTCAAAATCGATCGCCTTAAACCATCCTTTATGCATATCTGTGTATATAATAGTGTAAACATTTATTTTGTAGTTTTATTCTGTTTAATTGTAACAAAACATATTACGTTACTCAAGAAGAAGTAAATTGAACAGAAATTTGTAAGCCATGCTAAAAACTGAAATAACTTATCGATTCTCTTTCTCAGTACTGTAATTTCATCAATAACCTGACGTTCACATTACCTAACCATCCATTGGAGAACGTCTCACTGGTAAAGAGACGTTGGTATGGCCTCAATAGTGGTCGACCATTGCAAACAAAAGGAACGTCTAATAGCCACGGTAGATCACATCGTAGTCGTAAACATTAGCTGAAACATAAACCAGGACGGGGATTCGTTGAAGGCCATACACGGAATACCAGACATCTCGGGGATCAAGATATGGGAAATTACGAGGTCGATTGTAAAAGGGATCTTCATTTAGTTTTGAACCGGTTTTCTGCAGCGACGATAAAGACCTAACGTACTCTTACTGTTTTCTTACTTCTCAGTTGATTTACCATTTCAAATCAATAATGTTTCAGTTTTTTAACGTTACTACAGTTTGATACGTTAATTGATATTTGGGAAAACACTGAATATAGACTTACATTAAATGTTGTTGTATAATTTATATTATTTTAATTGCAAATATTTGGACATGAATTGCGTTTCAGCCTTTAATATAAATTTACGTATAAGTTAGTGTAGATTTAAAAAACTGATTTAACTGATTTAAAGAATAAATTACATTTTTTGTTTTTAATGTTACACTGAACAACAACCTGCTACCTGTTCCAACTGGTAGCTGTTAATGTAAAGCTACCTAAACATTTATTAGTGGTACCATTGACTATAAATACTGAAGGAGACATCCCATCCAAATGGCCCAGCTGTCCCACTTTTAGTTTATGCTAGAATTTAAAATTGAAGTAGTTCGATTGGGCCACTGACAGATTGTGCTGCTGTCAACTTTTTATTTTAGTTATTTAGTTAACTTTTAAAATATCTCCACCCCAGAAAGCGAGTGATAATCAACTTATGTTTGATTCCTGACACACCAACTGTTGTATTATCCCCTCCTTGAGAGGATAAGTAACAGTTGACCGCAGTATACTCTGTTGGTGATTATTGTAAACTACGACCTATTTCAATCCAGGCAAACTCAAAACTAGGGACACATTTTACAACGGCAATGAGAAGTCTACTTGAGTATTTATAGTCAATGGGGGTACACATTGAACGAACATATTATTGACTCGATTGTCTCACAAGATTGTTATAGTTTTTAGAATAGCTCCCACTTTTAATTTCCCCATGCCAATTCACCCTTGAAAGTAAATCAAGTTAAAACCATGGAGTAACCATTACGAAAGACTAATCTGAGCGGCCATGAAAAGGATGGCCATTAAGCCCCTATGAAGAGCTCTAAGGATGCCCATCGTATCTTCATATAAACCTATATACCTATGGGCTACACATCACCGGTCTTAATAGTTTCAAATTTATGTCTATGGATACTTTTATTCCATCGCACGAGAATATATATAACAGATAATTGTTATTTAAAACCGTTTGATACGTTAAAAACATAATTCAGCATTCACATTTTCGGCACTTCCTGGGGGAAGCCGGAACTCACAGATAGTCATTTATAAAATAAAACCTATAAGAAAGATTCCTTCTGACCATAGTCATTGGGTATGAATAATCTTTTAGACAATATTTTAGGGACATTTAGTGGTCGAAGTTAAGTTCATCTAAATTAAGTTCATCGTTTTCTATAAATGGTTTGCTACTTAACAACCTAAGTAGCTCAAATAAGAAGTACACAAAAACAATCCGAATCAATAAAGTACTGCTGAAACAAATTTTAACTAAACTTATCTCAATAAAACAAGTTAAACAAGAATGTTTTAACTGTTTAATATGACTTCAACTTTTTTCCTACAAATGGATATTCATGCGTTAACGGGTTGCTGCTTTGCATTTTACCGCATTTGCCCCTCTACGCATACAATACCCTCAGTAAGTGCAGGGTCGCTTGTTTCACTTAGCATATACATAGCCGTGGTGGCACTTGCCAAGTATAAGACTCCGGTCTTTCTCTTTTACGTAAGTGACTTTACCTGGAAATTCATTTGCAGTATTAAATTTAATAATACTTTTATTTTTAGGGCGAAAATCGAATGTACATCCCACTTTTAAGATTGTCTACTTAAAACCGATCAGGGTCCGGCACAAAAGTAGGAGTATTTTCATCAAGTATTAAAACTTAATAAAATACATCTGCTTGGTAAAGAAGTAAAACTGTAAAATTACTATTTATTTTGCTGATCTTATGTCCACTATATGACACTAAATATAGTATATAATATAGTGTCATAAATTTTGTTTCACAAGAAGTAACCCCGTCTGAAACGCCATTATAATAATTTAACGACTATACCTAAACTAACACATTGAAAATAAAGCTATCAATACCAGTAAAACATTCTTCACGTAACCACCATCGTAGGAATGCTTTTCCACAATATGAGAATAAACATGGTGTTTAACGTACGTGAGACTGCAATAAAAATAATTTTGATGACACGCTCACTATAATTTTGAAGTGTTTTCATTATAATAGGCTGTCAATGCGTGTCATTATTATAATTTCATTTTAATTCTTTCCACATACATTTAGACTCCTAATATTCTCTCCAAACAAAATGTATCAAACAAAATGTCTATTATTCAAAGTACCAGGTATGACTTTCGTCATCTCTTCTAGTCTAGCAAGGCGTTGTCGTCGTGGCTGCCGGCCATTCAGATGGTGTGATCAAAACCATAACGGTAACAGTTAATTAAGCCAGGTGATTGTGGTGACCAGCTGATGTCGCAATCTGCGGTTCACAATCAGCTGATATATTCGTTCTGTCACCGGGTGTTCTCACTTAGCCAGATCATTCTCATATAATCTTCATGCTTTAACTAAACGAAACGAAAACCGGGATACAAGGTTTATTAGCTTTATTTGTTATTTTTAACTATCTTCACTATTAAATTTGGTATTTCATTAGTGATATTTTGACTGATTTCTTAACAGGTTTGTGGGCTCAATTCATATGGCATGTCTTCTTTTGTTTCCTAGGCTCTGTGTATCGAAAAAAGGTATCGTGAGGTAATATTGGTTATTCTATTAAGAAAGACAATTAAACTCCGAAAAAAAAACGTTCTAACCAGAAAACTTTAAAAATTTGTTTTTTTTTCAGTATAAATCAACACCTTAAATGATTGGTTTGTATAACTGTGTGTGTGTGTTATGTTTTTTATGTAGTGATGATATTCAAAATATCGATCTACCTTAATATTGTGCAAATTCTAAACTGAGTAAGATAAAATAAATAATTATTACCTGATAATGTAAATCCAATAATCGTTACAATAATTTTTTACCTAAAACATTGTTTGTTCTCCACAAGGCTTCCGTTAAGGGCACCTCGATTGAATATAAATCTACAGCCAAGCTTAAAGTCAGTAGTTTTCCATATCCAGTGATCATCATTTTTCTCAGTGCAGTTCTCATTACAGACCACTATAACAGCCATCAACTCGTTTACCCCAGGGCCAATCGTAATACACACATCGCTATTCTTGGACTCCTAGGCTGTAGGTGGTCTCCGGTCGGGAGTCAATCTCTAATCAGTTTCTTCCTGGTGAACCAATCCCCAATCCCCGGTAGCTGATTATAGGGTGGCCTTCCCTCTGCCTCTGATCTAACTAGGGGTGGCTCCCTCCCAATCTCACTTGTTAGCTCACTTCCTGTCCCTCTGGTTTTGGTGGTTTCCTTTATTTGTTAATTTCCTTTTCCGTTACGACCCTAAAAATTGATGTAAGTAAAGGGATTAATTCAGTACCTGTATTGATTTTTATATTCTGTACTGAGATTATTCCTTGGGCAGGTCCAAGAATTATTCCTCAGGATAAGGTTTGAATGTCTAGTAGCACCAATATTAATTTACATAAATTTTGAATTAACCAGTATTCTTAGTAAATGTCAGTTTTAACGAACAATCACCCGTGACATTATTATAGCCAAGAAAAGCGTACCATTAGGCCATGGCCAAACGTGTTGGTTGTGGTCACCCATTGTTTTTATGTAACAGACTTTAGTTTCCATATCTTCATTAATATTTATTACTTACCTAACTCACCTTTTGCCATTACTTCAATTATGAACCCAAATAAATGGGTTTTATAAGCAGCTTTATTTTCTATGTCTTTCGAAATTCCTTTGACTGGTATTCTAGCCGGTAACTGTTGCAATATACGCTAGAATACAGCCTAATCACCATCAATAAAATAAAATAAATTAAAATCACCATAAATAAATAAAAATTTAAAGGTCGTAAAGATCTTTATATCCTTATATAGTGACAAAACAAAATGGCAACTTTA
The DNA here is from genome assembly GCA_963675035.1 of Allygus modestus. Taxonomy (NCBI): domain Eukaryota; kingdom Metazoa; phylum Arthropoda; class Insecta; order Hemiptera; family Cicadellidae; genus Allygus; species Allygus modestus. The sequence goes on from OY776115.1 coordinate 24,343,568, forward strand.
AAAAATATGTTGATTAACATTTCTTACATGCATTACTTATAAGATCCAAACAATTTTCTATGGCCTGGAGGTTCTTTTACATGAAGCAATTTCGAGTAGTTTTCCAGTTTTGTGGTTTGTTTTAAGAGTCCATGAACATTTTGAGTGTAAAAAGATCGGAACCTTTATATTATCTCAAGGGTTTAACATTATTTAGTAATATCCTGAATCTTAGGACCAAATATATCTATTTTTCCACAACAAACCCAATTGAAAACCCACGCAGGAGGGAGAGGCAATCATTTCACCACAAAGTAACAAAAACGGCGGAATTACTACCACATCCGCCGCGCCCGTTGAATGAAAATCAACTCACTAATCTCATCCGCCATCAATTAAAGGTAATCGGAGACAGGAAAATCGCCCAGAGCCGGGGGCGGGTTGGGATTGCATCTCTGGAAACGGCAAGCGGGCGGTCGCTGGCAGTCGGTGGATCAACAATTAGAAGGGCGACTCACTGAGTAAACAGCACGGGCACGTGCGTGTGTGTGTGTCGTTGTGTGGTCCCCTCATTAGGCCTATCACGACCCCATTACCGGTCTGCTACCCCCTCATTGCTCCAGTTATCCCATTGTTGTCTGACGGGCGCGTGGCTCCACTGCACAACTCGTGCTGGTAATCCAGATGTTATTATTCCGGTCCCTCACGTCCCCAAACTTTAACCAGATGTGGTCAGTCAATTTCGACCAATTTGGACCACAATGCCCGGTGGTCCATTGCTAAACGTATGATTGTACGGTTGGGCGGTTCGGTAAGGGGGTTTGCCTTGTGAGGAGAGGAGACTCTCCAGGAATGTTTACTGTGAAGGATTTATATTGACACATACCAGTTTTGTTTAATATTTAGCGTAATTTGTTTAACTTCTTTTACTGAATTGATGTACAAAGTTAATAAATAAGCGTATAATAATTCGGATTTAATTCATATCAGTAAATACTATGTAAAGATGGTTGTTCATAAAATTTATTTCTCCGTAATCAGGGGCAGTTTAAAATCTAACCCGACTAAATAAACGAAAATATTATAATTTAGTTACTAAATTTTTAAACATTCTTATTAATACATCTTCTCAGTGATTCATTTTAATTTTGTCTTGAAGATCCGAACTTTTCTAAATAAGAGTTCCTTATCTGTAAATAATAAAAGGAACTTGTATTACTAAGAAATGATGTTTTTTTCAGTAAGAAATACCTTGCAAGACTTCGGTAAACAGTAACCAATGTGACAGCATCACTTAGTCAAATCCACCAGTTTTAAATATCTAGATGATACCAAGTTTGCGATATTACATATTTTCCATTTTAAAAACAATACTTAAAGCCGCCTCGCCGCATCTAAAATATTAATCTGGAGCACACACCCACCCGACTCCTCGTAAACCTGACTGCAATGATAAGTTTCTTAGTTTTTTACTGATCTTGGGCATCAAAACTATAATCACGTCAGGGTGAACCATAAAGTAGACAAGGGTAGCCGGGCTTTTGTGAACCGAACAGGGACATATTTCAGACCGGCTATCATAGCAGATTTAATGGATCCACCTGCTCGGATGCCAGTGGATCAAAGTCACCCTCCCCCAACTCACGTGAGAACTGTAACACTACCTTTTGGTCAGGGCAAAAACTCGAAACTCGCCCTACGCGAGGAATGCTACCCCCAAACTGATCGGGGTGCTCGGGCGCCCTTTGTTGTCAAAGCCAAGACCATCAGTGAGAGTGAGTCTTAAATAGAGCTACGATTTTATCGGTTCCCATCGATATATCACAGATAAAAAATTCATATTGATATTAATTCATTAATTCATATTAATTGCTTTAATTTATTGGTATCTACACTTGTAGTAGAAAAGGTAAACGTTTGGCCAAGGTATGTTATCAAAGTTTTCAGGTCGCGCTAGAGCCTCTGAGATGACCTGATGACTAATTTATGTTAGTCACGGGTTAGCGGAGTTTCTGAAGTTGAAATGGGTTTGCTTTAACATTACACTGTAACGATAAGACACTTTTTCCATTTTAACCATATAATTAACATTATATTTGGCAAGAATCTGTGATTAAAATTACAAGCAAAAACACAATAGTAATTATATTGTTAAAATTGGAAAAGTGGCATATCGTCACAACACAAACTACTGGACCGATTGAACAATAATGTTCAATGTGTTCAAAGGACATTGAACACATGGTCCTTAAAACAATGTTTTAGGAAGGTTGCCATTAAAACAAAATAACTCAAAGGAATATTCTCGTAACAAAACCTTTGCCTTCATATTTCTAATATTATTCTTATTTATCTTTGTTTCTATTGAATTAGATGTTTACTTAAATTAGTTGTCATTATTCGAGATAGTTTAAAAGGATTATTTCAATTAAAATCAAATGTATTTAAAAAAACTACAGACAACATTAACAAAATGCTGTGAAGCAAATGTATTTAACAGGATATATCAATCGACTACAATTTTCTTGAGTGAATACGTTTATGCTGCTAATACAATATAAGTGAAATATTATCAATAATAAGTGAAATTCCAGAAAGCATATCGAGTAAACTGTTGCTGTTTGACAGCTTGTTAACGAAGTTGGTGTGATAATGTTATTCTTAAGAGTCACATGTAGAATAAAAATATCCTTTAACTCAGTAAACTTCTCTTTACCACTTAAGATACCGGGATGTTTACTAATACAGATCGTCATCGGTAGGAGTTTAATGAAAGAACCGGTGAAGTCATTTAAATGACTCACAACTATAACTTATCCTGATACAAGTATTGAACTATCTCGTAACTGGTACTTTATGACTGTTTATCACGAATGGTGATGTAAAGTATTTTTAGAAAAGAACTTCATCACTTGGACAATGTGAGTAGGGAATTATGCTCGTCACATCTATAGTCGTTGTGTACAATTGTATATTATGATGATTTTAAATGTTTAAGGGGTTTCTAGCTACCATTACAGAGATGTTTTAACTACTTTGGACACGTTATTATGTATTATTATTATTTTATCACCACATAATATACTTGTAAAGAACGCTCTATCTATATGTTACAAATGTTTCAAGTGTTTGGAACTACTACAAAAATATCTTAATTTTTGTAACATCTAGGGAGTATATATTAATAACAGTTTACAGGTCTTTAAACAGATCTTAAATATTATGATACCAACAAATAAGAACAATACAGGAAATCGTGAATTTATATTTATACAAAAATACAGAAAACTACACGTTTAAGATGCGATCGTATTAAAAATAAATATATTGTTAAAGATAAGAAATCTTTTTAAAGATAGTTTTCTTGGTTGTTAGAGGTAATTTTACTGTTAATTTGTATGATTTTCAATGCCATGTATTTAGAAATAAAACCTAAAATTACTTATTCAACCTCTTTAATTTTCACGAATTGAACTATGAGGAATTTACTGTAAAAACAACAAAACTTTGAGCCCTTACACTAAAAATTATTCTCTGAATTTAGCAGAGACGTTAACAAAGGTGATATTTACGACTATTGATCAAAATCAAAACTGAGACTTTCTGAAATGTTATGTCATTTTCAGACGCATTACCTTCTAAATGTGATTTCCGAGGGTGTATTTTAAGCAAACATGAAATACATCAACGTCTACATTCAAAATAACGCGACGATGGTAAATTAAAACTGAAACCACAAAGATCCTCATCACTTATTTTGAGTGAAAATCATATGCAATCATTAGCATATATGCATATATGTAAAGCGAAGCCTACTTTTTGTTTAAATTTGATAAAATGTTCCAAACCGCCACAACAATACACTAATCATTACAATGATTACCCTCATTTGTCAGAAAGTATGTAATCGTGTGTGGAGACCACTACTCTAGTCGTTCAGTTTCCCACTGCGAATCAGCCATAAATAAACTCGAGTACTCCCAACATATCGAACACGTGTTCACGGTCCATAAACCTCCCCCCAGTTGTCCATCTTCTACGAGGCTCTTCATGTCAAAACAAGCCAGTGACAAATCCTCCGATGCCTCCTGTAGCGGTGTAGGAGGCGCTCTACCTCAGGTTATCTCGGATCGACACGAGTAGTTGTGGAGACCCACAAAGCTCTCGGTTGATTTTTTTGGACGTTAGATGACAAATGTGATACCGATAGCCACAGGTGTCCCAGCTTCTCCTCCCCCTCGGTTTTTTGGGCGATGATTTGCAATAGTCTCGTCTGATGTTTCCAGGGTCCCCCCTTCCCGCCGGTTGACAGTCGGTCGTATCTTTTGTGGTTCCACTTTTCTAGACTTCACGAGAATTTTTGCATGTTTTCCTGAAAGTAATATGGTGAATATTTACAAATCTTCTTTATAGTAATATTATATTTTATGTATTTAATTACTTTATTTAATCATATTTTAAGTTGTCGAATTAATCACGTTTAAAGCATATTAATAACAATTGAAACTATTAAAGCATTCTAATTTCATTTATTAAATAAATTTTGTCACAAATAAGTAGTAGATGGCAAATTAAGAAAAATATATTTTTGTATTTAGGTATTTTTTGTGACTTGCATGAACCAAGAATTTATTTGCACATACTTTACATCCTTGAATGCTAACTAAATATTATTTTTTACATAATCATATTAAAATAGTATGCTAATGTAACAGTAACACAAACATACGGTCAAGTTTACATATACAAAGTTGATCACACATTTAATAAACCAGGACTAAGTCGATGACAACCCATAATCAAACATATTTAAAAAAATACATTATGAAATATAAAATGAGTTCGCACTCAGCACGCTGACGTGAGGGAAGTGAATTTCCACATAAAAACTTTTGAAACTCATAATCAGTGTAAAAACATACATTTGTCCAATTTTTATTGAAATCTGAAAACAGATTTTTTGGCTGTTCTGATACTCCTGGTTTCATTTAATTGCAAAGCTGGGAATACAGTTTTGGGCATTATAAGGATAGGAGAAGGTCCAGACATGATTGAAAGTAGGCGTGAGGTTGCTGGGGACGATAAAAGTACTCTAACAAAGGAATAACAGGCTTTTCTAGTTTAAAACCCCCATAAGACAACGTACTGTGTTAGGTCGATACACATTTTCTTTAATAACTCGTTAAATATTTATGCTAGAGTTACGATAGAGGATTTAAAACTTTCGCCTCTCTAATTCCCATCTTTTTACATCCATTGATTTTACATCTGGAGCTTCTCTGACCCTTTTTGGGCCAAAAAACTCGAAATTTGAAAGATTAATCCCCAAAAAAAGGAGTATAGAGTTTTCCGATTGTTTTGCCCAACGAACTTGTCCAACGGATTACAGAAAGGAACGTCCCTAACAAATTTTAAGTAAATCGGACAAAACATGTGACCGCTAGAGTAAAACACAAACACACACATATATATATATATATATAATTTTGAACGACCCCCCAAAACATGTTCAGGGGGTCATGTTAGGAACTTCTATGGTGGTCCCGGGCTAAAGTTTCACCGTGTGGGTCATGCTAATAGTTCACTTTCCAAAGGAAATTCACTAATAAAAAAATTGCTGGAATATCCGAAAGGCTACCAAAACATTGACTACAGGAGGTAAGAAGCATAACCTTCGGAGCGATGGCCTCTCTTGCGTTTGCATTCAAACATAAAATAGCAGCGGAACATACGGTCTTGTCAATTGGAACTGGGACAAGCATTAACCAACACCTCCATCCCATTTTACTGCTGATGTGGTGATACCATGTTATAGTTATAGACCCAGATTCCTGATCATCTGGTCCGTAATACTTGTATCAGATCTGCGGTTTATCGTAGTCGATTTGAGGAGGGCGATTGTGTAATTCCACTGCACCATTTGGTATCGTTTAGGTTTATGAATTTCTAGCGTGCGAGTGGTATATTGGGTCGTAATCTGTGGAAGAGATTCTAGGTCGTGATAGTAAAGTGGTGAATGCGTGTAAAGGTGGAGGGTAGGGAATGTGTAACCTTTACGACCTCCAGACTGAAAAAGCTAAGTAAACACTAGTGTGACAGATGCATTTCACATTTTCGTCTTTACATAGTGAGAATAGTTTTGGGTTACTTAAACTGTGCTTTAATAGGTTAAGTAGTATTTAAAAATCAATTGAATGTAACAAAAACGTTTTAATTTGGGTTTATAGACATATTTGTAACAATATAAGTAATTGTGCATAGTTTTATTTAAGAGTCTCCATCACCAGAAGTTGCTGGACAACTTCAGAGTTTAGTTTTGTAAGACCAATGTTAACTTTGTGACCTTGTTACTTCTCACCTGATCGCCACGTAAAATTAATTGTTGTGTCAAATAGAAGGGTTCGTCGTCCTATTGTGAAATAAAATTGAAAATTTCAATTCTCTTTACAAATTAAAAAAAAACTGGACAGTAATACAATTGAAAAAAAAACATAATTTAGAAATCATAACGCCTAAGTTAAGGTAATCGAATATGTAATTCCTTGAGAACTAATCCTCATTTATTTTGATATTAAAAATTAATTTTTGACGATCGGGTATAAGGAGTCACGGAGGTGAAAGATTAAAGGAAATAATTAAGAATAATGTGTTTAAGTAAGAAAAATATAAGATGCCGTCGGCAAATTCGGGTGATGAAGACTCTTAAATTAAAATATAGATTAATAGTTTTAACCCCAAATAAAAAAAAAACTATTGTGTGGATTCTTAAAGAGGTTAAATAGATAACTTAAGTAATCATAATTTTCAAATATTGTAAAATGTTATTTAAAAATCAGTCTTCAGCCACCAAGATTGATCCCGAGTCCACAACCGAACCTCTGTGTCACAGGCCCCATTGAGTCGCCAGCCCAACCGCAGCCGCCCCGCCCCGCCCAACCGCAATTACAACTAACCCCGAGTTTTGTTAATAGTACCGACTTTTTGTGCCCCTACGTGCGCTAAATGTCGCCTTTGAGAGCTGCCAGTAGCCGCCAAATATTTGTTCAGCGCCGCAGACGTTTCCGGGGGAGGAGTGGAGGAGATCCGGTCCAAAATTGGGGTTGTAATAGAATCCCGTCTCGGTCATCCACCCTTTGTAATCGTTCTCTTGTTTTTGTTGGATAATTTATCCTCATGACGATTTTGATTCGTCTCGAAATTGAATTTTACAAGATTTCAAACTTGAAGGGTTGCGTGTTCGAAAAATAAGGTCAGATCAAAGAAAATAAATGTGCTATTTGATTTTTTAGGGTGGTGGAATATCAGTATCTTAATTTTAAAAACATGTCCACAATATAGCTATAATATTATTACGGTAGTAAATAAATAAGAAATATCATGACATATCTTTGCCCATTAACTCCGGTGAAACATTATATTTTTTAGTTAAATAATAACTGATATCAAGCCACAAGATAGAATTGGTTTTTGTTTCAAAACCAAATGTGCATCAGAAATATATTTAAAATTAACAACATGTGGAAACATTCATCTTCGGACAAGAGGTCTGAGAATGAGTAAATATACAATAGTCATGTATAAGTTGAAAATTGAAATTAACTATTAAAAAACTAATGGGATACAAATTTGTACTTAGTAAAATAAGTTAATTGTTCAAAAAAATCACAATTTATACTTTGATTATTCAGAATAATAATAATAACCACACAATTAGGTATAGGAATAAGCGTTTGGCTAAAAAAATGTGACCTGGCAACTACGGCACCTATAAATCACGCTTTGTCTCAAATAAATTTCTAAATCTCAAATACTACTTGTCAGCTATAAAAACGAAACAAAACTTGAGATCTAGAACGAAGAAAGTAGATTCCCCACTAACAGGCCCAACGTTGCCTTGATGCGACTCACAGAAGACAAAGAAGTGCAGGAGAGCCCAGAGTAATCCAGTGGCAGCCCAGGCCCGAGGCTTTAGTAATTTGCTCCTTAATCTGTAATTTCCCGGATTAAACCCACAGTGCGGCGGCCCCGAGCCCAGATCTGTGGTTGCCGCCCGCCAGATATTACATTATTTATTGTTACTTTTGGCCGCCCCCGTTTCCAATCTCGAACCCCGCTTACTCTGTATTTACATGTAATCCAGTAGTGAGGCACGTGTCCGCGGGTTGCTTTGTACTCAGGGAGATGACAATCAACCTGTAATTTATTCTTCTTTTTTAGTCAGGGATAGTCTGTGTTTTATTTGAGAAATGAGTCAATTACCTACAAAAATATAGTAAGGGATGACAATTTTATTTAAAAGTAATTATTATTTAAGATTTATATTTCTAACTATTATTGAATTGCAAACAGCACAAGCAACTCTTTAAACTTTAAAGAGTTTTCGTGGCTCTCGGCTTTCTAAACATTTTTAAAGATTTTAGATTCAATCCAGTCTGATAATTTGAGGTATTTTACATTATCAACGAAATAGAGCCACATTATGTCCTTTTAATTTTATTTTTTCTAAACATAACGACACAAATATTAAAACTAACAGCGATATTTAACAAACACTTAAAATTTATTATTGATTTATGTGTCGTGTCTAATGGTGTATATATTCTCTATTTGCACTATTTTATTGCAGTGTAGCTAACATTTCGCTTATAATTACTAAATTTTATGAAATTATGTTTTTTCTCTAACTCTATTGTATCTATAATAAAATATACCCACTGATACATCTACAGACTGTAAGAGTTCGAACAGATATGCCAACACCCTCATTTCCAAATAGTTTAAAGTAAATTCTTCAGAGGAAATGATTCGCTTTAAACTCCCGACGCAAAACCACAGTTCTCCTGTCATATACCTTTAGCTTCCCTGAGAAATTTAAAAACAAAACTTATTTTCAAGATTAAATATTAGTTTTCTAACCAACACTAAGTTTTTAATAAAACCTGCAAACTATTCCAACCGTTCTTCATCCTTAACATTTTAAATACCGAAAGTTCAAATATTACAATGAATGAAGAAAGTAGTGAAATTTAATGTTAACTTGATATAAGGTTAGTTTCTAAAGTGGGATCGTGACTGGTATACTGCTGTTGGATTGCCATCTGCTGTTAGTTACCTTCATAAATATTTACCATGCTACAGTGGATGATTTCAATGATCCTAGAAACGAGTTACTAGTAATGAACAGTCAGTAGCCATACGCGGGTCGTGTTGTACTCATAATCAGTAGTGATGCTAGCTTAGGGCGTCAACCTAAAATGGTAAACCAATCAAAAATGACTGTTCCCACTTGTAAGCCTAATTTAGAAAGAGTCGAATGAAATATTATCCAGCATTTATGTATCGACTTCATAAATTTCTTACTTTTTTTTAGTTTGTTCATCGATCAACTCAAATAAATACTAAATTGATAGTAAATTGACCTACAAAATAAAGAATACATTGTTTTGTTAGTTCGCAAACAAAATAATGTTAAATATTTAAGAAATGTTGATTGTTAAATCATGTAAAAAAATAATTGAGTAACGAGCGTATCGAGCTTTATCATTGAAATTTAAATCAAAATTAAATAGTGTATTCAGATTTAAAGCTAGCGTAGAGTTTATTTACTAAATCTATATTATAAAAAGAATTTCTTGATTTTGTTCGGCGATTTTTTACCCCTAAAACTGTTATTATATATACATATTTGGTATAAATCGAAAGCTATTAACCTCTAGATTTGCCTTTTGGGGTTTCCATAAACTCTCGACTACGGGGCTTTGCCCCACGAGCTCTCAAAGTTTCAATGTTAATCTTATGGAGTTATATTTTAATTAGTTAATCAGCTGATTGTAATGTAAATCTATCTACTAATAGATTTGTGTTAAGAGAACTCCTCCTTTATTTCTGAACCGATTTTAACGACTGAGGTACCGAAATGTTTGCCCTAATTTGTAGTTATGCATACCGGTTTTTATTTTTCGATATTTTCTTTCTAAAGGGCACGGGCCGCCCTCAAAGTTCGTTTTTTGCCCATCAGATAAACATGGGGAATAATTTAGTTGAATTGCAGCTGTTGTTGTTAGCAATACCAGATGTTACAAGTAAGGAATGTATTTATCTATATATATATATATATATATATATATAAAATATATTTTCATTCTACATAGATTTGCGCAGTGAAATATTGTATGCAAAGGGGATATTTTAATTTGTGTTAGAATATGTTTATCTGTCTGTCCAGCCAGATGATCTAGATTTGTTCCGTGTTTTACAAATAAAAGGCTGGTATGAATGAAATAAAACATGTTGCCCAATTTAGTATGAAGCAGGAAATGTTTAAGCTGTTTCAAATCATCGTACGTCATTATGGTTATGGCACTTGATCCGTCACTGCTCCAAAGTAGATCATATGGTTACAGGTTACTCAACCTGTTTCTATTTAATGCACCGTATTTGTTCTAATGATCATTTAGTCAGAAAATGATCTTTAATCACAGAACGGTGGAAACACGTCTACTTTTAATTATGCAACGGTATTCTAAACCATATAAAATAATGGCATGGTAGTGGGAAATTGGGTACGGAACACAAAAGCCCTTGCAACATGGTATTTAATGCTCAGTTTGTCTAGGCAGTCATTGTAATTATAATGCAGAATTGTATTAATGAGTTTTTAAGCCCATCATGCACAAAATACAGGAGTTAGTGAGGAGATATTTGTAACAAGATGGATATATCCCAAAAAAAACCGTTATGGGCTTAGTCCTGTTCCATTAACCTTTGCCTGCTCCTGTTCCAAAATTGCGTAAGGGCTCTCAAAATGTCGGAGCCATTGAAATTACGGGTAAAGAAATATGTTCTAAAAAGGCCTCATCTCAGAAAAATATTTGTAACTAAAAACAAAAGAATTATAACAACTGTTTTAAAATAACCAGACGAATGTATTAGATAACAGTCACTTGGTAAAGTATCATCATGTGATTTTTGTGTGAATAGTGTTTAGAACCAATGTATAAATAACTTTAGTATATAAATGTTTAACTTATGTATAGAAGAAAACTGAATATAAAGCGGGCATGTCAAAAAAAAAATAAATATAAGAGCAAACAAGTTTAGCATATATGCTCGCTTTGGAGAGGAACCGTAAATAAAAGTACTCCAGGCATTATTAACAAACTGACTGGCATTTATAGCAAAACACGGTCCCCTAGGTGGTTTAATAAACGAAACAAACTTTTCAAACATAACACAGTACTGTGATCAGGAGCGAAGCCGCGTCGGGCTACTAGTTAAATATACCGTTAATTAAAACGTTTAATACAAAATATAATTTATCAATATACCCCCGTCGCAGCAAACCTGCATACTCGGCGAATTTCCAATGAATATATAACATAACACAATTAAAACAATTAACAGAACCCATAAGAAATGTATTCACAAACAAGCGATATTTAAAATATTAATTATTCCCCATAAGAATAATATTGGGGATGAGTACGCAGGTTTGCTGCAACAAGGCACACAAAATAATGTTTTTTTTTTGAAAATATCAATAGAACTCATCTTAGTGAAGTCACATACCAAATTTCATCCATATAAATTCATAAATAAGCGATATATAACATTTTAAGTATTTCCCATAAGAATAACATGGGGACCAAGTACCTAGGTTTGCTGCTACAGGAACCATAGGCGAAAAATTGTTTTTTGTGAAAACAACAATAAACCACAACCAGATCAAGCCATATACCAAATTTTGCCAGTTTATGTTCATAAATAAGCAAGATATACCATTTTTCTCTTTCTCCATAAGAATAACATTAGACAACGTACTGTGTTTAGCACTTTCAATATCTCGGTAACCAATTGACGTAGAGCAATGATCAAAATACCAAATTGTTTGTTTCTTAAAGCTGAATTCAATGGTATAAATTAAAATTTGATTTAAGTTAAAATTACATGTGAAAACCCCAAAAAACACATTTTTGGGGTACAAAACCCCCCAAAAACCCCCCTTCGGATGGTGCGATTCATCTGGTTTTCGAACTCGTTCAAATAAATGGTACTTTACACATTTGTACCAAATTTCATTAAAATCGGACCTTTTTTACGAGAGTTATCGTGCTTACGGACATATATATATATATATATATATATATATATATATATATATACAAATTTACATATATAAAAATTTGTACGAATGGTGTTTTTTTTGGCATCTGGGGACCTCAAAACAAAAAGTTATCATTGTCTCGGGCTTAAGTCTTACCATGAGACCTACAGTAATAGCTTCTTCCCTATAGGGGAAATTCGCTAATAAATAAAAAGTATAAAACACTGAGCGTAAAGCTTCGAAACAAATCTGGTAGTATGATAAATAACTTCAGTATGTAATAAAATAGTCTTAAAACACTTAAGAATATATTTGCACTTATACTGATTCACATACAGATGGTAAACATACATAAAAGATGGTACAAGGCTATCGATTTCGACCAGTCACACCTGTCAGGTCAGGTGTGACTGGTCGAAATCGATAGCCTTGTACCATCCTTTATATATGTTTACCATCTGTATGTGAATCAGTATAAGTTTAAATATATTCTTAAGTGTTGTAAGACGTATTTTATTACATCCTGTAAGTAATAACAATACGTAATACGCTAGTCAAAAAGTTGCTTGATAAATAACTATAACTTATACTTACTACTTAATTGTAGGTTTAGCACATTTTGGATGCGTTAACCAACCTAATTTAGGCAAAAACAATTTTGCTTAAATTCAAATAAAGTACAAAATGTCATAAAACATCGGAAAGGAAGGCCAAATTCCAGTAATACATTTTGATAACCTAACTCACCATTTTTTTGACCCACCGCATGAAGATATTAGGACATTTTAAGAAATTATACGATGCCGGAAAACTCACTATGAGTAACTTATCATAACTTATTTATTAATAAAAAGTTGTAAATTGGAACATATCAGATGTGTCAACTTCCTGATCAATAAAACAATAGTTCGAGATCGGATTACTGTAATTATAAAGGTAGGGTATAATCTTTTTTCGTTTTGATGTCCAACCGATTAAATAACGACCGTCAGTTGATTCGAAATATAATGAAACGGTAAGAAGTGCATTGCGTTAACTATACATTTAATACTCTCATTATAATTTTTTAACTAAAATGTGTAGCTATTAACTTTCCAGAACTTCCTGTTTTTTCCTTTAACCATTTTAGCTATAAACCTTCTTCAATAGATTCTTTTGACTATATTTCTTTGCTTCAAACTCATAATTTAAGGAAAACTTATATTAAAACCGTTAGCTAAACCAACACTGGTCATTAAGTGCCACTGTTTTTCAAAGTTTTATCTGTGAGCGGAGCACGGCGATTATAGGGATCCTACCATTATAGCAGAGTGGTCGGCTGCGGATCGCCTCCAATGATTGTAATTAAATCTGCTACTGCCCTTCCGCAGTAGTGATCTTACAAAACGATATTAGTGCAAATCATTGCGCTGACTTATACCACTGTAGACTACTAATGTGAATATGCGTTGAGCCACACTTTTGATTTACCAATGGACTGTGTATAGAATATTTAGAACATTCTATGGGAAATAAGCTATTACTGTGGGTTGCATCGTAGAATAGTAAACGTTCTGTTTAATATAGCGTCTCGTTTTTGCCCTTGTTTTTCGAAACAGCAAACCTGCGTACTCAGCCCTAATGCTACTATAATGGGGAACTAGTAAAATATCTTGCCTCCCATTATTATGAATATAAATTAATTTAAGGTCCCCCCATGTTATTCTTATGGAGAATAATTACAATGTTACATATCGCTTATTTATGAATGTATATTGATGACACTATATATGTGACTTCACCTGGTTGTGGTGTATTGATAGCTGCACAGAAACCAATGGTTCCTGGGGCAGAAAACTGCGTACTTAGCTCTCATGTAATTCTTAAGAATAATCCTTAATAATAAACATAAGTTAATAAAACTTCTAGTGTGATTTCATCTAGTTGAGTTATATTGATATTTGCATAAACACACCCATTATTTTTGTTCCTTGTTCAGGAAACCTGTGTAGTCCGCCAAAATGTTATTGTTATGGAGAATAATTACAAAGTTATGTATTGCTTAGTTGTGAATATGTTTTTATGAAACTTGGTAAGTGGCATTATGTGGTATTAAGACACACGTGCTATCCATGCTTCATCTTACTAATTATTTGCATTGGAAATTCGCTCAGTACGCAGGTTTACTGCGACGGGGATGATATAGAGTTTATTACACACCTCTCACCTCGGCATATCATCCGGTTAAAACGCGCATTGGAATGCTCTTGGAATAGTATTTTACAGTGACAACGCGTGATGTTAATTTGCGACAGTAAGCTATGAATATTTAATCCATCGTTAAAACTCACTAACTCGTATGATCGCATAGCGATAATTGCCGCTTACGTTGTGCTTAACAAATCATGGAAAATAAAGTCCGCTTTTAAGTATATTTTATTCAATTCGTTACTTCAAACCTACAAATACATCTCCAAAGCTATTAAAATACAAACTTATTTATATATATTTTAAAAATGTCTATTTTAATCACTATACCGCTAGACCACTAGTAGTCATGAAGATAAATACACGAGAAATATGACCGCTAGTTATATCTAGTATTAGCACAGATTTTATGCTAAATCATCTGAAATTTTTAGTATTGAGAAATTGACTGGCCTGCACAAAAACGAAGGGACCAAAAGTATTTTTTTACATAAGGGCTGGTAGGTCACAGTGAAATCTCACGGCAAAAGCCTACCTGAAACAGGTTCGGGCCGTTCAGGTGCATTTGAGACAGCGTTTCTGTATTAATTATTTTAATTACTATAACAGATACATCATCGATGGGCGTATCTCCCAGTTTTAATTGGAACACATTTCAATTTGCTCGAATTTCACCGTGTAATATGTATAACTAATAACACATCTTGAACAACTCAATCCGATCCAGCAATTTGTTTAGAGCTGTCCGGACTGTAATCAAGAATCATTTGATTAAATATTTAAATGTACTCGACAGTAGATCATACTGGGTTCTAGTCACTGGATTGAGTTAATGTCTCTTACTTAAGTAAACACGTTTAGCAAAACTATATTTTTTAAGTTATTTATACACAAACACTAATATATAATAATTTCATTTTTTATAGGGATGTAAATTGAAATTATAATTTATACAATACGTCTGAAAGTTATATAAACTGATCGTGCGTACAAAAAACTAGTTGTTTGTATATACAGCCATATTTTAATTTTTGGTGCCTACTAAACAAAAACCAAATACATTTAATTTTTTGAGGGATTTAATGAGGTAACAAATTAGTCTGCATGACCAATAGAAGGAGAATATTCTAAATGTGAAAGTTTGGATGAATGGATATTTGTAGTTCCGACACTCATAAAGTACTGGACCGATTAAGCTTAAGTTGTGAATGAAAATAGCTTACACATTATTACATTAACATATAGACCTGATAATGTCCACATCCAACTTTTAGTCTCCACCCCACGGATTATGTAAGTTCCAATGCAAATCTTATGGTTATGGGAGGGTCAAATTTATAAATTTACTAGCTGTAATTGTTTGATAGTTAGGGCAAAGGAAATAATATGGTAGAATAATAAGCAAAAAGTTGATAGTGCTGGTTAGGGTAATATTTTTAATGTGTTTTAATTTGTCGCAAGCGAAACCGTGGGTAACAGCTAGTGTTATATACTTGTAAGAAAATGTATAACATATCCCGATTTAAATCGTAAAACTTTCTCAGTTTATCATTACAAATTACTATATTTGTCGCAAATTAAATTGTTGATAGTTTTTTTGGCGGGAAATAATTTAATTATACATTGAGACATAAACGAGAACATAATACTAATTACTTTCCATGGTTTATTAAATATTTAAATTTATCTAAAAATGAGTCATTTATAATAATATAGTTAGCCGCCAAACCTTCACGAAGCAGAGAGCAGGCCGTGGAAGAGTTCTCACCGCAGGTGCGTAGTCAGCAGCGTCTTCAATCTTCATCACGGCTGGCGTGATGATTATCATTACATCTAGGAACATAACTTCCTCACACCCTAGTCCACTTTCATCCAAGCCACAGCTCGCCGACAGTTCTGGATGGAGACGAAAAGAGAGCGTGCTAATCTCGAAGTGTTCAACTTCCATAATTCATAAGGATAGGAAATACAAAGTTAATATCTAGATAGGTTTTTTCCTTTTGGAGAACGTCTTCATGCGAAAAATATTATTTAAACAACCCTGTTAATCAATGAAAGTATTTTATATGGATAACATTAGATCAACAACATTACGGTGTTTTATTATGTTCTCTAGGGCTAAGGCGTGTCTTATACATAATACAGGGTGTTCAAAAAAGGTGGAGACATAATTTACGTAGTGATTCCTTGGGTCAAAATAAGCAAAAGGTTTATATAAACATATGTCCTATCTCCTTTCGTTTAGCGTCTGTCTGTCTGTATGTGTTTTTTACAAAAAAGTCATAACTCCTTAACGGTTTGAGCTACAGCGTTGAGATTTTGCAAAAACGTTGATCGTATTAGCCGCTTTCTTTGTGCAAAATGTGAATACAAATTCTTAAACCGTTTCAAAATGGCGGCTATTTTAAATATTTGACGCCAAATTTCACGAAAACCGTTAATTTTACCAAAACATTGCAAGATACATAAAATTTAGTAAATTGTATGGATATTTCAACAGTATCTTATTAAGCTTAGTTTGGACAAAGAATAACTGAGGAATTAATTGCTTTCTTGCTATACCTACAGTTTTCTCCATTTAAACAATCTTAAAACTGTAGGTTTAGCAAGAAAGAAATTAATTTCTCAGTTATTATTTGTTCAAAATAAGCTTAATAAGATATCGTTGAAATCTCCATAACATTTACTAAATTTTATGGATCTTGCAATTTTTTTGTAAAATTAACGGTTTTCGTGAAATTTGGCGTCAAATATTTTAAATAGCTGCCATTTTGAAACGTTTAAGAGTTTGTATTCACATTTTGCACACAGAAAGTGGCTAATAAGATAAACGTTTTTGCAAAATCTCAACGCTGTAGCTTAAACCGTTAAGGAGTTATGACGTTTTTTGTAAACAACACATACATACGGACAGACAGACGCTAAACGAAAGGAGATAGGACATATGTTTATACAAACTTTTTTGCTTATTTTGACCCAAGGAATCACTACGTAAATTATGTCCCCCACCTTTTTTGAACACCCTGTATATGCAGCTTGGATTGACGTTTGAACTCAGCTTCTCAGATAAAAAGTTGCAATTTACAAATTTGATCATAAGCTGTTGTTTCAAGAATCGTGTAAAAGTTCCGAATGAAAATATCTTGAAAGTCTATTATGGTTTTATAAAATACCACCTAAGGTAATAATACTTTGGGGGAATGACAACTAAAGCATTAGTTTGTTTTGCAAAAGAGTGCGGTTAAACTCACTGTGGGTACTTCACAGTGTAGAGAGGCTTTTAGGGCCTTAATAATCGTAGCACTCGCCAGTCTTTTCATTTTGTAAACCGTACTGTATTCTCGGTGTATAACCCAGCCGTTCAATCGCATAGTCAACGTACCAGATTATAAAATACATTTTCCTGAATTTTATAAATTAAAAGTGTTTGTGAGTGTTCCTAGTTATATTGGCAATACAATTTTACAAAAGGTATTAGCGAGTGGTTAACTGTTCACACAATTCTCTTATTAAAGGGCAAACTTGAAAACTATTGAAAATTCAGTGAATGAGGTGGTTGCAATTTTCCAGCATATACAATCATAATACGTTTATCTTTTTGACGTAGTTTGTTTAGGTATTAAGCCTGATACGAGAATGTTATTAATACCCCTGGCATATTCAAAATGTCCTTTTATATGGGTCAGAAGTATGACGCATTATAAGCACTATACGCATTAACAGGGGTCATTACAAATTTATTTTGTATATGGACCTAAGCTCAAGCTTAAACTCAAAATCTCTCTCCTTGCTTGCTCCCTTTTCTAGTGCAACCGAAAACACATTGATTATACTAAGTGAACTTTACATCAGGAACACACTGTCACCACTTGAGGTAATGAAGGTCCATCTCCAGAAATTTTCCTAATCCAGGAGGATTAAACATTTTGAACAGAATGTAATGGACATTTCATCCTTCTCTAGTATTTATGGTTTTCCTTTTTAAGTCATATTTACAAAGGCGTGTATAACGAAAAGTCCTGCTTCGATAAGTTTCCATATATGATTAAAGCTTCCGCACCGTTGATTTAAAAACATGATATAAAAATGGTTTAAGAGCTGTAGCACTTTAAAGCCTCTAGCTAATACCTAATTCCATAGGCCATATAGAGGGTGGAATCCAGGCCATACAGCAAGAACATCATATAAAAGTACCAGATGGCTTAAACACTTCAAGCTTACCATCACATAAGGTACTGGTAATGAAACTCATGAACATAACCCCGCCAATTAACATTTGTCGGGCAAATGGCCACTGAACTTTACCGTGATACGCCGTGAAGCAGTGTTCGCTGCTCCTCCAGAACCAATAATTATTCGCCCTAAGCGGCGCGCTCTGCCACTTAGTCCCCCAACTACTGGTGATTCCGCTTAAGCTCCTTCTGTGTTTGGTTTAGAAAGCGGCGCTTCGCTGCGCTATGATCTAGATTTTATGCACGAGCTCAGCTCTACAATTAGTGGCAAGTTTCGTCTTTGTTTGGAAATCCGAGTTTATGGGAGAGGATGAGGAGGGATTATGCTGTAGAGATGGTTCCACTGAGGTGAAATGGTGGAAGGGGGGGGGTAGTGGAAATGTATTATTTGAGTAGTCAAATATTGCATGTAAAACTATTGCTGTGTAGCGGTAAGATCTATGTGACGAATCTATAGATATTTGTGGTTAGGGTTTGGGACATTTTTAATCCATATCTTGCCACAAAACTATGATTTCATTTTAAAATCAATTTTTAATGGAACAAAATTGTTCTAATGGTTTCTAAATACATTGGTGGTAGAAGGAAACATATTATTTAAAATTGAACATGGATTTAAGTTTGTGGAAATGACGGTTTGGTGGTAATTATGTCACATATAGCGTTTATAAAACAGTTAATTAACACTAAGCAAGTAAACATAATAGATTATGGTCAAGTAGGAAATCAAGGACTTTTCTAACAATATAAGAAAGTTTTATTAAGATTAGATTTCATTTCAAGCGTTTTTATGAACACTAATAATTCTTTAAAAAGAAATTTTGTTGAAAGAGTAATTTCAAAAAACAATATTTAATAAAAAATTGATATACTGGAAAGAAATACACTTGAATAAATAAATATGTTAAAGAAGACTTACCGTTATCATTGGAGTTCAAAGTCTTACTTTATTTACACATTATGAAACAATTGTCCCCGTATCACCTGGATTTTGCGTGTTAGTCTGTATTTAGCTCGGCAATTTAGAAACGTATCCTTTCGACGTGAGAAACCGTATCATATTTGAAGGTGTTCCCGTGCCAAAACCCTATCACAATTTGCTAATAAGACGGTTGAAAAGTATATATACCAAGAACGAGTCCTTTAAAAAGGATCAGAAGACGAAGGACATTAACACTTACTCCTGGCAATTAATCAGTCGAAGTTGTTGACGGGACGGCTGAATGGTGATTGTCCGGGGCCGTGCACTCGAGTGTGTGTCGTATTTAATTAGCCCTCGGTGGGGATTCGTCGCGCCAAGCTGCCTGGCCCTACATTATGCATAGTCTGGACCCGGCCTCCGTTTACATAACAATATTTGTTCTCCGTGTGAACAAACGGCGCGGTATATTAAAATGTGTACTCTGCTCTCGGCTCTTCCGTAACGCTCGGAGGTACAGTGCTTGTGTTGTTATTACGTTTGGGAGTGGGTCACTTTGTGTCAAAGAGACTTTTGAGGATGGATAACTCTGTGTCACTGATCAATTTGAGGGTGGAACACTCTGGTCACTGATAAATTTGAGGATGGAACTTTGTACTACATATAGATTTGAGAATGGAACACTTTGTGCTACATTTGTGGATACATTTGAGAATCGAACATTGTGTTACAGAGACATTAATGATGGAACACTTTGTGTCACAAGTACATTTAAGGACGGAGCACTTTGTGTCACAGACACGTTTGAGGATGGAACAATTTTTGTCACAGAGACATTTGAGCATGAAACTTTTTGTGTCATAGAGACATTTGAAAAAGGAACCCTTTTTGTCACAGATACATTCAAAAATGGAGTAGTTTGTGTAACCGATGCATTTGAATATGGAGTGGTTTGTGTCACAGTCACGTTTGAAGATGGAACACTTTGATTCATAGAGAAATTTGAGGATGGGACACTTTGTGTCACAGGTACTTTTGAGGATGGACAAAAATTGTGTCACAGAGACATATGAAGGTGGAATATTTATTTTTTAAATCGTTGTCGAGTGAGTTAAATAAGATAGATCTGCTAATTAGGAATTTTCTAGAGACGTTTTCAAACATTGATTATTGAAAAAGATTTAACGGTGTTTTGATATCAGGTACCTGTTCCATTCTTAAGGTGCAAAATAACCTGAAACATAAAAAAACATAGTTTAAAACCCTAGGCAGTGATTTTTTGTTTTAAAAATTGAAAATATAAACATTCAACACTTATGAACAATATTTATGAACATTAAACATTCTAAAAATGAGTTCAGATTCCAAAATATGAATTTCCTAGAACCCATTGATTTACTCAATGGTTTCAAATGTCCTACCTTTTTAGACAACAAGGGTGGAACAATCCGACATTTGAATTTATTCAAAGCAATTTTGCACTTATCTGTGATAATCGAGTATCATATCAAACATTCCCACTTACTTCCGTAGCTGAAATAATTAAGTATTAATATTTAATTTTTGAAATTAGTAGTCTTCTAAGTCCGAATCCCAATAGTCCTCCTGGTACCTATTAATCTGAAGAAAAAAATATTTTTTTCAAGATTAACAACTTTCACTATTTATAAGATTAAAAAGTCTGTCCACTGAAACAGGTTTGAATTTTTTCTTGAAATAATTCAAACATTAATGGTTTCTAACAAACAAATAGGGAGTTAGTGAGTATGTTAACAGTGTTATGGGTAGAGCAGGTAAACATGTTGACTTTTATATATAAGTGGTAAGGATTCTTATTTTGTTCAGTTGGTGTACTCTTCAATATCCATGCCAAACGTTTGTAATTTGTTTAACAAATTCAGAACTGAACTGTCATGCACTAATTGGCTATACCCATGACAATGAAAATTATGATTTTTTTATAATTACACTATTATGAACATATCAGAACTATGGTAATGCAAGAAAATAACTAACATTGGCTGAATAAAATATTGTGTTTATTAATATATGAGACAAATTATGGATTAAACTGCAAATTTTTCAAGCTGATTCGATAACCTACTAACATTACATGACAAAGATAAAGGAAATAATAATAATTTTAAATATAAATATTTATTAATAATTACCATATGCTACTAATGTATGTAAATTGTCCACAAACGAGTTTCTATTCCTGTCATAGGCTATCAGCGTGGCCAAGCTGCCATAACACGAATTCCTTATATAAAGATCTTTCCTTATATAAAAATATTTGATATATTTGATCATAGGATAAGGAGTTGAAATTATAGGAAAGAGCTGATAAGTTTACGTTCATTTTTATTTTTTTTTATTTGTGTGCTATGAATTTCAATAAAGGTGTATCATTTACTGATTAAAATATTACTTTCATCTACTGCTGTCTACTGCTATTGACTATGGATACTGAAGAAGACTTCTCATTGTAAAAGCTGTCCCTATTTCTTTATGAGCCAGAATTCAAAGAGGACGTAATTACACTATTCACCAACAGAGTATACAGCAGTTGGTGTGTCAGGAAGTTAATTATTATTTGTTTTTTTTTGAGTGGAGATTTTTTACAAGTTAACGTAAATAACTAAATATCACAGTTAACAGCAGCACAATCTGATGACTTGATCAAACTATGCCCTCTTCAAATTCTGGCTAACACTAAAAGAGGGACAGCTGGGCCAAATTAGATGAGATGTCAGTATATATAGTTGATGCTACTACCAAGATGCCCTTGTAATTACCTAAATTCAAGTCTCTAACTGGTTAATCTATTGGCCCGAAAAGGGTGTAATCTCTCACATATTTTATAAAACAACAGATAAATAACTTTTACTATATCGATGTTCCACCGCACCGTTCTCCATAACCATCACGTCTCTTGACCGCTGTTATCCCATGGTCCATTTCCATGTAACATTCCCCGCAGTAACGAGTTGTTTGTCCACAGTTCTCACACGTGTTGTTATGGTAATATACGTCTCTCTCACTCTCAGGTAATGGCTCTCATTCTCTCTCTCTTACTCGGTGATTGCACCCAATCACTCAATATCCCCTTGTTTTGACGGCGGCCGGCGCCTCTTCCTCGTGCTCTGCATCTTTATCGGACAGTTTGAGATGTCTGTATCAGTGGGATAGAGGTGAGAGGTGTACAGATATATCGGTGGTCCTCACGAAGGAGGTATTGGGTCCAAATCCCGGCTCGGCCACAATTGCTGATTGCATCCCCAAATTGTCCCACTAGGTTATGTTGTAGGGAGGCCTTCATAGTCCTAACCCCGTCTGGTAAATCAGTTCTTGGAAATGGCTAGGTTTAGTCATGCACCTGGTTAGTATATTATCGAATGATTCTTGATACTCGTTATTTAGAAAGAGATTGACCTTTCACCCTAAAGGTATGATTAAACATATTACAGTTTCTACTGGGCACGAAAAAACTATCATACCTCAAACTACATTCAACTCCCAAATTTATTATCTCAAATGTTAAATATACATATTATAAAATACAAAATACGATAAAACATGTATAATAAAGATCTTATATACTTTAAAACAAAACCGGGTGTAAATATATTTACTATACCGTATCGTAGGGTGTATTGTTTTACATAATTATATTAAGTTATAGAAAAGAGATTAGCTTAACAAACAACTTTAAATTTAGGACTACGCTAATTATTTATTTGATTAAGTGTTATCTTTAAAATAATCTTTTAATATTTATCTGATAAGAAAAATAAATAAACATACATCGAGTTTGCAACATTCAATCCACGATTAAATCATGTCGATTTAAATTATCCATATCGATAGACTCATATTATTAGGTTGAAAAAAATCTCTAAGTCAACCTAATAAAAGTATGGCAAATTATCAATGTAAATAGTAAATATAATATTTCTAAGTAGTATATAATATATTTCTAAGTAGTAAAACCCGGTATCTATAAGTGTTACAGTAATAAGTGTAAATTTGTTTCTAAATAGAAATGTAGAATCTTCCGCATATATGTGGAAATCAAGGAATGTATGGCAACTGCAAATACTTTCGTAAATTAAAAACATATTTTTTTTCAACAATATATTTGTCTCTTATATTGGCAGATTGAAATCAAGATCCCGTTTTTTTAGCATTTACAGTATTTCTTTATATATGTGTACATTTTGTTCTGTTCGATTGTCTCTCTCTTTATTCGTCAACCTGTTATCTCTATGATAAATAAAGCCTGTGGTGACCTGATCAGCGATTTTTTAATATAAATATAAATTTAAACTATAAACTAATAATTGTACGATTTTTTATCTCGCTACTTAATATGGATAAGGATTATTAAATTGATGGAAACAAACTTATATTTAGGGAACATGCGATAAACATATTATACCACGTTTTGTGTATAGCAATATATCATGTGTTACTATCATACATGTATTAAATATATACTATCACCCAAAGTTTTTCTTGTTATTTGCTCTTCGGATAATTATTTTTGTAATTAAATACATAAATTGCTTAAGTATTAGATTGTTTTAAGGTTAAAACTAAAAATCGTAATATCCGAACAATTATCAAAAATAATATTGACTTTCCCACTTCAATGCAAAGCTAAAAAAATTATTAGACACATCAACAACGTTGTAACCCTTCCATACTACACAATGTCCAGCTGCTGCCGTCAAGATGTTATGATTAATGTTGCTCCATAACAAATTAGATTAGTTCGAACGGAGAGTGGACGCCATCTGTTTCTCCACTCACTCAAGTCTCTCGGCTGAAGTGCATGAGTCATGTTTATGTTTCCTACTTCATAGTTAAACATCCAAATCGAAGTTCCGAAATATATCACGAGAAATTAAGAGTAGGTACATATATATTATGAAAAAAATGTTATGCATAGTATAATACTGTTTATCTTTTCGATAAAGTTAGAACAGTTAGAGATGTCCATATTTTTATGTTAGTATAAAATTCCATAATTAAAAAAATTTAAAATAATAAAGAACATTTGATGTCTAAAAATAAACTTAGATAGCAAATATGTAAATATTTAATTTGATAAAACTATTTTTATAAATGTATAATTAAAACAGCATACAACAAAATCATCATTCATAACTTTAACATGGATCATTAATACATTGTATGTAAAATAGCTTTTAAATAATATCCTCAGTATTGATGTGGTCTAAATACAAAATTCTTAAGTTAAAAAATAGTATATAAATAAATGTAAAATGTTCAGTTTTATTAGACTTTTGTTCTTATTACCATGTAGTAGATCTCGATTTGCAAAAAGTGGCAATATTAGTTTTTATAAAT
Organism: Allygus modestus; assembly: GCA_963675035.1. Lineage (NCBI taxonomy): Eukaryota > Metazoa > Arthropoda > Insecta > Hemiptera > Cicadellidae > Allygus > Allygus modestus. The sequence goes on from OY776115.1 coordinate 24,368,364, forward strand.
GTACAAATTATATATTTTAACTACCTTTTTTACCTAAATTCATCCATTTCACATGTTCTTATTTTATTTTAATTAGAAGGGATGATATGCATTTTACAATTTTAATATTAAAAAAAACTTCACGGGGTAGTATTTTTTAAATCAAAATAACACTGTAATAGTTTCTTTATCAGACAAACATTTTACACATTTACAAATATTTAATTCATAGTTCTCTACATTGTTTTATATGCTATAAAAAGTAACCGTTAACCTTTTTACCATCTGAACAAGGATATTACCCCCTAACTAATCCCCATAAAGTAATTCTTAACAACCCCACTCTCACCCACCTCACCCCTAAACCTAATCCCATAGGAGGAACACGTCACGGCCGTGCGTTAACACGATTGCAGCCAAGTCAAACATTCGCTGAGGGTACGCTACAGCCAGTACCTTGTAACCTTGTAATCCGGGAACACAACAGCATAATCCTGGAGTCGCGTCCCAGCGCGGCAGTTGCGATCCTTCCTGTGAGAACTCGACCCTTTTCGTCACGCGCGTCAACGCCGCTACGAAATTTCGCCCTTCGCAGATTTATAGCCACATTACGCCGCGGTTGTCTCTTGCACTAGCCGTAATTATGATAATGTTATTGTGAGCCGTGCCTATTTGCATGGCGAGGAGGTATTATAATGTCACCACCGGGTTCAATTTCAGCTGATTGGACTCCTCAATAACTCTTACTCTCGGCAGATGGCACGGCGATAGCGTTAATGAATGCTGCGATTTATTGTAATTGATATTAGCCAGTGCGCTGCCAAGTAGTGCGCATGTCCGCATGGTTCTGGGATGCGGTTACGTCAAGTGACTGTGCGGTGCTCGAGAGTGGGCTAAAGTCACGAAACATATGGCGTTTCTGCCTGCTTCCCCAAAAGACCAATACTAACTTCCAAAGACGCCCCTTCTCAATAGACTATCCCATAACGTTGATTTATAGCTCATTTCAAATAGCAAAAATGTTCCCGGTGATTTCAACAAAATTTGGGTATCACAAGTAATATTTGTTCAATACAATTCCAATATTTTCGATATTTGCAATTGTTTGGTGGGTGAAATGTTTGTGATATCCAACCTCAGCTCACTGAAATTGCTAGTAATGTTATTTGTAGTCTTTAAAATTAACCATAAATAAACCATTTCCGATGATCTGTTAACGAAGGACGGGCTTTGAAAGTTAACTTTGGTCTCATGGAAGATGCAGGTAGAAAATTAATTCAAACAGCATTAAATTACTATTAAGAGGCTATATAGATAAGTAATAGCATTAATATCAATGGTTCAACACTTATTTCTAAAAGTACTGTTGAGTCCTTTACTTAAAGAAATATGATTATTATTACTTGACAAGGAGGAACGATATGAGTAAATCAGATAAATCTGTAATTTATTTTTTGATTCATTTGGACTTTACCTATCGCTTCTAGTGTTTAAAACTACACTACGTTTGGAGGCAGCGATGCAGAACAGGTAATGTATTGTCAGTTTTCCATTTGTTCGTGTATATAAATGTTGTGTTAGTGTATTGTATTTGAATTTTGTATATGTATTAGTTATCTTTGTGTTAGTGTAAATTAAAATGTAAAAGAAAAAGATTAAGTTAATCCAACAAATTTAGGTTAGTTAGGTGTAAGAACTTGATATTTAGATGTAAGTAGGGGTCACTTGATAACGGGAGGAGTTTCCTTACCTCCCGAAACGTAGTGTAGTCTTAAACACTAGAAGCGATAGGTAAAGTTTAAATAAATCAAAAATAAATTCAAATCCATCGCTATTATGAGTTTCAAAAATACAGTTAAATCTGAAATATTTTGTTTTTTGGCTCGTCAGATACGGAAGCTTTATTAGGTCTATAGAAAAGCCTACGTTAAAAACTTGCATGTATAACTTCGGATTAAGATGTTTCTACTTGAGCCAACCGTCAAAAGACACAGAGTCTCTGTTGAATTTATAAGTTGTGTTAATTGTAAATATTTAAAAAATCAGAAATGATAACATTTTCAGTTTTATCTGGAAGTTTGCAGACTGACTTGTATAAAAATTTAAACTATTTTGGTATACTAGATATGTAGCCTAGATATGAAAACCTAATAACAACCTAGATATACTTTAGTTAATTCTGCTTATTAATGGGAAGCATCTACAACCCTGGTCACTTTTATCATGTAGCAGCCAAGACAAATTATTCACCTATTTCACAAGAGCACACTTCTAGCACCCACGACAGTCTGTGAGTGTGTATGTGAGAGAGAACGGTTGGAGGGAATGACGTATATAGAGCAATGTAAGGACCTCCCACAGAGAGAGGCCCTATTCCATCACCCCCACTAATGCACTTTTAAAATCCACTCAAACAGTGTTGTCCCACCTCCAGCCGCCTACTGAGGCTTCTCCGACCATCGCACTGTTTTTTGTGTTGTGAACCTACAGCCTGAGCCGAGGAGTAAATGAACGACTATGAAATTAAACGAAATTAACAAGCTTTTGTATATTGCATAGTGTTGTATGATTTGTATATTCGGAATATAATTTAGTTAAATACCATACAGTCTCTTACAATGGTCCAGATTGTGAAGTATATCTTTGTATAAGGAAAATAATATTGAGAAACTAACAATACTTTATACACTGTTTATTCGTTTATATTATTATTTTTCACGGTTTCATATCAAGCATTAATTGGCTAATAATCATTAATTGCAAAAAATTCTGATGTAAAAACAAGTAGACTAGGATTAATCTCGATGTAAATTAGAAATATATCTTGTTTTTATTTAGTGATGAGTAGCCAATTAATACTTGATTTTTCATTTTTGTATGTTTGTTTCCCATTGTCAAAACAATCATGATTTTGAAAACGAGCAGAAATACTGAGGAACTTTAAATTCCCCTTGTGGCTGAAGTGTGAGTTCACGTTTTTGTACTTTATTCCCAGACATATAAGTATATATCACTTTTAAGGCAAAGCCGACTAAACCCTTAAATTTTAAATGAAAACATAAGGGATCGAAGGTATGATCCCTTGAACATAGGTCCAGGACACTAACCTTCATTCTAGGATGGTGGGCACATATAAGGAAAGACGTAGAGTCCGTTGTTTTAGGTAGGTTTTTTCATATAAAATCTTAAATTTCTGTAACAGTTAAAAGGCGGTATTTAGTGTTGTATATGATGCACAAAACATACATTAATCAAATGGAAGAGAACTAATTAAATGTGATAGTAAAGATGTCAGATTAACATTTTCACTTCTTAAACACTTTTGTGTAGGGTCTGACTCTTTGAAAGAAAGTATAACCAAGAGTGCCAACATTCGCAAGGAACCATTTTCCGACCTTCCACATCAGACCTTACACGATCGTTTCGTCTGTTCTGCGCCGCCAGACTGAGTGTCCCGCGCCCCTGCTCGCGAATGGGCGTGCGCGCAAGGATGACTCGAATGATCCATTTAACGACGTGGCCGTCGCAGATAAATCACACCATCCTCCGTCCCATCCTGGGTTTATGACTACGGACGACAACCCGAGCCACTTGAGCCTCGTTTAAGAAAACAATTAACCCTCATTGGCTGGATGGCGGACGGCAGAGGTCTCGTCTGCTCGCCTACTACATCCAACAGCTGGGGGTTTACCCTCCAAATCACCGGTTGTGGCTGGGTTTTTGTGGAAGATAGTCTTACAGAGTTATTATATCTGGTTAAAATTTCTCGATGATTAAGTAATTATTTGTTAATGATTTGATATAAAAACATTTGCTGCTGCTGCCTAAGAAACATTTAGGCGTTGTTAGCGGCACGATATTTTATCATGAGCGGCTGATTACAGAAAGGTACCATTGATCAAATATTGGATGGACTCAGGAAAACACCAACTATTCTGGCTAGGACTTCATTACTATCAGATGCTAAATAAAAATGTTTATTACACTTGATTAACTATTCTTATTTAACTAATTATTGACGTAATTATTACCATTTAAAAATACACAAGAAGCCCATACACATGTAAAGTGTTTCATAGACTTAGACCTGGTGATGTTCTGAGGACAGATCTTATCGTAAGATTAAAAATATGATTGTATAAGGTAATTCATTGTTTCATTTGTAATTTTTTTCTTATCCTACAATGAATGTAAAAACGTTATCTAAAATTAAATTAACACAGTCATATTGCACTCTGACCTCTGTTTGAGTGTGTGTAATCTTTTTATTATGACGGTAACGTAAGGGAATATAAAATTCCGATTCAATACATTTTTTTGTAAAATGGATTTTTCAGAGCGACCAAAGTAAATTATATGAACTATATAAGTTAGCTGCACCTATTTTTGAAAATTGTGTGCGAATTTTGTTGGAATTCACAGTTGAAGTATATAGTTTTGAGTATGATTATATAAAGTGCACTAAACTTCTGTCTAACACTTTTAATTCTAGGTCTGGTGTACTACAAGGAGTCAAATAAAGCCCTCTCAAAACCTTTCATTAAGGGGCATATACGTTTGGGAAAGCTATATTCTTCCTCTTTGAAGGTAATCCAACGAAAATCTAGCAGACAATCCTGCAGAGGCTTTTGGTTGGTATAAAACCACTGGAGCTCCTTCACAATTGTAAGTTTCAATCGTAGAATCATACATTATTGTCATTTAATCCTACATGCGGTGACTCGATGGTAATTTAAACTTTCCGATCGTTGGTTAAATGAACATTAATATACTTAGTCTTTACACCTCGTACTGCTATTGTAAATCTCTGTATGCCATTCATCCTACAGCTTCTTGCATGAATCACCATGAGGTGGATCAACATTCATAGCAGCAAGCGAAGTCTTTCATCAAATTCGTATATCATAAACTTGCTTCAGAAACTTGAAAAGCATGCTAAAGCATGTTATAAGAATTATACAATGCTAAATCACAGGGAGTTTACCTTTGCGGCTGGAAGTAAGCTTATGCTGGTCTACTTACTATCATAAGCCATAGCATAGCTTTCACGTTTCTGGAAAGTTTCGTTTCTAGGTGTTTCAGGTGTACGTTTCCACCAGTCTTTTGGGAGTATTCCTCCATAGACTATGTTTGCGGAGGTAGGCATTCGCAAGTTTCAAGGAGGGTTTGTCTCTTCAATGCATGTCGATTTAGGAGTGTATTTACAAATTTACTATTATTTTACTTACTTCGTCGATCTAATGCAGTCTTGTTGGACGCGTTTCGTCTACAAGATAGTATCATGAAACATCGTGCGCACGGGTCCGGGAGCTGGCTTGGGACTCAGTTGAGTTCCGAAAACATGGTTTTATAATAGTATTTTCTTTAATCGTGTGTACGTTTGTAATGTATGTAAACATTAATTTTAAACAACATGACGCAGTTACTACTAGACCTACACAACGCAAACGCATGAGTAACCTAGTGTACAATGAATGGAAGCTGATGATGGTCTAGCACCGAATCAAGAACACATTTGGATTTACGACGTAAGTAAAACAATAATTAATTTTTCATAATCAATCTGCAGCTATAAACCGCACATAGTGTATGTCATTCATCCTACAGCTTCTTGCATGAATCACCATGAGGTGGAACAACATATATAGCAGCAAGTGAAGTCTTTCGTAAAATTCGTATATCATTCGTATACAAATAAATTCGTATTACAAGAGTATGTTTTTGGTGTCTCTTTTGAAATAATAATAAGGCTAATAAACAATATTTAGTAAATCAACCCTAAAATATTGCACAACTATCTATTGACAAATTAACCCAAAAAATGCACTTTGGAAAGGTGACTAGCAATATACATAATATTTTAGTGTCAACATGAGCAAATCTTCCGCTCGACCCGACATCCACACCGGGTCCGGCCACGCCACTACGCCACCACGCCACCACGCCGCAACACGCACGCACGCATGCCGTCGCATCTCCACAATAACTCACTAAATCAGAGTCACACTGAACTCTGAATGGGGGGAATGCATGTCAATAAGTAATCTCGTACCGACGCCTCGAGTATAATTGGAAGATCAATGCGGCGATGCTATCGTCGGAGGAATGCCAGGCGAGCGACCGGGACGCGCTCTATCGCCGCATCAATCTACTACTGTGCTGTACCGCGGGATTTATGTGGCTTTCTTCATTTACCTATAAGGCAGGAAAGTACTTGCCCATGGGAAAGTCCGTCGGGTCACGACCGTAGCCTGACCGGGGAAAGGCACGGGCGAGGGATGCACGAGCAGGCCCAGCAACCGCCACTGTAGCGACAGGTTGTTGACAGCGGGGGGATGTGCCGTACTAGATATCATTCGGTATCAGTTACTCCCGTACAGGTTGCGGGGAAATATTAGTTACAAAAACCTAATTTCAGATATTGAGTCACTACCTGATAGCTGTTTCAAGAGAGCCTGATGATATACGTATTGGATTAAGTCAGGAAAGGGAGCATTACATTAGGTAATACAAAGCAGACGGCAGTTTTGCAATAGTAATAAATAATATATTAGGGAATTTTATGTAAAAATATAACAAAAAGATTGATTTGGAAAGATAAACAGACAGCTGGTTAAAAGTAACAGGTAGTGGAGAATCATGTGAAACAGATATGTTAGTACAGTCTAAATCACATCATATTAGTTACATTTATAAATTGAATACAAAAACCTAATACTAATATATTCGACCATCCATAAGACGGTGGAGGAGTGGGGTGTTTTGTTTCGCAAAAAAATATACGCTGTCACTGTATATTAACCTATTATTAACTAATGATTAAGGCAAAGGAAAAAGTTAAATAACTAGGCTACACACGTAATTTGAATAAAATAAAATAATAGGAGAGTTAAATCAATAAACTACCAATTAAATGCCAACTTGGGATTAATTTTGGCCTAGATTAAAATTACTTTTGCTAAACTCTAATGCAGCAGAGCACCACACAATTCTGCCGCCGCGTCGTCGCCGGCGAGTCGTTACCCCGACATCGTGCAACGTGGGAACTCGACCGACTACTCAAATAATGACCAAATTACTCGGTGACTTGTAGCCGCCAAACACCGACAAGCCACGTCTAATAAATGTCATTTTTCTTTGAAATGAATTTCCTTTTTAAAGAAATCAGAATGACTCGTCCGTTAGCCGAAACGTCCCGCGGTGTTTTTGTGGCGAACGTGCGGCACGACGTCGCCGACGACGCGACGGACGTTGCTGTTGGCAACCTACTACGAACACTACGTCTCGACGCTCTTCGTGTCGCTACTCATTTGGACTTCGTTGACTTTCTAGGTTTTTGCATCGCGGAAGCTAACGAGTCGAAATAAAAAAGGGAAACACTGTCTTTGGGCTTGTTGCTGCTTCTTTGGACGCTTGTTCCCGAGTACGAATGAGGAGTGATGAAAATGGTGCATATGAGGGGTTAATTTATGAAAAAAAATACTTTGACCATTTTATAAAACGGTAATGTATTTTTCATATAGATCTGTTACAGGTCATATTCTATGAGATCTTCCCCTAGCAAAATTTAAAAGTAGGGTAAAAAATAAACCTATTTGATAGCTCATTGCTATTGAAGAGCTTTAAGAGATCGCCACTGTGCAGTTGAATGATTATTGTTAACTTGTGTGGAGAAGAATATTTTAGTCAATATAGTTTGACTTTCTATTTGGGCGTTGTAATTGGTTTAAGGTTGCCGAATTAGAGGAGTTGTATATTTTCTGATAGTGAAGATGTTATTGTTCTTGTATCTTGTCGAAGGTGGCAAGATTAGTCTAAAATGAAAAATGAAAATTTAAAAAGTTACGTTGATTGTCCAACTCACTGCCCTGAATTTAATTTTCTCGATTTCCTGATAACATAGTTCATCTACGTTGTACAAATGAAGTACGTTTCTTAATATATTAATTTTCAGGTGAGAAGTCGATGTCAAACTGAATTTGGTCTATAAGGAGGTAAGGTATACCAAAAGTTTAAACTAATTTACAGTGAGATTTGCTGGAACGTTTATTTTATTTTCAATAACTGTCTGTAACAAAAATACCACTTCTACAACAGGCATCGTATTATTTACGATTGTCATGGTAAAAATTATTATAATGACGAGTTGAACGAGTTTATTTTATCCATTAGAGGTGTTGGACACTCTGAAAATCGCTAGCTATCTCTCATTTCCTGGATGTAAATGGCAGCTGATACTGAGATATCATCAAAAACTGCAAGGTACACATATGAAATTTAAATTAAAAAATCAGACCTAGGCTCGTAGTTTAATAGCTCACATTTCTCCGGCTGGAATGTAATTGGACCAAACAGTGAACGATGCTGGTCAACCATTCATCAAGTGTTATTAATGAACTGGGCCTGACTAATTGTGTGTTTAAATGCCTCCCTTTAGGCGCGCAGCCGCCGCCACCGTATCCCCTTACACGCGCTATCGTCCAATCAAGCCAACTATGTGGTTGGTTTTGTTTGCTACAATATTTTGATGAATGGTTTTATAACGTTTTGACCTGTGATTTTAATTAGATAAAATTATACTCTCCCGAGTACTAACCCAGCTAAGGATTCGACGTAGAACCCAAAAAATTTTCATAATCTAAAACCCATAGTATTTTAATCACATTTTCTTACTTGACAATTTAAGAACGATGATGCATAACACAAAAAGATGACAAACAGGCGATTTTAAAATTTAAATATAATTAGCGTAATTCAATTGAATAACATATTAAATAAATGTTGCATATAGTTTGTAAACAACAAGGGATGTTTCATAATGGCCCTTCCTTCCCCATAAAGCTTATTCATATGCAAATATATATTTCTTCCGAATCGAGAATATCTAATGATTTTTATGTCACATCATAATTTGGCCGCTCCCTATCTAAGTTAATTCTAATGAAAATATATGTCTAGGACAATATTATCTAGAAGTTTATACAAAAAATTATACCGATTGAAGAATTATTTTAGCTCTCTTACAAGAAGATTGCGAGATTAAAATTTTGGTTGGTTATTGGGCGTAAACATTAATTTTAATCATTTTGATTATTTCGTTCACAATTCAGGGCTACTAATCGATAAATATGTTGAATAAGATTATTAGTATTAAAATAATAATAACAGAGTACCCTTTTATGAATTAGTCTAGTCTCCAACGATGGCCTTAGTCCCGAAACTAGGCAATCTTTTAATAACAAGATTTAAATGGCACTCTGTTATAATTCTTTTAAAACTAATAATCTTATTCAACATTATTATCGATTTTGAATAAAACAAAACTTTTGTATTTTTGTTGTACTTTAATAAAATGGTGCTTTATGGATGTCGTTCTTCACGTGTATATCTACAATTAAAGAAAACAGTTAATGAAACTAGTTCATTATTCACAGTTTACTGCTCCACTTTTAACTCTCATTTAATGGCACCTATTAAATGTTATTGGACGTATAAATACACGCAAGTTATCTTATAACCTCGGCTACATTATTGATTCTTGTTTACGATACCGATAAAGTCTGCTGTAAATTCCTCTTAAGGTACGTACTTCGGTTCTGATCCGGTGTGTATGCGGGCTATGGGATTGGATTTCTAGTCGGTAGGGTTGTACACCTGTCATTGCCGTCCCAGGATGTCATTAAACAGGAGTATCGTAACATTTTTATCGTACATGTAAATATTACAGTTTATCATGCCATGAAAAGGAATTTTAAATGCATTATTTTATTCCTAATTCAGAATCAGTAAGCATTTAAGGAAGTTGTATTTACTTTTACAAATTAATGTACAATATCTTAATTTGTTCTGTTTTGTTTCCGGCCTGTGAATGTTTTTACTGATTTATTCAGTAAATGAAACACATTGAAACGAATTATTAGTATTATTAACGTTACATTTTATTGTATAAGTAATTCGTTTGCACACGCTAACATCTTCTTACACTGAAGTAGACGTTAATAAAGATGAGTAAAATCACAATTTATCGTAATAATTGTAAAACCAAAATTACATCTGCTAAATATAACTTGTTGATTGTTGAAACTGATTTGTTATGATTCACATGGATCATGAACAATCTCTCTACTAAAGTTTATACTGTACAAACAACTTTTTATCCCTTTAAATCAAGTCAAAGTTAGAGATTAAATATAAAAAAGCAATAAATACATCTCGCCACCCAATTTTTGCTTTAAGACATTTGTCGGAAGTGAAATACATTTTTTCGTTATCAACGTCTACGTGTAATCTAATCTATTTAGAATATTTAGTGAAATTTGAACAGAACAAAATATGATGAAAAACCCGTTGAATTCTATATATTCCATTTTATAAGTTCAAAAGTGCCAAAATTATTATTTTATTTATAATCTTTAGTATGACATGTACATGTCTAAGCTATGGAGTTCCCTGAAGTTGATCAAAGGTGTCAGATACAAAAGAGTTAATTTGGGTATAAATTCAGAAAAGTGTGGGAGGAAAGCATGTTAAAAAGCTGATGATAGTACATGAGTTAGAATATGTGCGAAATATAAGGAAACAGATTAAATTCAAGTTCTAAAAGTATGGTTTTTGTCAACCGAGTGCCTTGCAATAACAGACAAATAATTAAATAATTTAATGTTAATTTAAAAATAAACTACATATAAAGAATTTTCCAAAGGTCATAAAAAGAGTTGGCTTGTAGCTAATGTGTTTTATAACTTGTCACTTTTGAGGTAAACACTAAATTATTATCAAATAAACTGTATTATTGTATTTTAAGTAAAATGGCATTACTTACACCGAATGTCATTTTCAAAGTCATTCTACAACTTGGATTTTCTGGCTAGACTTAATTTATATAATTTTATCACATGTGTGTGCAAAGAATAGCATGGTCACTGATTGTACGTGAATACTCTATCAACAGCCCGAGAGAAGCCGCTTAAATTTATGGCCAAGTGGCACCCTGAAAAAAGGAGTTCCTTAAAGAGCATACATTTCATAAGCATTATCACCCTGAAAAAGTAAGAATATGAGGTTCTTTAAAGAGCCAAATAAGTGACACCGGACGCTATTTTACTCTTTTAAAATCCTTATCAATGCTGAAACAAATTCCCGTTGTGGAAGATTTGTGTCTGACAAGCTTCCTAAAGAACCCAAAAGTCCAAAAATCTCACATCTAACAATTCTAAGTTTGTGGAAATTGTAGCCTGTGGAATAGATGTACGCTGAATTTAAAACATTTATGAATAAAAACGACGACGATTCATCTGCTGTAGCGGGAAAGGTGAGAGCCATTGTGAAGCGTGCTCAGAACTAATTCCATATTTCCGCTCATTCACACGACCATCGCCACAGAATGGGGGGCGTAGTCATATGTTAATGGGGCTGAGCGGTTGTGTGTTTTCTCATATTCCGAGTTGCCTACAGTTTATGTTACTGTTTCATGTCGTCTTCATTATAATCTATTACCTTTTTAATATAGTCCTGAAAATACTCGACTTTTCCAGTTTCGCGATGTTGTATCTCATAAAGTAAAACACACACTTTTCTTTAATGCCTAACTGACTTAGCTAACTATGCCTAACTTTAACCAGGTTAGGTTAGGTATGCTTTATGTAATAGCAGTTTTAAAAGTTACAGTTATAAATATAATAATACTGCATTTGAATATTATTAATTTACAGTCCAACATTTGTAAGTGATTATATATACTGTTATAGTTACATTTCCCTATAACAAATAAGTAGTAATCTATTTATAAATTTAAGAAAATGTTTTTAAATTTCGACTTCTAACGTGTAGGGATCAAAATCTAAAATTCACAAACAAATATTGCCAAACCAAACTCTGGGGGGCGTATATTTTACCTAGATTTATATAATTCAAATTACTATACATTTGTAAATATATGTAGTTTCATGCAAATATCTTAATTATATTGTCCTCGACACTATTTATAATCAAACCATGTTAGCCAAATTAAGATTTAGTAGTATGGTCTAATATTTCTAAAGATAAACCGCGATTCTTTATATATATAATTTACTATAGCATGTGATAAAAATAAGTTATAAATCAACATGTTATTAATAAGCTCATTGGACCATCCAGTTAAAGTGAAACACTAGCTTTGCTACTCGAACTTAACTTAATGTTTATGAATGTTTATGAAGTAAAAAAAAATCAGCTGGGATGTTTTTAAAATGTAATGCAATATCGAGGGGACAAATATAATACTGTTGCATGTACTTTCTTGGTATTTTATTTAAATATCTGTTATATTTTCGTGGAACATTATCACAGTCGCAATATATTTAAGCACAGCTTTGTAACCGTAAGTATTTCTATCTCACTCTGAAGTCCTCCTGATACATCTGCGAATACAATAAATTTGAGATTGTTTTTATAGTATGAAAATAAATAGAAATATTAGTAATAAACCATGAATTTTATTTTCATAAAAGTTTAAAATAAGAGTTAAAACTTCTGTCACTCACCTTTAGGGATCATCCTGCAAACAATGAATTCAGCCACATATTTCTGAATGGTTAACCTCTTAAGGTTATTGGATTAATGTTTACAGCTTTGAGAATTGCCAGATAATGTTCCTTTGTGTCCAAGATGCCATAGAAATTGTGCAATATTGATCATCGAGCCTCCCACACCTCTGCGATTACTTGCTCTGCACAACATAGATTACCGCTTCAGTTTTTTCCACTAAATCAGCCATAGTCTTAATGATATCAAACTATCAAGAAACCGTTTAACACCGTTTCCGTCGAACAGAATAAGTATTCCGTACAACATACAATACTTTTATTTTCTGTTTGGTCATCAGTCGTTTATATAATGGTTTCTGATGAATAAAACGGTTACTTACTCCGTACAATAGGCAATACCCCTTAAGTTGTTATTTCATTCACAAAGTCAGTATTAGTTATAATAGTTTCTAATTTCTCAAACGGTTACTGATTCCCCACAACTTATAATACTCCTTTAGTTTGTATTTATTTCGTTCACAAAGCCAGTCGTGATCATAACGGTTTCTCGATGTCTCAAACGGTAACTTACTTCATACGACAATTTCACAATACAATTTCGTTCACAAAGTCAGTCGTAGTTATAATGGTTTCTAATGTGTAAAACGGTTACTTATCCCGTACAACACACGATACTCCTCTAGTTTTGATTTTTCGACCCCCAAGTCAATCGAACTCCCAACGGTTCCTCGACGTCTCAGTCGTCGGCGTCGGACACCCCCAGGCCCCAGGCCCCACGACCTCCTCTTCCTCTTCTCCGGCAGTCGTCCGCCGCGGCTAATACATATTTCATAGCTCTGCCCCAGGAGAGACCGCGCCGCCGCGGCGGGAGTGCGCTGCGCTGAGTCCAGTCCATTTCCCAGTTATAGCTGCCTTAAAAGTGCTTCTAATGACACGAGGCCCCATTCAGGGAAAGGTTACATCTCGTGAGAACCAGGATCAATGGAGAAGCATGTGTGGTCCGCGGTTCCCACAATTGTACCGGGTTTTTGTTGGTAAAATGGATCGCGATTTGTGAAGTAAATTTGATTTTTTTCTTAAGGTTGTATCTGTTTACGTGGACTTTAACCGCAATTGTTGGCCATTAACTGGACATCGTAGCCTTCCTAATGTATAGTTGCTTTAGAAAAACAATGGTAAATCTATGGCTTTGGGCAGGTTTCTGAATTCATCGTATAATATATAAAGCTGAAACATAGGACATTCATAGAATATTGGATGATGGAGATCCCATTGGAGCCTGATTTTTGATTCGTGTGTAATATTCTATTTAAATGTGGTTAAAGGAAAAACAAACTGAAAGACTGGAAAATGAACTAATGATCAGCTGTAATGGTTTTCATTATTTCTGACGTTATTCAAGCTTTTTTATTTTATTTACGTAATAATATGTTCATACTTTCGTATTGATTTACTAGCTGTGTACCAGTCCTTAGTACGGGTTGTATGTATAATAGATTAACTAAAGAAAATAACAATCCATATTATTTACAATAATTAAACTACATTTTACATGTTTAATGTACAATTGAATAAAGGTTAACGAAATATACTGGCAGATAGTTCGGGTACTGTTGTTAAGTCGAGGAGCTCTGTCGGGTTAAAAGAACGGTGTTAACAAATTTATAGGTTCGTCACTCGCTTTGGAAGAGACCTACCTACCTTTGTCAATCTCCATTGCTTGTTAATTGGTGGACGTGAAGATGGCACAATACAGAGCCAGGCACTTTCCGAACTAAATTGTTTATGAACCTCGGGGAGAAAACTGTCGATCAGTAAATCCTGTGATTCAACGATTGTGCCGAGTGAATGAGAGATGTTAATGAGACCAAATTTGGTTTTCAATGAACCGTTCCCAACGTTTAAAAGGACATTACAAAACTCCCCAACCCCTTAAGCTTCTCAAAAATACATTTTCATTTATACTGTTAAGTTCAGACACTCAGTGGTCGGCTACATAAAATATATTTTTAGGGAAGCGTATAGATCTCGTCCACCCATTTCCCACGCACTAGCAAAGGGTAAGCGTAGAATCTCCAGAGAAAATAACCGTGACTCCCCATTATAGTCATGATGTTTTCTCATGTCCTTTAAGGTACCAAATTTCAGCTCTATCGGTTTAGTAGTTGGTGAGTAATAACACGCTTATATTAAAGGCCAGTGGGGCCAGAGCCCTTGAGTATATTTGTATCTGGAGTAGGTATATGTCTGCATTGAGCTATCAGCTATATTCATACCGAATTTCAACTCTATCAGTCCAGTAGTAGGTGCAAGATTGGTAAAAGATTTTATTTTGAAAATCCGGTTGTGAAGCCCTTAAAAATTTTCGTTATAGGCTTGCGTTTTGTTCTGATGTATTAGTTATGTCCCTACCAAATTTCATTTTAATAGGTCCAGTAAATACTCATAAGATTGCCATAAAAGTAAAATAGAGCAAAGATATATAGGATTATTTTACGTATCCTTATTGTACATCTGCAGCATAAAGGGAACCACAATGCAAAATTTCTCTTCATGGACATTGTAGTTTTTTAGATAAAGTGATCACTACGTCAGTGAGTGTTTGAGTCTGACAAATATATATTTAGTTCCACTCTATATACATATGTTATTTACTCCCAATCTTCACTCAACGTTTTAAGTAAGAACTATAACCATCATCTGTTTGTTGATTACATATTCTTAATTCATCATCAATCTGGTTCAATATCAATAAATGCTTTGTCCATAAGAATAACATAGGACCTTTAAAACCCCGTAGGGCAGAGTCTTGAACACATATAGCCTAAAACCTTCTAACGCACATATAGAACATATAGACAAAGTTTCATCAAAGTCAGTACACCAGTTTTCCAGTAAAAAGACAACAAAAACCAGTCTTTCTGCGTTACCAACAGACAGACAGACAGAAATTGAGATAAGACTTGTTTTGGCTTCCCTATTGTGTAAAACGTGAAAATATGCACACATTTCATGATTCCAATTAATGAACACTTTAAAATCTAATTTTATTTATATCGATTTTTATCAGCTTGTAATCAGAAACTCTTTAGTCACTTGAAGAACGGCATACTTGGAGGCAAACAATGTGATTCAGTGGTTTGCGGATAGCTAGCTATAAATTAAATATCATCAATTTTCATATTTCAGAAATATCTTAGATACAATGCAAATTTATTGGTCCTTCTAGATCAAACCATAGTAGATCCATCCAATTCAGTCAAGTTTCTTGGACATTTTCTTTACCATAACTTTAAATTCAACTTACATATTGAAAATTTCATTCAAAGGGTTAGTGTGGGCATTCTTGTACAGTGCTCTCACCAAAACTGCCTCTTCAGAGATTCTTTTCTTCGCTTACTACAGACTGATATACCTGTTCCTGTAGTATGCAGTACCTATTTGGGGTACCCGCAATTTATATGACCTGATTTATTATTAAGATTCAAAAAAAGGTGGTTAGAGTTCTATTTTCCCATCGAAAGAGACAAACGTGCAAAGATGACTTTTCCTCAGCAACTATTATAACATTTCCTTCATTATACGTCTTAGAAACTATATTTTTACTAAAACAAAACGTTTCAAAATGTATAAATTACTCTTACCCCTGTATCCAACCATTACGTTCCATAAACAACCGTAAAATTCCACTCTCAACGTTTTTCCAGCGACATATGTTTATACAATGACAATAGATTTATTCAATAGCCTTTACTTAAGCTACAGTAAGAACCAGAGTATTCTAAATTTAAAACAAACTTCTGGAGACCATTTTAATGAACAGAATACTAGTATCCGAGATGGGCGGCCAAAAGTTATTTTTCATTATTTTTTGCGATTTATGTGAACTCTTAGCATAAAGAATCACAGGACAGTAAATAAGTAAATAGTTACTAACTAATGTAAATTGTAATTTGGTAACCTGGAAACGAATGACTAACGACTCATGCACCGTAAAATCAAGTATTAAATAAGAAACACTACTCTTTGACTCTGTTACCCATCACAAGAAATTCAATTGTTACAGATATAACGGAAAAATATCAAAATAAGCTTAGCAAGTCTACCATTACACTAATGCATTAACGGTTATTTGCAGGGCGAAGAATACAGAAAACCGAACCCGAGTGAATGGGAGTTGACAAAGCGGCGGTGGGGAGGCGGACGTTTGACGAATGTTGACCGAATATTTCCATTTGGCAAGTCACCTCCGCCGTCTGCCGCGTCTTGCCTCTTAGGGAGTTCCGGGAGAATGATAACATATTGAGGAACCAAACCACTTTGCAATATACTGTGGGTTTCATCCTAGATCGGTCAATATTTCCATGGTATCGAAATAAAAACCATTTTGTGGTTCTAGTTGTATCTGGTAAAATTGAGCTGCGCGCTTAGTTGAGTTAAATCACCTCTCCCAATTCTTGATAAATTTTAGGAACAAAATATAGAATTTTAATACAAAAATTATTAAAATAGTGTTTTACTAAATCACTTATACATCAATGGCTCAAATCCTCTTATCAATCGAGCAAATTTATTTTGGGACAAAAAATGTACTTCACTAAAATTCCCTTCTCTGCCTAAAGTTACTTTATAGTCTAAGTATAAGATCCATCAATTATATATTTTGTTTAAATTTTGCTCACCATAGCAAAAGAGAGATTTACTTTAACAACTAATAAGCTCTGATAAATACCAGTCTAATTAAGTTGTTTCTATAATAATATAGAATTTTAATTACAGTTTTAGTTCTATAACTTTCGCATAAAGAAATTATAAAAAAACGTATTAAAATATGAGTAAAGATTAAGGTAGATTAGGGCACTCTACAACTTCATCATGTTTCTCCAAGAATTTAGTACCAGTACTTTAAAATATTCTTCTAAAAAGACCGTAATTTTACTAATTTTAGTTCTAAAAATAAAATAAAATCTATGTTTAGAAGGAAATTCCTTTGCTATCCAACAATCAGTACCAAAGATCTGTTGTAGAATTCTTAAACACTATTTTGAACAATCTCATAATTATATTTTAAACACCAACTTTGGAATAATGCATACAATTCAATGGAAAATTCGCTTTACGAAATTGTATAGTGTTAACGTGTCAAAAACCAAATTGTTGCAATCAAAAATGTTCTTATGTCTTATTAGACATAAGAACATTTTTAATTGTGGTGATTATAAACCAAATAATATCATCGTCTGCAGTAGATATAAACTAGAAAGTTCTGAAATTTTCCTAGTTGTGACACTTATTTATAACACTTATAAATTTCAGAACTTTCTTCAGAGCTTTGCCCCTTTGAATTGTAATTTATATCTACTGCAGACGATGATATTATTTGGTTTATAATCACCACAATCATTGAAAATACGTTTACATATTCTCGGTGTAACTAAAATGGCTATGCCTAGTTTTTAATTCTTCTAATATAATTAAGCAAATACCGTTTTTTTTGCTGCTCCATGTCAGAATAACGGGCTGTTACTTGATTGTAAGTTAGCTAACATTCCCAAAGATCACCCAGGTCTATTCATTTTACGGATACACTTTAAGGCTCTGGCCAATCTGCCTTAAAAGTAAACATGTAAATATTACGGGCATGGATTTATTTTTGAGAATAATCGTTAAAACACTAACAATAACAACTTAAACATAAAAAAATTTTTACTTTACGCTTACGAAATCCCCATGCAAAGAATAGAATAGCCATACATCCAAAAATAATTTAGGTTGAAGGAACATACTAGACTGAGAACCTTGTAGCACGAGTCATTCTCGTTTGATTAAAACCTATTTCTATTAATTAACCAGAAACCCTCATAAAACCCCGGCGCGCGGTGGTAACGGATAATTATCACTCACATAATTATTCAAAAATGGTTTTAATTTCAACACCCGACCAAGAAGTGTGGTGTGAAAATAATTATATCACGAAATTATACTCATAGCAATTATCCCTTGCAAACAAACAGGCCTGGATTCAAAACCACGGGAATAGTGTGAGCAAATTGAACGCCAAGGGATAACCACATGGTGACCCCGCTACGAGCGGGTAGCGGGTAAGTGCCCGTATTGAAAATTGAGAAGGGTGTCTGACGTGCACTATATTGAACATTCAGAGGTAACAAAAATTGTAATATTTGGCATAACGTAGTACTCAAATAGTCGTTGTTTTACCTCGTTCAAAAGTCGCGCTTCATTATAGGACACGCGGGCCTCACGAACTCATTTTCCGCCTACCCGGCAGAAAGGTTTTAATGTTTAAAACTCAAAATTCAGTTATATGTATTTTCCTCCTTCCCGATGTTCTTTAATTTTAAAGGGTTTAGTTTAAACTTTGACCATAACTGTGTGAGTGTGATTCTTCCGACTATGAATGAAGTGTTTGAAATTACTAAAAAGGATGAGCATTTTGAACTGCTTGAACTTAATGCGTGGTTGTATTTTTTCTGATTTAAGCAAGTGATATTTTTTCTCTACTCCTCCCTGGGTTTTCATGTAAATTGGAAATTCATTAATCATTTTATTACAGCACATTTCATTTACTAGAAAGAATATCACTATTTACGCTACGACTTACAATTTCTTCAATATTTAACAATAACAATAATCATATACAGGTTGTCCCACTTCCACTGCCCGAAATCTTACCAGGTTATTTGGAAGGTTAAAACAAACCAATAGTGCAAATAGGCCCTATTTCATTCTGTTTTCCCGGAACCATTTTTTAAACCCTTTTCCCGGTTTTGAGATATTAAGGTGTTTGTATAAAATGCAATCAAACTCGCAGAGAGAAAACTGATCAAGATAAGACATATGTTGTTTTGTATTATTAATTTTTTTTACATGCAAAATAATATGGTAAAGTTTGGTGCAGTGTAAGCTTGACGTCCTGTACAACATAAATTATATCATGATATGAAGCTATTATCACTTTAGTTTCTTTTAGATGATCCGTATAAACGTAGAGGGTGGTAATAAATATGTAATACTAGGTTATTAAATACTTATAGATTCATTTCAAGTACTACTTCAAATTAAGTAAATTCTGTACTGAAACTAAACCAATTAATTTAGAATAACACTTTTTACAACTGTCCAAAACCGGCCAGTTCCTATATAGCGCCCCGAGATGGGGCCAGTGATGCTCTTGATTCCCCAGATCAATTAGCCGCCCGCCGCCACGTAGCCCATATAGAACAAGAAAGGTGATGGGATGAATGTGACTCATTACCGCTGCGCCATGTACGGAGCACCAGCTGATTCCCATTTGTCCAAAGGCGCGCCTAATGCGCTGATTGCACCGCCAAAGCGCGGTTTAATACGGCCAAACTATTTGGCGAAATGCTCTCGGATGAAAGCGGCTGATTGCCGGCTGGAGTGGAAACAATACGGGCGAGAGTCATTGTAGAGAAATCCCCGGTGGGAACTTTGGTCCTTCGGCAGGGATGACGGTGACACGGGTGGTTTGGTAAATGTTGGTGATGAGTAAATAACCACCAACTACTGAGTGGTCTGTTAAATAAGGTACCTAGGTCAAGCTTTGTCAGGTGAAGGTCAAGCTGAAAGTTCACATTATCAATGAGCAGATTCACGTCTTCATTCGTCTCTATTACGCTTGTTAAGGCAACTCCAGTTGTTATTCAATCTCAATGTTCTTAAAGATTTTGTTTGATATATCTATATGCCCGATCTATTTTAAAGTCTTATTTAAATCTGGTTTTGTGTTTTGTTGTGTTATTAGTTGTTTTTTATCGTACAGCTGTTTTGTTTGGATTTAATTCAAAATTATCTTTTTGTTCAAATTATTCTGCTGTTGATTAGCTTTTTCTCGTCTTGCGACCTGCCTAGAACACAATGTTTGACCCAGATGTAATTAATTAACAATTCAAGAATTTAAATTAGGTAAGCATGCAAGTAAGTGAAACTTACTAATATTAGTGTAGATACAATTGTGGTAATTTTTTTTAATATCAGTAGTTTGCAGTCAGTTATTTTTTGTAATTATGAAATATATATTAAAATGGATTAAGCATGTATTCGAGTATGAAAATTATATACTTGTAAGTGGAATAATACGTCTGGTTGAGAATTTGATGATTTTATTTATTACGATTTTTAATGGGCATCAGATGAGAAAGTGGTGTTTATAAAAATAATAAAGCTAGAAATAATTGCCGTGCAGTAAATATAATGAATCTCCTCGTATAGCCAGAATTGGCGTTATCTGTAAATACTTAATTTATTAATACAACAGGAATGTAAAAGAGCGTTAATTATTTGATGGAACATTAATACTAAAACATATTAAACATTAAATTGAATTATCGTTAAGATTTAATCTTAAAAATTGAACACCTGTGATTATTCGCAGTACAAGATGCAGACCCACATTCGCCTACAACGAACGGATTATCATCTTAAAACTTTAAATGCGGTATGATTTGACTTCAAAACCTTTAAATAATTTAAAACCAATGGAATATTCATGGTAAAGCTTTAAGTATTTGATACGTCTCAATATGAACATTCTATATACACTAAAGAATAATGATTCTCTTGTTTTTTAGATAATTGTTAAAATAATTATTTGCATTAATATACATTGTAAATAGTTTTAACTGATATTCTATATCTTTATTGTGTAAAGGTCACATACAAAAATGAGTAATATTTGTTTTTTCTTCCATTGAGCTTGATAATGACCGGTGGAACTTTGAGATCACGTGAGTAATGACATGAACTGCTCTAATCAAGAAGTAGTCCTGTTAGTCATAAAACGGGTCTTACGAGTGAACGTAGTTAGAACTAAGTTTATTAGTGAATTTCCTTTGGAAAGTGAACTATTAGCATGACCCGCACGGTGAAACTTAAGCCCGGGACCATCATACAAGTTCCTAACATGGCCCCCAGAACACGTTTTGGGGGGTCTTTCAAAATGTTATATATATATGTATATATATATGTATATATATATAGACACATATATATATATAGATATATACATATATATATATAGATATACACATATATATATATATATATATATATATATATATATATATATATATGTGTGTGTGTTTGCACTCTAGCGGTTGCATTTTTTGTCCGATTTACTTCAAATTTGGTAGGGACGTTCTTTTTTGTAATCAGTTGGACGAGTTCGTTGGGCAAAACAATCGGAACACTCTAAACCCATTTTTTTGGGATTAATCTTTCAAATTTCGATTTGTTGGGCCCTAAAAGGGTCAGAGAAGCCCCACATGTAAAATTAATGGATGTAAAAGGATGGGAATTAGAGAGGCGAAAGTTTTAAGCCCTCTCTTGTCATTCTAGCAAAAATATTTACCGACTTATTAAAGAAAATGTGTTTCGTGTTTCGACTAAACACAGTACGTTGTCTTATGGGGGTTTTACACTAGAAAACCCTGTTATTCCTTTGTTAGAGTACTTTTATCATCCCCAGCAACCTCACACCTACTTTAAAGCCTGTCTGGACCTTCTCCTAACCTTATAATGTGCAAAATTGTATTCCCATCTTTGCAAGTAAATGAAACCAGGAGTATCAGAACAGCCAAAAAATCAAAGTTTTCAGATTACAATAAAAATTGGACAAATGTAAGTTTTTACACTGATTTTGAGTTTTAAAAGTTTTTCATGTGGAAATTCACTTCCCTCACGTTAGCGTGCTGAGTGCGAACTAATTTTGTATTTAATAAACAAGTTTTTCTTCAAATTGTTAATACTTCCTAGTCATAGTTTCAGTAAAAGAAACTGTTTAAAACTCTGCCAACCCACTAACAACCACTCGGAATTTCAACGAAGAGCCTGTAACCCCCGAAAAGACACACCTAGGTCGAATTCCAGCCGAGCATAATGTTAGTGGTACCGGACGCCATTACTTTGGATTAAGTCTTTACTCGTTTTCGCCGAGGCAATCCCATAAAGCAGACGGGCCAAGGTGTTAATGGGTGTGAATTAACAATTTTCTGCCGTAAACGTGTTTTCCCGATAGTAAGACAACAAATTCGGGACATTTGGAAACGTGTAAATGTCGCCAATAGGCTGTTAGGGGACTAATGGTGAGGTCATTTTTGGTACCCTAATTCTGACCGGGAGATTATCGTAAATTCGAGATAACTATGAAGGTGAACTAGTGCTATTAGGAATTAGGAATATCATCTCGTATACCGAAGCGTCTGGGACTGCTCCAAAACGTGGAATCGTATAATGGTGAGAGGGTCAGTAGAAGCTTAATCAACTAGGGTCATTATGAAGTCCTTACGTCATTATAAATACTGATACCTGATGACCCCAGTTTTCCTTGGTAATATTAATTGAATGGACAAACCATCTGCTTGGGCAACTAGCCTTTCAGCACTTGGAAAGGTACAATCAAAAACATAATATATAATCTCGCAACTATTTGAAAAAACTTAACGTTTATTATTCTGTAGATCAAATTGAGCAAATAATATGATATACTAAGATATGTCTTTTTGTTTCAGTCTGCAGGTCTGAGTGTAATTTATACTAAAACCTTAATTTGTGATATACAAATGGTTAGAGATGAAATAACGAAACTAGTTTGATGGTTAGTATGAATATTTACCTAAATAGTTTACAATTTGGTTTCCGTAATACATTATGTATTTAAATTGACAACGTTAAATATCTAAATAACTTAAATAATAAAAAATACATAATTATTTTTAATTGCAAGGCAAATCCAACGATTTATTAATTTCCTAAATTAGATACATTATTGAACAATGTAAAAAATTACAATCCACTTTCAAAATTTGCTTATACTACAACTAATACACGAAATGTTACAGCAAGTAACCCGTATAATAGAAAAATCACGATTACACACACACACACACACACATATATATATATATATATATATATATATATATATATATATATATATATAATATTTTGGTTCAAAATTTGTGAATAAATACTATCCCAACCTTAATATTATTCTATATTTTCGTTGTTTCGTATACTAAGGGAATACTTTCTTGAGTAGCATAATACGTGTTATTACAATTAACAGGATAAATTCAACTACGTCTCATAACACTAATAAATATATTTAAACTTCTACTGGACTTACCTACGACAAAATAAATATACAACATATACGGTTCAAGGCGATTGATTTCAAACAGTCACACCGGTCATCATCGGGCTCAGTCAGAAAATGTGATAACCGTGGTGTGATTGATTGAAATCGATCGCCTTGCACCGTATTTTTTTATATTTACAGTCTTGTATGTACGTACTGTACAGTATAAGTGTAAATATGTTTTGTAGTGTTGTAAAACGTAGTTTATTTTATCCTGTTATACTAAGGGACACCAAACCATCCACATCGATAACCCACGACTTTCCCTTATTATTTGAGTGCATGTAGTTAAAGTTATTGTTTCTAAATTATATTGTTAAGGATATAAAAATAATTATAGTTATGTTAGAGCAATTAAATTTGCTGGAATACATTCAGCCAATTCAGCTCAGTGGGCTTCAGCTGTTGGAGATATACAATCTCAACTCATAAAAATATCATAAAAGTAAACTATACACTGTGGATACCGAGTTTTAACGCTAATTTACCATATGTTTTATTTTACAAGTTACTGCCGTGACAAAAACAAATTTTGTAAACTTTAAAACGAATGTTTAAAGCAATACCATTGTTGCAGATATTTTACCAACTAGACGGTTCACTTATATATGTGTATGAATTATCCATGAGAAGGCGGAAAAATAAGTCTTCAACAAAGGTTTCCTTACAAAACAGCAAGTGACCGTAATAGTGGTAGAAAATCCATGATGAACGGGTACAACCTAGAAAGAGGAAAATTCAACCAGTTTTCCTCCTGGTGCAATATCGTATAGTTAATATGATATAAATAAGAGGACAGTGCCAATAAAGATCACGGCTACCTTGAGAGTATAAGTATTTGTTTTATTAAAAACCTTAACTGCCCGTCATAGGCCAAGGACGGGCTTAAAGCTAAGGCCAATGGACAAATAGGCCTGTGCGGCGATCTAAAGACAGTGAGGAACCGTAACGCTATATTATAAAAAGTCACATGGGCCTATTGGTATACGCCATAGGCCCGTCGCTATAGGCCTCATTATATATTTAAGTCTATCACGATTGCTCCCATTAACCAACATCTTAAATCTTGTATCCTCCCAGCTCACTCTTTGAGACTTCATACAAACCCCAACCTAAGCATCACACAGCAGAAAACTAGCGTCTACGAAAACGAATTTAGTATAGTGGCATAAACCTCTTCAACGCATTATCGAGTACGTTTTACATTCGAGGGTAGCGTGGGCAAATTTAACAAGAAACCTAATCCCTATAATACTTCGGGGAGCTTTAGGTGACTTCAACTGTGATAAAATTAATATTTATGAAACCTGATTACAGGTTACTGACTTGTGAAATGTTGAAGTTTAAATTAGTCGGGTTGTATCTTTTGCTAAGTAGATTTTGGTTTATTTTCGTTTGACTATAGTATTGATATTTACTGTATTTGACGGAATTATAAAACCTTTGTTTTTTCCAAAAATTCTGATTTCCGAATTTGCAAATGATTATTAGTTCTCAAGATTCCAGCTACGAACTGTCGCTTACCCGGCCTCCGTTCCGACACAAGTTAGACAGACAATGCCCATCCATTAACCACGCACGGTAGGAGCTCGTGTGTTAAGTGATTTACGGATGTTTTGACCCGGCCAGCCGATCGTAAACGCGGTAAGTGGCGAGTTTATGTCCGTTTGGAAGCCAAATCTACATCATAAAGAGCGATTCGATTTAGCGCGACACGCGAGCCCGGTTAACGAAGCGGCTCTCCCGAAGATGGACCCTCCTTGAGAAGGAGAAGATGTGGAACAACACGTGAATGGATACAGCTCGTTCGCGAGTGGACTCTCCTTGAGGAGGAGAAGATGTGGGATAATACGTGAATGGATACAGCTCGTTCGTGAGGTGACTCTCCTTAAAGAGGAGAAGGATGTGAGACAACACGTGAATGGAGACAGCTCGTTCGTGAGTGGACCCTCCTTGAGGAGAAGAAGATGTGGGGAAAAAGATGAATGATTGCGGCTCGTACGGGATTGGAAGAGAATATGTGGGATAAAAGTTAGTGGAGTCGGCTCGTCCGTGTTGGACCCTCCTCGAGAAAGAGAAGGTGTAAAACAACACGTGGATGGATTAAGCTTGACCAAGAGAGGATCCTTCTTGAGCAGGATATGTAGGATAACACGTTAATGGATTCAGATCTTTCGAGATTAGACCTACCTTGAGGAAGGGAAGAAGTGGGACAACACCTTAATAGATTAAGCTTGTCCGAGAGACGACCCTCCTTGAGGAGAAGAAGACGTGAGACAAAATATGAATGGATGCGGATTGTATGAGAGTAGACCCTTCTTGAGTAGGAGATCTAAAGACAACACGATCGTCACAAGATCGTGGGATCAACACGATAATGCATTCGGCTCATCCAAGAGTAGATCTTCCTTGAGGAGGAGAAATGTGAGGCAACACGTGAATGGATACAGTGGTTTGTCTAAGAGTGGAGGTTCCCTGAGGAGGATAAAATGAGGGACAACACATAGTTGGATGCGGAAAATCCGGGAGTGGACACTTCTTGAGAAAAAGAACATATGGGATGACATCGAATGGATTGGGTACACCCAAAGGTGAGCCCTCTTTGAGGACAACACGTGAATGGATTCGGCTCCTCCGAAAGTGAACTCTTCTTGAGTAGAAGGACTTGTGGAATTGCATGTGAATGTATGCGGCTCGTTCGAACGTGCTCCCTTCTTAAGGAAGAGAATATGTGAGATGGACGTGAATGGATGCGACTCGAGAGCTCAATAGTGCTGGTTGTGTGGGATTTTAAAGTAGATATCTGGAAATTTTAAGCTGACTATCTAAAACCCAAAACCTTAGCACCAGATTAATAAATCAAATACTTTTTGTCATATGTGTACAGGTTTAAATTACCTTAACGTTAAGTGACCCTATTTTAAGGTAATTTAAGGGACGGTAAGGTAATTTAATTCAGTACAAATATATTGATCAGAAATTAAGGCTTAACTTATACAAAAAATAACATTTAAAAGTATTAAAGAAACTCTATCCACGCTAATCTCCATTCTTACCTCCTAAAAGAAAACAATTCTTCAACTAATTAATCCAAACCGTTGAATTGTGTCCCAATTCCAGGCAGATTTGTCCTAAGTTAGAGGGAATCTAGGAAACGCCCTATCTCAATACATCAAACCGTTACGTCGTAAAATATCGCATAGTAAACATTATTGACAAAGTTGATAAACATTTAATAATTATTCTTTTTATAAACCATGCTTAGTAGATGTCATTGATGAGTAAACACAACTGATGCGGTAAAGTGCTTAGCTATTAATATAACACCTGTTTTCCTTTCTATTATGTTGCAAAAGTATTAACTGTAGTTATTAGATAACTAATTAATTCGGATGCCCCAGAAAGTATTCTAGTGATGTTAGCGACGGCCGCGTTTACAACATAGTTTCATAACACAAGCCGCCTGACAAGGCCGCACCACATATGTCGGTCAGTTATGAGTGGAAATTAAATGAAGGCGACTCTGCTTCGTGCGGTGTGGTAAACCGCAAAGCTACGGCTTGGGGTCTTTACTGTTCGGGTCATGACTAGCACATCAAGAGCACTTGGGAACTTACTAAATATCATATCAATGTTGTAAATCAGTTATACAGTTGTTGAGAGAGAAGGAAAGTTATTGAGCTATTATTTAGGAGGGCGCTCCAGTCATAAAACATTTGGCAACCTGATTCCCTCGAGAGACCAATGTTGACATTAAAAGCCCATCCCTCCTCAATGGATTATACGATACCGTTGATTTATGGCTTATTTTACAGTTTTTTAAGAGTAAAGATATACCAGTAATTTCAGAGAGCAAAATACGAATCAAAAATCGTTTACAAACATTCCAAAATATTAAATACTGACGATTTTTATGGACGCATTGTTTGCAATAGCGAAATTAAACCTATTCAGCTTCCAGTAATAACTTCTTGTATTGAGACGTGTTTAGGCAAAATTAGCAAATATACGATTGTATTATACTTTAACATGTTTACACAACTTTAACGAATACGGTAAATCGACAGAGTATAAAATTAATCTTCTATATAGTAGTATCTATATTGTTTCCTTGTATGTACTTTAGTTTTGTTTATGCCCCACGTAAAAGTATTTATATTAGATGGATACCAATTATTTTGAAGTATAAACAATACACAAGCATGTTATTATTTATAAAAATATATTTAACTGCTGTTGTTAGAGAATACTCTAACAAAATTATAGAATAAGGCGCAGTGTAAACGGTTATGTAAAACAATACTTGTGTAAGTACGCAACATCCTTTCAAATAACCTTTAAAAAGAAAACAATAGTAATTTAAATTTGGCATATCAGGGATTAAGAAACAAATTAAGATTTTGCTAAAAATATTAGATTTTTTAACCGTTAGTATTTACTGTGATACCATTATTATCACCCACCATCGTACCATACCCTTATTTATATACAATTTATGTTTGGTCTAAGCAGTTTCCGATTATATCTGGAGTTCTGGAGGAACGTCAGTGAAAACATCACTAAAAGATGTGATTGACTAGAAACGTTATTTTATATAGTACCAGAAACTTTAAATGTTTAAGTCAACCATAACTGATATTTTTCTTTTATATAGTTGTGAGTGTGAAATAAACACTCAGGCAAAGAGAAACCGGGGTTTTATAAACTTTGCACAAGGTTTTATTCTCCTCACATGCACACAGATTCCGAAAATTATTTTCACTTTTAACAACTCCTGTAACTACAAACCACTTCCATATGAAGCCTCAATAGGTTTGTTAAGGTTTCGCTCTCACGCCCTATTTAGGTAACCGCCTGAAGTTTCTTCCTGTTATCAATTTGCGAATTCTATCGGGTCGTTGTAAGCATAATTATATACATTAGCGGCCCGTGCCGGGCTTGGAGGGGTCAGCACCTCGGTGCTCTCCTGTATAAGGCATGTTCCACTGTGGCTGAGAAATACGGACGAATCTCCGGCTCTAACCACCTGCCCCATCATCGGCGTGCGCTTCTTCCTTGTTTACCGTCCCGTTCCCGTGGTTTACTCGGGCTGGACAGATTTACTGGGGAGGAAGTGCGTGAAATTGGGAACTCGAGGGAGATTCTGAGTTTGGTAGATAGAGATTACTG
This sequence comes from Allygus modestus, assembly GCA_963675035.1. NCBI lineage: Eukaryota > Metazoa > Arthropoda > Insecta > Hemiptera > Cicadellidae > Allygus > Allygus modestus. The sequence goes on from OY776115.1 coordinate 24,397,218, forward strand.
TGAATAATGTGTTGATAGTAGGTGCGAATCGAGAGAGTTATCAATGCAAAGAACGGTCAAGTTTAACAAGTTAAGTAAATAGTGTTTTATATGTACTAGTACATCAGTGGGGACGAAATATTTATATTAATGGGCTGAAACACATTTAAAAATGCTCCTACTGCTAGAGATTGGTTAATTTTAACTTGCAGGTACACACTCAATCCGGTATTGTTCTATCTTAAAGAAATAATTTGTATTACACTCGTAGTGTACTCAATATTTGTTGTTTAGTTTGTTCAATATGTATGTTATCGATATATAAATGAATAGATCGTTTTATGTTGGTTCAAACTAATATAAAGGTAAATAAAAATAACACGAGGAACTCCTTGATAAAAATAAATAAATTTCCACTGACGATTTGTATTTGTGCTATGAGGTAAGATTTTGGATAAAAATTTATCTCTATGTATCCTTATGGGCAAAAAGCTGAGTTTGATGGTGGTCTAGGCCCTTTAGAATGGGGTCTCAGAAATTGGAAACCATCTTACACAAACACTGATGAAGGCCCTTTATTTGATACTAAAATAATCAAAATCGGTGCAGAACTAACGGAGTAATTCTGTTCACAAAAACTGCCTTGGCGTATAATAGATGTAGATTTTATAATCTTGGGATGAACTAAACACAGATTTGTATCGTAAAAATTACAGCGTTGGTTGTTTAGATCACTTGATATAGTGTTATTTATGGCTAATAGGTACATACGGTCTCTTAAGAATAAATTTTGTAACTGAAATACATGAGATAAATAGCTCATTAGAAAAGCCACTTATACCTGAATTGGAACTAACAAACAAAATTGTTACTGCAGCCAACTTATCTGATACTTATCTGCAGTTAATTTTAAACTTTCATTAACAACCAGACAAGCAAATCAAGCAGATAATACAACCAACAAATATAATAATTGCAAGCAAATATTTGCTACACTAACAAAACATATTATATAAACTAAAGCAAAAAGGACCTTATTACGATAACTAAAGGTTATAAGTAAGTTTTTCGTAAAAGTAAAAAACCATATTTTACGATGTACGATGTGTGTTTTGATAAATAATCGATTGAAAATAACTTAAACTTAATAAAATAGGCAATTCACCACTAACAGCGGGCCTCTCAAAGGCCTATTTGTCACACTAAGCGCTCCTGTAGCCAATTAAGTGCAACGTAACCCACAATTAAGCGTGTGTGGTGATCCTATTTAAATAACACAGGCTGCAGCCGGCCTGACTGCCCAATGGGATACAGGCGGTGTGAAATTTGCATAGAACTGAACACATCCTAGCTGCCTTAGAATTCGCTGTAGATCTTCTTGCTGTTTATTCAGGTCCACCAGTTGACTTAAATGTCTTTGAATGGAGTAGAATATACTTAGTAAAGGTAAATTCAAGGATAAAAGCAATTTTGTTCTTTTCGTTGTCCTTAGAATTAAATGTCTTAAATTTTATAGAAATGGGTGGGTCACCAACCAAGTTATCATAAACCCTAATCTCCATTTCCATATTTCTACTTGTAAATATAGTTTTAACTCGCAATATCAAAACGTATAATTGATCAGCTAACAACAGTTTTTCTTTGTTTTACATTTACTTTAGGTGATGGCGAGTAAGTAGATATTATTTGGAATTATTGCGGATATATTCTAGGAAATTTTCTCTCCTGAAGATGGAGTCAGATTTCAGATCTCTAAACGTCGTGAAACATGTTTTCTCATTATAAATACATCTTGTAACTGGTAAGTGTGAAAGTGTAACAGATTATAAGAAGGTACAATATATACATGTTGTATGGCCATGTGTTAACCAAGTTAGAACTTCTAACCAGTGGGTGCCAGATATCAACCACGACCTTAAGATGACTGTTGGGGCTATCTGATTGTTTCAGTCTCAGTATTATAATGACCATTTTGTAATTTTTTGTTGTTCGTATGACGTATGAATGTGTCCGAGAGGCGATTCAAACAATCATCAATTTATGTCAGGGTCTCACGGTTCAGCCTATATGTGTAGCCAAACCTCGTTTAATGATGATGCTGCCTAGTGACTGCGAAAAATGTCAGGTTTATTATCTGGTACTGGATTGCAAAACATTGACGGTAAATCCAGTACATTTAACATGTCCAAAAAATAATTTTCTTCCCAAGTATTCGCAAATAAAAAAACTCTTTCGGTTTGATCGATTGGTCCAATCTGAAGTACTAAACCTGTAGAGTTTTACAGAATAATGGAATAGCACCACTAAATATAACGAGATATATGCACAAGCATATCCTATTAGTCTTTATTGTTTCCAACCTGACGGCTGAGTAGCTCTGCATTCTACCGGTAATCATTATACCGTGCGTGACGCGGGGTTTGAACTCCGACTGGTTTACAATAACCCTCGACAATCGCACGCTCCTGACTATCCCAGCAAATGTTGACTTTTGATATTTTATGCTCAGATTATCCAGCGGCTGATTGAGAAATTCCCGGTTTCTGGATCAAGGCGATGGGAAAGGGTTCGGTTGCGGTGTACGCACGCTAAATGCCACGGGTCGTCTGGATCTCCACCCACGCTCGCGGGGAGATGACTGGAGTAATCTGTACCTCAGAGTGATATGATCCTCGGAGTGATGTATGAACCTCGGAGTGATATGATCCTCGGAGTGATATAAACCTCGGAGTGATCTGAACTTTGGAGGACTCAATTATATCAACACTGCGGTGTGGAGAAGTGAGGTTAGAGTGGAGCGACCTGTGAAACCTGTGTCAGATGGAGAAATGGAAATAATAATGAGTTGTCAAAATTAGTTGTTGCTGATGGAAGTTTATGTTATTTAAGAAATTATTGCAGTCATTTGCCATCACTGAATGAGAAAACATGTTTCACGTGGTATTTGGAATCTGATCCCGTCTTCAGGTGAGAAAAATCCCTAGAACACATCTAACTAAATAAGGAAATTTTGTTTAGCATTGTCAAACCTGTACCCAAATCTCCTCCTTGAAATCTCATTCATAAACTTAGGGTTTTGAATTGATTGTTTATTTTCGCATTTATCGATAAAGGTAATCTTCAAAATGATGGATAACTTATTAGTTTGGAAAAACTACTAAGTTGCTCATAGCATACAAACGAAAACACTTTTTAGTAATAATATTTAAAGTTATTATGACAATGGAAAAAAAATACCCCCGTAGCAGCAAACCTGCGTACTTAGCGAATTTCCAATGCATATATATTTATCTTAATGCTACATAGAGCTACATACCAAGTTTCATCAATATACATTCATAAATAAACAATTTATGACATTTTAATTATTCTCCATAAGAATAACATGGCGGCTGAGTATGCAGGTTTGCTGAAGCAAGGAACACAAAAAAATGGGGTTTTATGCTAATATCAATATAACTCAACTAGGTGAAGTCACTTACCAAATTTCATTAATTTATTTTCATAATTAAGGGAGATAACACGTTACTTATTCTCCATAAGAATAACATGGGGCTGAGTACGCAGGTTTGCTGCTACGGGAGCCTTTGTCAAAAAATTGTTTTTTTGAGGAAATATCAATGGTCCACAACCAGATAAAGCCGTATACCAAGTTTCGTCAGTATACGTTCATAAATAAGCAAGATATAAAATTTTTATTTTCCTCCATAAGAATAACATTAGACAACGTACTGTGTTTAGCACTTTCAATATCTCGGTAACCAATTGACGTAGAGAAATGATCAAAATACCAAATTGTGTGTTTTTTTAAGCTGAATCCAATGGGAAGAAATAAAATTTGACTATTTCCAAAATTATATGTAAAAAATTCAAAAAACCCATTTTTGGGGTACAAAACCCCCCCAAAATACCCCTTCGGATAGAGCGATCTGACTGGTTTTCGAACTTAAAGTCATAAATGTTGCTTTACACGTTTATACCAAATTTCATCGAAATCGGATAAATTTTACGAGAGTTATCGTGCTCACGGACACACATATATATATATATATATATATATATATATATATATATATATATATATATATATATATATATATATATATACAGTTTCGAACGAATGGTGTTTTTGGGGTCTGGGGACCTCAAAACGAAAAGTTATCATGGTCCCGGGCCTAGGCCTTGCCATGCCGACTACGGTAATAGCTTCTTCCCTATAGGGGAAATTCGCTAAAACACATGAAATTTACGGCAAACTATTACGGGGATATGTTTTTAAAAATATTGAATAGTGAAGTTATCAGGAGAAATCAGAAATCAGAAATCAGATCTTTATTGCCATTTGACTTTTACAAGCATTGACAAACGTCATTTACAAAAATAATGTGGCATAGAAAATATAACTAATTTATAGCACAATGTTCAAAACATTCAAAATGATATATGTCAACGGTAAAAAACAATAATTACTTCTTGTCAATCAAATACTCAGACACACTGTAGTATTCCTTAGCAACAAAAAAGGATCTCAGTCTCCTAAACTTACCCGCATCAGTTACTGCCATGAGATTGGATGGGAGGGAATTGTATAATTTAATGCCTGCATACCAAGTCTGGTTTTTGAAAAAGGTAGTATTGTGACGGGGAATTGCCAGGGATCCAGCATTACGAAAATTAAACCTAGAAATGTGGCCCAACTGAAAAAGTGTTTGTTTTTAACCAAAAATGAAATAGTTTCAAAAATATAAATAGAGGAAAAAGTCAGTAAGTTATTTTCAGAAAAAAACACCTCTTCACGACCCAAGCCTTGCCATTCCAAAAATCAGTCGTATAGCTTTCTTTTGTAACCGAAACTGTTTCTTTGTACGAGTTGATTCGGCACCCCAAATTGGAATGCCATACCTGATGTGTGGATACAAACAAGAAAAATAAGCAGTTAGAAAAACCTACCCCCCAATTTATTTATGTATGGGGTGTTGTATCAGTGAACTGAGCAAGTCTTTGAAGAGTAAAAATACCACTATTCATCCTTCCGGAGACCTTGTTAATGTGTTTGAAATAATCAAGTTGAGAATCTATGATAAGTCCTAAAAAATCATTTTTTTCGCATGCCTCTATTTCAAAATCTCCTACAATAATATTTGAACCATCAGAAATGCCATCAGAATTTCTTAATTTAAAATCAATAGCTGGTAGGAGCTGGTCGACCTACATGAATTATTATTTAAGAACTCGCATATTTGCATAACACTGATTAGGGGCCATACACATATTATGTAACGCTCTTATAAGGGTGGAGAGGATATGGCGTAGCGTTATACTGCGTTATGTGGGGGAGAGGGGGTTTGGATCAACGTTACGTAACACACATATTAACCCTAATAGCTGGTGCACTTCCGTATCTATTGATATTGTTATAAATATTTCAAAATAAAAAAATAATCAAATTGATATCTAAATCAAGGTTGCAGTTAGTTATATAAAATATACTTCCGTCATACTATTATAATAACAATAAAACTAATAATAAATAAATAACTTGTTTTGAGTAAGATCTGTGTTGCTTTACATGTTTTGTGTTAGAGTGTAAAATCATGACTTGACACCGTATTGCTCAGTGTATCCACATCTTTAGTTTTTTAAGTTGGTTTGAATTGTTATTAGTTATAAATTAAATTTGTTACGTTTTAGCTGAAATAGTTTATTTTGTTGTTTATATTATTAGTAACAGTCTTGTGTGTTTGTATACAATTTTCTTTTAAAAAATAGGATAAATAGGAATACCCCCCGTCACAGCAAACCTGCGTACTCAGCGAATTTCCAATGCATTGATTTGTTTCTCACTAGTACATAAAGCCACTCACCAAGTTTGACAAAAATACATTCATAAATAAGTGATTTATTACATTTTATTTATTCCCCATAAGAATAACATTAGGACTGAGTACGCAGGTTTGCTGCAACGAGGAAGATAAGAAATGAGTTTTTATGCAATTATAACTGAACCAGGTGAAGCTACTTACCATGTTTTATTAATTTATGTTCATAATTAAGGGAGATATAAAACGTTACTTATTCTCCATAAGAATAACATTAGGGCTGAGTATGCAGGTTAGCTGCTACGGGGACAATCAACAAAACATTTATTTTTTGTGCAATTATCAATATACCAGTACAACATGAAGCCACATACCAAATTTCATCAATATACATTCATAAATAATCAAGATATCAAATTTTATTTATTCTCCATAAGGATAACATTGGACAACGTACTGTGTTTAGCACTTTGAATATCTCTGCAACGGTTTGACGTAGAATCACAATTTAAACACCAAAATGATTGTTTTGTGGAGCTGAAGTGATTTGTAAAAGAAAATGTGAAGTTTAAAGTAAAATTAACTGAGGAAAAGCCAAAAACCTTTTTCCTATAAGATTAACATGGGAGATTTTATGAGCATGTTTTTTGGATTTTTTCCGCAACCACTTAACCTAGGTTAATAATTCAAAATACCATATTATTTTTTTTTTTAAGCTCTATAACATGGTCTAAACCTAAATTAAGTGTTTTAAAAATTTTAGGGTAAAAAATGCAAAAAACTGATTTTTGGAAAATTTAAAACCCCCATAAACCCCCCTTCCCATAGTCCGATTTTTCTGGTTTTCGAACTTAAAGTCATAAATGTCAGTTTACACATTTGAGCCAAATTTCATCGAAATCGGACGTTTTTTACTCAAGTTATCGCATTCACGGACACATATATATATATATAGATATATATATACATATATATAAATTTGAACGAATAGTGTTTTGGACATCTGGGGACCTCAAAACAAAAAGTTATCATGGTCTCGGGCTTAAGTCTTACCATGAGACCTACGGTAATAGCTTCTTCCCTATAGGGGAAATTCGCTAAAAATGAATCTTTTTCAACGGGTACTTTTCCAGATTCCTTAAAGCTCACTATCGTTAAACCACTACATAAAAAGGATAGTACACTAGATTGTTCACATTACAGGCCAATCTCAATCATCTCTACTTTTTCAAAAGTGTGCGAAAGAATTGCTTTGAATAGGCTGTTGAATTTTCTTGATAGTTACGGGTTTCTTGTTCACTCAACAATTCGGATTTGTCAGGGGAAAAAGTACGGTTGATGCTATGTTTTCTGTTGTTCAAAATATTATCGATGCGCTGGACTTGGGTAACTTTTCCTCTGGCTTATTCTTCTGGCTTATATCTCAGTAAAGCCTTCGACCTCGTAGACCATGAGCTGTTGCTTAACAAAATGTACAACATGGGTGTCCGCGGTAAAGCTCGTGAATGTTTCGATCGTATCTCACAGGCAGAGTTCAGTGCGTCAAAGTTACCTGTATAGATCAATCAAGAACCAAATGTAGCAGGTTTTCAAAGAGGGGGATCTTTAAGAGGGGTGTGCCACAGGGATAAATTCTTGGACCTGTACTATTTTTGATTTTTGTCAATGATCTTCATCAGAGTGTAAATAGTTCAAACGTTTGTCTTTATGCAGACGACACTTCCCTCACATTTTTCCTAACCCTTCCAGAGATTGTTTGGAATTTGAGACATTCTTACAAGGGAATTGTCTCCTTGATTGGGTGGAACGTAACCAACTCAAGGCAAATATCTCAAAGACCACTCTTATTGAGTTTTGTATTAGGGAAGTCCAAATGATAGTTTACTAAGTGTTTGCCTTTTGTGATGAGCCAGTCTTCTCAAAAAGTTCCATAAGATTTCTTGGTCTGATTATTGATTCTAACCTATCATTTGACTTGCACATAGATCATGTGTGCAAGAAGCTGAGTCAAGGTATTTTTGTTCTTCGAAAACTGTCTTGTTTTGCTTCTGTTGAGATTCTTATTGCTGCTTACTATGGGATCATATACCCGTATATGTCTTATGGAGTCCCCATTTTGGGTTGTGAAAACAGTAAAACAAATCTGGTATTTAGATTGCAGAAAAGGGACCTGAGGACAATCTTTCAGATACCAGGGCAGAACTCATGTGTAGACTGTTTCGTGTCTAATAAAATTCTTACATTTTCTTCCATTTATATCCTTGAAACTTTGTTTTTTCTTCACAAAAACCTCTTCCTCTTTCAAAATTTGTTTCCTATTCATAGTTATAGTACCAGAAGTAAACCTAGACGCATAATGAGTAAACCATCACACTCCACCTCTTTTTTCCAAAAGCATTTAAAGTACTCCGCGGTGAAACTGTACAATAGTCTGCCCCTGAACATAAAGGTAGAACAAGACTATAGTAGGTTTAGAAGGCAAATAAAAAGATTACTAATTGATAAGGCTTTTTATAGTGTGAATGATTTTGTAGCTGATAGAAAAGCGCATTAACGTTGCAATTCCTATTTATGTATTTATGTACCTATTGCCCTTTGTATTAACAACGGTTTTTTATGATTTGTAACCATTACAATATGCATTGTAATATTTGTCAACATGCTAAATAAATAACTTGAACTTGATAAATAAAATACGTCTTACAACACTATAAAATATATTCACACTTATACTGTACTTACATACAAGACGGTAAAATATACACAAAAGATGGTACAAGGCGATCGATTTCAACCAGTTACACCGGTCATCATCAGGCCCAATCAGAACATTACAATATATGTCTGGGCCCCCCAGACAGGGACCACCATCGCACAGAGCCTCCAACCTCTCAGGGGTCGGGTGGCCCCAGGACGGTTCGTCCCCCAGACCGGCAAACCAGAGACCGTCGGTAAGGGCCCTTCTTCCCAGGCACCTGTCCCAGGCTGCAAGGAAGATCCATTACTCCCTCCAAGGACATGGACTAGACTGGGTATCCAGGCTCAACTGGGAGTCAAGCTCCCAGAAGAGTCAAGGAGGAAGGGAAGGGAAGTTGGTCACACTGGAGAGCCAAAAGACTTCCCAATACTGTGACAGCTTCATTTTTCTCTACCCAACGTTGACCTCTGTACTAGTATAGACCAGACAGAGAGCCATCGAGGGCCATTATTGACTTAATAATCTAATCAGACCCCCCTTCCCCCATGTAACACACCATATCGCTTGACCATACCCACTCCCCCAATGTGATATGTAACTCAATCTTACTAGGCTTTAAATCAACTTAAACCTTTTAAATATCGTTTTATGAGCAATTTGAAATATGTATTTCAATAAATAGATTAGAAGATTAGATTAATGAGTTAGTAAACTAATCTATTTATTGAAATCCATGTTTAAAATTGCTCATAAAACGATATTTAAAAGGTTTAAGCTGATTTAAAGCCTACTAGGATTGAATTACATAACACATTGGGGGGAGGGGGTATGGTCAAGCATTATGGTGTGTTACATGGGTGGGAGGTATGGTTAAGCGTTATGGTGTTTTACATGGGGGGAGGGGGGTCTGAAATGATGACAGAATGCGTTACGTAATATGTGTATGGCCCCTTACGCAAATGATTTTCCCGACGTTTAGAATTTGGAACCAAGTCCAGTCTTCATATGAGAAGAAAACCTAGCACACGATAAAAATAGTGGCACAATGCATGCAAAGCCGGAATTGAATTTCATTGCATGTCACATGGATTGTTGGAATAATAATAATAAATCGTTCTCGGAATGCAATTATTTATCGTTCTTACAAATATTTACTTTTGTTCTGATGCTAATCTTAAACTTCAACAGACATCCCAAAGGTTTAAATTTAGGATTTAAATTAAACCATTGTATATTGTATAAAACTATTACTGAATTTACATCGCTGTTTATATTTGCTGCCAAATCACATTCGTTGCCAATGCCTGTTAATTTTTGTATAATTTTTAAATTGTATCAAAGGTTCTAACATGTAACAACAATCAAACTTGAATTTCAAACATCTTAAATTATAGTTAAAGAGAACTATACTAGAAATTATTCTATCAGAGTGTACTTATGTACACAAATCTGAATCCTATCCTCAATAGTAGGGGGCATTGGAGGGTTCAGAACCAGCATAGGCGCGGTGAGGACGCGAGGACGCGAGGACGTCCCCCCCCCCCCCCGACCACCCCGACCCCCCCTGACCCCCCTGACCCCCCCGACCCCCCCTGACCCCCCTGACCCCCCTGACCCCCCTGACCCCCCTGACCCCCCCCCCCGACCCCCCCGACCCCCCCTGACCCCCCTGACCCCCCCGACCCCCCCTGACCCCCCTGACCCCCCTGACCCCCCTGACCCCCCTGACCCCCCTGACCCCCCTGACCCCCTGACCCCCCTGACCCCCTGACCCCCCTGACCCCCCTGACCCCCCTGACCCCCCCCCCCGGACCCCCCTGACATTTCCCATAGCCAGGTCGCCAGCGGCACTTTTCGTGATGACCTTGAACATGAGGAAAAAACATTCGAAAATTAATAACTAGCCTATTTATCCACCGATTCCCACGGGACTTTTTCCAGAGTGTAGGCCTATCCCCAAAGAAGCGAATGACGTAAGAACCCCATAGATCCACCATTAAACAAGGCCGCTATTAATTTATAACCGCGTTTTCCTTATGGGATCTCAGCTGTTTACCGACTGATTTTGACGAAACCTCACCACATGTCAGGCCGTGACCTAAGAAAACCATCGCTTAAAGAAAATTGAAAATCCACTGTTAAACGGGCCCACTATTAATTTTTAAACGTGTTTTCCTTATAGGATCTCGGCTGTTTGCCGACCGGTTTTGATGAAACTTCACCACATGTTGGGCAGCGGCCTAATTAAACCATCGCTTAAAGAATATTGAAAATCCACCGTTAAATGGGCCCGCTATTAATTTTCAAACGTGTTTTCCTTATGGGATCTCAGCTGCTTGCCGACCGAATTTGATGTGACTTCGTTACACGTTGTATGCCGGCTTGACTAAACCAAACTGCGAGCGGCTCCGCGATGTCACGTGTCGAGGCGCGTGCTAGGGCCTACGTGACTGCCCGGGGTTGTTTACTCATTAGCGGCCTTCCAGACCCCTCATCACTCCCACATTCCTCCGTTCTAGAAGGTTCCGACAAGTGTGTTGCATGAGGCCTCCTGACTGGAGTGCTCCCCGTTAGCGAAGGACCACCTCTCACGTTTCTGGAAGCTTCTAGAAGGTTCGCTGAAGCGTGCAACCTGGGTATAAAACCGAGGCAGAGCCGCGCGCGCGACCTCAGTGTTGTTCGAGACGTCACCATGAACGGAAACGGAGTCAGCGCAGCCGAAGTGGACCAAACGATCCGCTCCTTCCTAGAGGAGCTGAACGCAATGAACGATGAGAACGCCAACGCACCGCCAGTTCAGCAGGGATGTGCGTCAAAGAAGAAAAAGCTCGATGGGTGGACTGTAAAGAGGAAGGAAGTGCCTATCGATTCCCCGACACTGTGCTGGTCCGCTGGCGGATATCAGTACACTGTGAAGAACCCTACTAACAGCGGTAACGTACTGTTGAAGATGAATGTGTTCAAAGGAGGTCGCCCCACGTTCAGCTGCGGCTTGTACTTGGACGAGGAGCGAAACGATGAAATCTGCATATGTCTAGAGGACCTGCTATCCAGATTGCAAAACCTATGGCTGGCAAATAGCGAGACGGGAGAGTCAAGATACGACAGGATCACTAGGACCGCTACTCCTCTACCCACTTGGCGAAAGACCGATTGCATCATCTCAGGGAAAACCAAGAGGAGTGCGCACTCCAAGCGCGCTACCCAGTAAACGAGAGAGCGTGGAAAATTCCACTAAGCAGTTAATAACCGAGATGCTTCTAGAACAATCCACTTGTTTACGCAGTAAAGCTTTCCATTACGTCAGCCTTCCTGGAATTGAGCGTGGAAACTTCCACTAAGCAGTTGATAACTGAGACGCTTCTAGAACAATCCACTTGTTTACGCAGTAAAGCTTTCCATTACATCACCCTTCCTGGAATTGAGTGAGTAACTATGTCATCATGTTGTTGATACGCGTGAGTCGGCACGTAGACACCGCCAATAAAAGGCGACTCGGTGGCGAGAGCCGGTCATTCTGCATCCAGCCGCTGCGCCATGCTCAACACGGACCAGAAGATGGACCTCAGGACAGCCCTCAATAGCTGCAAGGCCGCGGGTTACACTCGCATCGCGGATCTGCGGGACAACGCGGTGTACCCGATTCGCTCATTCGAGCGGGTAGATACACCGTACGGCGAGGCGGTGATGGCCACCTTGGAGGGTCTCGTCGGCGACGACCCGATCCGGATCTACATGCCTCGACGGTTCCTTGGAGTCCTGGATGACAACGCCATCTCCCAGTACAACGTTGGCGTGGGGCCGAGGACGAGCCTTGTAAAGAGAAGCGGCCCTCCTGGCAGCAAACTTCCTTTCCTGGAATTTGTATAAAATAAACGGTATTTCCTATTCCCTTATTTCCTTCCAAAATTGAAAAAATAAAATCAAATAAAAAAGAGCAAGAAAAGAACCTTTAGTTACAAGAGCCGAGGTGGCGGTGCACGGCAGTCAGTAGACGCCATGGACTTGAGGTGGAAACACCCGTTCACCGCCATCGTGGCCGGGCCCTCAGGCAGCGGCAAGTCGCACTTCGTGGCTCGCTTCATAGAGCACGCCGACCGCATGTGCGATACGCGGTTCGCCCGCATCACTTGGCACTATGGCAGCGGTGGTGGCAAGAGCCGTGCGGACTCTGCCGTGCGCTACGTAGCCGGCCTGCCAGACCTGGACGACTATGACGGTAGCGAGCCCGCCCTGGTTATCGTCGATGACATGATGCGCGAGGCTGGCTCCGGCGTTGCGGACCTGTTCACCAAGGGCACGCACCACCGCAACATGAGCGTGTTCTTCATCACGCAAAACCTGTTTCACCAGGGCAGGGGCCAGCGCGACATATCGCTGAACGCCCACTACATAGTGTGCTTCAAGAATCCCAGGGATCGCGCTCAGATCAAACACTTGGCTCGCCAAGTATACCCGGAAAACCCCAAATTCGTGGAGGAGGCTTACGCGGACGCCACGCGTGATCCGCACGCCTACCTGCTCATAGACTTGAAACAGTCCACGCCTGAAGAGATGCGCGTACGTTCAACCATTTTCCCAGACGATCCGGTGAACTACGTGTACCTGCCCAAGAAGAAGTGATAAATAGGCCGAGCGCGCGCCAGCGTCAGTCATCATGTCACAACGTGTGAAGAAGGACGCGGCGCTGCTGAGGGCCCTAATACACGCTACGCCCAAAGAACGCAAGGCCCTGTTAAAAGTGTGCGACAAGAGTCGCATCAAGTCGTTGTGCGAGTGCGCGTATAACGTGCTACGCGGAAACGTACCGCTTTCTCCCTGCCTCAAACGCAAATTGAGCAAACACAAACAGGCGCTCAGACGGCTGGTGAAACGCGGCGAGGGTTGGACCAAGAAGCGACACTACCTCGTCCAACGGGGCGGAGGGATCCTCCTACCTCTGCTGTTGAACGCTGTTCTGCCCGTTCTAGCGCAGAAGCTAATCGGACATGGAGTACGCTAGGAAAATGGTGGTTGTACCGCAGGAGCTCATCGAGAGATTGCGAGAAGGACCGGGACCAGGGCCGGAGCCAAGAGGAGGAGCAGGTAGCGCCAATAAGCCAGCCAGCCTGGACGCTGAGATGCTTCGCATATTGAGCGACAAGCGGCTGGACGATACGGAGAAATGGAAACAATATCAGCAGGTGTTACAGCGGTTCCTGCACTTTTCCGCGGCTAAACGTCAACCCATAGGTCTGTCAATCATCGAGGGTGAGGAGAGGGAGGAGGAAGCGGCGGGAGGTCCGAGTCAGATGAAGCGCGAGTCTAGCGCCTCGGCGGAGGAGGACATTGTGGAATCGTTCTCAAAAATCTACAGGTCGGTGGCGCGCAACTTGTTGCGATTCATGACCCGGCAAGGCAGCCCCATCGCCTGGGACGCCAGTGGGGCGGTGTACGTGAACAAGGTGAAGATCCCCGATTCCAATATAGTGGACATCGCGCACAGCATAGTGAGAGCGCGAAGGGCGGACCGATTGCCTACCGGCTGGCATCAAGTGATGGCCGCCTTGAAGGACATGAACGTGCCCAAAGAATACGTGAGCAATCCCACGGCGTTGCGTTACCTAGGCGTGGGGCTGGACTCGGCATCGAGCCCCTGGGGAGACACGACGGCCTCCTCAACACCCCTGTCACCGAGGTTGACACCGATACTGGACCGCCTGAGACCGCGACCCCCAGCGGCCAGGAGAAGGATAATAACCGAGGAACCCGACCGGGAATCGTCATTGGACAACTGGGAGCCGTTCACACCGTAATGGAGAAGTTGTACTACGACCCGAGCCAGCCCGGTTCCCTCGGCGGGGTGGTCGCCCTGGCCAGAGCCGCGCGCCTACCGAAACGTCGGGTAGCCGACTGGCTGCGCGCCCAGGACACCTACACGCTGCACAAGCCTGCGCGCAAGCGGTTTCCCCGCAACCGCTACGCCGTGTTCGGGCCCCGGGAGCTGTGGCAGGCGGACCTGAACGACATGCGCGGCCTGAGCCGGTACAACGACGGAGTCAACTACCTGCTGACTGTGATAGACGTATTCAGTAAGCGGCTGTTCGCGGTACCACTGAAGAGGAAAAGCGGGCCTGAGGTGGCTGCTGCGTTCGAGAGGATATTCGCTGAGGCGACTCCTCGCTACCTACAGACCGACAAGGGGACGGAGTTCACCGGGGCCGCGACCAAGCGAGTGTTCAAGAGTCACGGTGTCAACTACTTCACCACGCAGAACCCCGACGTGAAGGCGGCGGTGGTGGAGCGAGTCAACCGCACTCTCAAGAACCGCATGTGGCGCTACCTGACCTACAAAAACACGTATCGCTACGTGGACGTGTTGGACAGGCTTGTGGACGCCTACAACCGCAGTCCGCACAGGAGCCTGGGTGGCCTACGACCCGTGGACGCGGACAGCGGCGATGGTCAAACGGTGTACAAGGTGTGGCGTCACATGTATGGAAAGGCGATCCGGCGACACAAGCCCAGGTTCAAGCCTGGTGACACGGTGCGCATAGCCAAGGAGAAGGGCACGTTCGCCAAAGGTTACGAGACCAACTGGAGTAAGGAGCTGTTCGTGGTGGACCACGTATACGGGTCGCATCCTCTACCATTGTACGTGCTGCGAGACCTGAACGGGACGCCGCTGGAAGGGCGCTTCTACGAGCACGAGATGCAAAAGGTAACGATGGCCCCGGACCGCCTGTACCAAATAGATAAAATACTGGACACTAAAGGGCGAGGCTCCAGTAAGCGCTACCTAGTCAAGTGGGCCGGTTACGGAGAGGACTTCAACTCGTGGGTACCCGCAGCGGACGTGCAACAGCTGCGATGACGAGGCACGACCAGTTTTACCTGACGTTGCCCAGTAACAGTTCAATGAAGTACTATCCCAACAACATGGTGACAAACTACACGACCCATCTACCCTCGACCGTTGATCTGTCAGACGGCGAGTGGGAGGTCGCTCTGGCGGAGGCGCACTACCCCTTCTCTTTTCTGACCGTCGGTGAGGGAACCTACATCAAACTAGTGCTGGGAATGAGGGACTCGAAAGGCGGGTTGGCCGTGGTGGACAAGTTGTTAATCAAAGTGGAGCCGGGCAATTACAGTAGTACCGAGGAACTCGTGCACGCAATCAACAACCACCCTCAAATGAAGAGTAACCTGTGCGCCTTCTCGTATGACGAGAGGTCCTCCAGGGTGGAATTGATGTCGACGTCTTCAGCCGTTCAGAGCCTCAAACTGAGCCCCAGTTTGGCGCTACAGTTTGGCTACGAGGTGGATACGGATATCGTCAAGCGTCACAGGTCCGTGAGGCCGGCTAACCTCTTCGCCGGTCTGCCATCACACATGTACGTGTATTGCGACCTGGTGGAACCCCAACTGGTGGGCGACGCTGTGGCGCCACTACTGAAGATCCTCAACATCGACATCAGGAATTACACGTACGGTGCCAACACGACAGTGTATATAATAGACCCGCACTACGTGCCGGTGATTAAAACCTCATTCGAGAGCGTGGAAATCGATTTAAGGGACAACCAAGGGCGACACTTGCCATTCCACTTCGGGACTACGTGCATGAAGCTCCATTTCAGGAAAGAGAGGCAGCGGCAATGAATCCGAGCGATCCCTATCTGGCGTATTACCGCCACCAGCAGGCGGGCCATGGCGTATCCTCCGTATTCAGAGGAGCCGCTTTCCAACGCGGACACGGCATCGGCAGTTTCCTAGGCGGGCTGATGCGTACAGTGGTCCCGTTGATCAGATCCGGCGCATCGGCGCTGGGCAAGGAGGCGCTGAGGTCCGGTGTGGGCTTCTTGGGCGACGTGGCGGCGGGCACAGCCAACCCCCGAGTCGCAGCCAACGCCCGACTCAGACAGTTTACCGGGTCGCTGAAACGCAGGGCTGATGAAAAACTGGATCGCGTGCTGAGCGGTGGTGGTGCCTATAAGAAGAGGCGTGTACAGCAGGTTACTCCTCAGTCTCTGGCGAAACTCCTCGGAGCGAGGAAGAAGAGCGCTGCGCCCAAGAGGAAGCCCGCAAAACGTGTCGCTAAGAAGAGGAGAAGCAAGAAGAGCGAGAGTACCGTGAAGGACATTTTTGGATAATGGCGTTTCTACATCAGAAGTCGTGCGAGTGTGTCAAGACCGAGTTGGACCTGTTCTCGCTACCGCCCACGCAGACCAGTATAGAGAGCGGTAAATGGGTGCAGTACAAGCCCATCTCCTCCCTGACAGACGACTCGCCCGTGGAGTTCATAGTTCCGGGTCACGGGGACGAGTACACGGATCTGTCACAGACGCTACTGCATGTGAAGGCTACCATTAGAATGGCTAACGGAGGTGCTGTAACGGGTGATCAAGCGATAAAAGAGGTGGGTCCGATTAACAACTGGCTGCACTCGCTGTTCAGTCAAGTGGACCTGTACCTGAACAACAAACTGGTGTCTCCTCAGAACAACACGTACGCCTATCGCGCCTACCTGGAGAACCTGTTGTCCTATGGCGGTGATGCCAAGACATCGCACCTCAACGCGGAGTTGTTCTACGAGGACTATGCTGGGTACATGGACAATACTGAGGAGGATAATGCCGGGCTCAAGAACCGGAGGGAGTTTGTCAAGGGCAGCCGGTACGCGGACATGGTCGGACATCTGCACGTCGACCTGTGCAACCAGGAGAAGTTCATGTTAAACGGCGTGGAGATGCGCTTTCGCCTGATCAGGTCAAAGAACTCATTCTCCATCATGTCCAAAACCGTGACAGACTACAAAGTGGACATCGCCGAAGTCAACCTGTTCATGCGCCGCTGTAAGATCAACCCGAGCGTGCTGTTGGCTCACAGCAGGACGCTGGAGTCGGGTACAGCCAAATATCCCATTACGCGCGTGGAAGTCAAATCCTTCACGCTACCCTTCGGTATCAGCAGCAAGACTCTGGACAGTGTGTTTCTGGGACAACTGCCGAAACGCGTTATAGTTGGCCTGGTCAGCAATCAGGCGTTCAACGGGGACTACAAGAAGAACCCGTTCAACTTCACCCACAGCCACGTGAACTTCTTCGCGCTGTACATAGATGGTGAGCAAGTGCCATGTAAGCCGCTTCAACCGGATTACACGTTCGGTCAGGAGTTGTGCGTGCTCGCCTACCACACGCTGTACACTGGCACCGGCATCAATTTCTCAGACTGTGGTAACGAAGTCAGTCGCAACGAATACCCCTACGGATACTGCCTGATGGCGTTTGATCTGACACCCGATATGGCGGCCTCTCAATCCAGCCACTGGAACCTGGTGCGCAACGGTAACCTGCGCATAGAGATTGGGTTCTCCGAAGCCTTGGCGGAGGCGTTCAACTGCATAGTGTACGCCGAGTTGGACAACGTCGTGGAGGTGGACCGTCATCGCAACGTCACAGTCGACTTTGGCGGGTAAACGAGTTGCCGCGCGCTCAAGGTCACCGCGCGCGGACCGTTAGGTTTTGGCGGGTAAACGAGTTGCCGCGCGCTCAAGGTCACCGTGCGCGGACCGTTAGGTGATGGCGGCGCGCGCACCCAAGGTTAACCCGCTAGGCGCGCTCCCGCCAGCGCTCAGTCGAGTTCAGTCAGCCGTACGGGATGGACGTGCCGCCACCGATCTACAACGAGCCGCCGCCAGCGCGCTGTCATCACGGAAGCGTGGTGATGGATATGCAGTGTTTTAAAGACAGTGATAATGACTTTCTACTGAAAGAGGTTTGCGTGGTGGACGTGACTACCGGCACGCTGCTCCTACATCACATCGCCCGCCCGCCCTTCAGTAAGGACCTCCTGACTTCCGAGAAACAGCGCGAGAGCGTCTGGGTCACTCGCCACTGCCACGGCTTGGAGTGGGACCAGGGGGACATCGCGTACGTCGCCCTGCTGGACAAGCTGCGCTCCTGCCTCATCCACCGTCCCCTGGTCTACGTCAAAGGATCGCAGAAGAGGGACTTTGTACAACGCCACCTCATAACCGAGCCCGCCGCCACCACCGCTCAGGACATGGAGGATCTGGGCTGTGGGTCGCTCAACGGTCCGCCCACCTACCGGACCCTGCGCTGTCGCCATCATAAGAGCTCCCACAACCGTTGCGCCCTTCATAACTGCATAGTATTGCGGGACTGGCTCGTGGCTAACGACAGTCCAGACCCGTCCGTCTCAAGCTGCCTGTGCTGCTTCCGCCCACGATGAATACCGTCCAGATCAGAGAATGCCTGGCGAAGATCCCCGGACTGAGGAACGTTGCGGTCTACGCCTCTGACCAACTACCGGACGTGCCGGTCAAGCCTCTCACCGCCATCGTGTCCAACACGGTAGCACACACCGAGGGAGGTGAACACTGGGTGGCGTTTTACTGCTCGGAAGAGGACAGACTCGAGTACCTGGACAGCTACGGAAGGCCGCCATACCAGGCCGACTTTCAAATGTTCCTGAGGCGCAATCCTCATCACCGCCACTACGTCTACAACAGGTATCGGCTCCAGGGCTACGATACTTCTGTTTGCGGCTACTACTGCCTCACTTACCTGTACTGCCGGGCTGTTCTCCGCACGTCACTCAGCGACTACGTCCAGCTCTTCGACCCTGCCGCTCCCGCCGCCAACGACGCTCTCGTCCGCAGACTCTTCCACTCCATATTCGCTTAAAACTAATTTGTAAGGTTTTTGTAGTATGTGTATGTAACCTTATTACTGTACAATACATGCCTCATAATGATAAAGCTTGTGTTTTCATTTCTCCTTTCTCCTTACTAAATTTATAAAAATTAGCAAAACTGAGGCAGCGGGGCTGGACCTCAGGTTTATATACCAGCGGCGCGTGTCACTGGCTGAGCCCCCGCCAAGCGGCAGTGAAGGCCGCCAAAGAGGGCGCGCCACGAGACCCCTCGGACATCAGCAAACCGCTGAGCAATTCGAGGGTGCAACCTCGAGCGTCAGCAAACCACTTAGCAACTCCTTCCTGGGCAACTCCTTCAGGGCCGTCCCCGACACGCGCCGCCAACCGCTCCCGGTTGGCGGGGGCTTTTAAGCTGCACGGCCCGGGCCAAACGGCCCATAACGCCTTTCTCACACACTTTAAGCCTAACGGCTTTTGAGTGAGCAAAGGGGAGGAAATAAACAACTCAGGTTCGTGCTGTACATAAAGCTATTATATTTTCTTACAAATACTATTTACAAATTTTTCTTAAAATTAATATTAAAACTAAACTGGGAATTCCTCTTCCTCGTCTTCATCCTGGGGCTGTCCCTCCTCCTCCTCACCATCCACCTCCATCCGTCGATCTCCTCTCCTGGCTGGTAGCGGCGGGACGTCCTTGTGTCCCCACGGCAGAGTGTGGATGCCGTCGGGGAGGACGCACCGCTTGTCGTCGGTCGGGCTGAGGCTCAGCTTGTCCACTTCCACGGTGTAGACCCGGTGCAAGTGAGACTGGAAGCGGACGTTGGTGGTGCGCTTTTGGACCCCGTCAAACAGGCACTCTCTGTAGTCGTCGGGGGTGAGGACATTCTTGACAACGCCCTTTGCCACCCCCTTGGCCCGCTTGAGAGCCTTGCTGCCGCCTGTCGCTGCGTCCTCGATGTCCATAAAGTACAGCTTGGACCGCAGGCCGAGGTACTCGAATAAGGACAGACCGTTACACTCGTCCTTAAACTTTCCAATGACCTTGGCGTTGACGGGGCTGTAGCAGGGGTGGGACCTCGGATAGCCGCTGGTGTCGAAGTCGTCCAGGTGTTCCTTCATCTCGGCGTAGACGTCCTGGGACACGATGTCAAAGACGTAGCTGTCCGTGTCCATGTAGTCCACGGTGAGGCGGTCACCGTAGCGCTCCTTCATCTTGCGCAGGAACTCGTACATGAGCCACTTGCTCAGCTCCAGGACTGTCATGCCTACGTAGACGGGCTTGTCCAACACGATGTTGACCTTGGACAGATGCACCAGGGCCACGTCCTCCGTGTAGTACGTCCGGTCCAGGAAGTTGGATCTGGCGACGTACTTGGAAAACTTCTCCGGGGTGCACACCAGCTTCACGTTGAGGCGCTTCCGTACATTCTCGATGGTCTTGCCAAAGACCGCGTTGTTCATGAGCTTGAAGAAGTCCTGTTCAAACTTCGTTTTGGCCTTCTTCCGCAGCTCCGTGTTCATCAGGATGTACGGTTCCAACCACCGCGACTGGCGAAACGAGATCGCCCGATGCACCGCGACCAGCTCCAATCCGTTTTGCAGCGCCTGCTGTAAGACCCTGTAGTGACAGATGTAGTGCGTCTTGTCGTCCAGGGTCGTCAACAGTTTGGGGAACTTCCCTGTTGGCGGGCGCTTCGTCTCGCAGCAGTAGGGAAGGTCCTTGTGCAGGTCGTGTAGGCGCGCGGGGTAGTGGAGGTCCACCTCCAAGATGTAGCCTCGATCGGCCTCTGCGTCCAGTGCCGCGACGTCCAACGCCTGGATTTCCTCACGGCTGAGCCACTCGAAGTCTCCGGTCGGCAGGCACTGGGACATGGCCCAGCCGTAGAGGTTGTTGGCATCCAGGTACAGGAGAAAGCGCGTGGGCTCGTCCGGGTGGTAGTCCGGGCACCTGTCGTGGTTGGCCTTGGCGTAGCGGGTGATGGCCTGTGAGATCCCTCCCCGGATCCCCTGCTCCACGAACAGGTACATGTCAAAGTCCTGCAGCGTGTCCAGCTCCACACCGCAGGTCTTAAGCATTACGTCCCAGGCGTAGGACGGCAGGGTGTAATAGTGGGCGGGGTCCAGCCCGTACTATGCCAACGAGGTGTCGCGGAACTGCTCAAAGACATCGGTGAGCAGGGCGATGTCGCACCGCAGGTACTTGTCCGCATAGTCCTTGAGGTTGTGACACTCAAAGGCTCGCCACACGTTGAGGGCGTGCTCGTATTCCTCGTCCTTGACGTCCTCCAGGGTCATGGAGTTCCTGAACGCCTCCTTAGGCGGCAACTCCCTGGTCCTGTACAGCGTGTCGTAGGACGTCACGAAGTCGTAGGGGAACACGCCCTTCCTGCGCACCAGGTCGAACAGCCGGTCGTCGGGGAAGCGCTTCCTCGTCTCACGCATCCTGTCCGTGGGGAGTCCCGCCGCCAGGTTGGCCAGGCTCATGGACAGGAACCTGTAGGTGTCTAGGAAGCGCACCGCGAAACTGCTCTGTCGTTGGTTGTCCCCGGGCTGACCAAAGTGGAATCGCTTGGTAAAAGCGATGTACCGCTCCTCCGTGTGGGCCAACACGTCCACGTCACCGGGGTCGATGGCCAGCTCGCGCACTACGAAGTGGGCGTCGTAGTTGGACAGGTTGTGGAAGTAGCAGTTGATGTGTCGCTGTTCCCGGTACCTGAGGTTGCACGAGCGGTGGGCGGCTCCTCGGAACTCGTAGGGCGGGGCGTGATTGTGGTCCCGCACCTTGACGTCCTGGTCCGTGAACTCCTTCCCGCAGAGGTAGCAGTGAGTCGCTGCCAGGTACTCGTCCATCTCCTGTCGGGTCAGAGAAGGGTGCAGAGCTCTCATGCTGAATAGGAACTCCCACAGCGCCAGCACGTCAATCTTCAACCTTTCCATGAAGACCTTGGACGCGTCAGCCCCGAAGTAGACGCGGGGCTCAAACTCCTCCAAGCCGAGCGAGTCCACGATCTGGTAGGCAAAGGCGTACGGGACGTGCAGTTGCAGGGGCCTCGTGCCGGACGGTGCTTCCGCAGGGTCAGCGGCGACGGGCTGCAGAGCACACTCAAAGTCGGCGTAGACGCAAAAGCGCTCGCGCCGAGTGTACTCGGGGTGGGTGAAGCGGATTTGCTGCTTCTTCGGCAAGTCCAAGCGGAGGGGAGCCTTGGCGGTGCAGTATCGCATGTGCTCCTCCAGACGCTCGGCACCGGACAGTTGCAGCTTGTTGGGCCGGTTGTCGAAGTAAGCGAAGCATCGCTTACACACGTAGATAGCGCTTTCGCGGGACGTCAGCTGGGCTCGCACTAGCCTACTCATGTTTGCGATGTAGGCGTAGTGACTGTCCCCGCCGGTGGTCACGTACAGCAGGTCCCGGTGATCCTCCAACTCCCGCTTGCAGATCTTCAGCGGGAACACGCGGTCCTGGAACTTTGGCGATCCGTCGGGGCGTCTCCCCACCATGGCGCGCTCGATCCCGTACACATTGACGCTGATGGGGTTCCTCCTCTCAAAGACTTTGATGTCCTTCACGGCTACGGGGAAGCGTAGGCCGACCCAGTCGTAGCGTGCCATGACGTCTGGTGTGTACGATGTGGGCCTCTCCGGGTGTTGCGCGACGAACTTGGCTAGGATGGCATACGCGAAGCACATGTCATCGAGGTTGTGCACGTTGATAACGGCATGCGTGTCGCAGATGGTCCTGGGAAGCAGGATGAACCGGGCTCCGCGTTCTCCCAACGGGGTGTAGAGGTTGACGCGGATCTCCAGGTCCCGTATCCGGAGATAGCTCCACCCGCTGCCCACTAGCAGGCACTGCTCCTTCTCTTCCTCCAGCTTGTGGAAGGACGCTGACAGGAAGTCCTCCAAGTTGGACGCGGCGGTGAGAGGCACGTTCTTCGTCTTGAAGGCCCGCAGACAGGTGGCTCCGTGAACGTTGGCGAATTCACACTCCAGGAACATGTTGACCTTGGTGTTTGGGTGTCGGGTCCTGACGTCAGCCAACAGTTCCAGGACGCTGTCGAACAGCAGCACCAGCGCGTCCTCCACGGTCAAGAAGTCCTCCATGGGCCGGGACAGGCCGAAGGTCAGGAGGCGTCCGCGGAACCCTCGTTGAATGGTGCGGAACGTGGGTAGTCCGCCACCACCCACCATCCCATCAGGTGCCGTGCTTGGTCCGGGCTGGGGCTCGCGGCTGGGTCCGGGCTGGGGCTCGCGGCTGGGTCCAGGCTGGGGCTCGCGGCTGGGTCCAGGCTGGGGCTCGCGGCTGGGTCCAGGCTGGGGCTCGCGGCTGGGCTGAGGCTCGGGTGACAGGACGGGTAGGCATGGCATCTCGTCAACAACGAGGTTCCTCACGATGGGGCAGTTGTGGGCCTCGTGCTGGTCCCGGTTGTAGCGCCGGGTGAAGCCTCGGTCGCAGTAGGCGCACGCGAACCTCATGCCGCGGTGAGCGCTTGCCACGTGCTGCTGGAGATAAGCGACCCTGCGGAAAAGGGTGCCGCACTCGGGACAGCGGACCCCGTTGGCGTGCACCAGCTGCACGTGGCGCCGGAGCAGGTCCTCGCGGGCGAATCGTCGCCCGCACGCGTTACACTCGGGCCGTGGGTCTCTGAGGGGTGGTGTTGCGGTGGAGGAGGTCGAAGCTGACGGGATCGCACCGTGGACCGCTTCCATGTGGTGGTGAAGATCCTCGGGGCTCGCCAGGGCGACGGAGCATAACGGGCATGGATGGCCTGCGAACAGGAAAAACAAGTTCTATTAGTTACCTCGATAAACATGAGGGTAAGGAACTGGCGACCTCTTCCTCACCTCGTTCGCCAGTTTGAGCCCAATATATACAAGGGTGAGGAATTGCATAGAGGCCTGGCGACCTCTTCCTCCTCTCGAACGTCAGTTTGAGCCCAGTAATACAAGGGTGAGGAACTGAACGGAGGCTGACAGCCCCTTGTTTACTACTTGAATCTGTTTACTCGGCTAAAGCCGTTTACTCTCGAAAACAAGCCATTAGTACTGGTATCCTTTTTAACGTAAAAACCGTGCCTAACGCTTGATCGTGAGGAACTGCACAGAGGACTGGCGACCTCTTCCTCATCTCAATCACCAGTTTGAGTCCAGTAATACAAGGGTGAGGAACTGAACGGAGGCTGGCAGCCCCTTGTTTACTACTTGAATCTGTTTACTCGGCTAAAGCCGTTTACTCTCGAAAACAAGTCATTAGTACTGGTTTCTTGTTTAACGTAAAAACCGTGCCTAACGCTTGATCGTGAGGAACTGCACAGAGGACTGGCGACCTCTTCCTCATCTCAATCGCCAGTTTGGGCCCAGTAAATACAAGGGTGAGGAACACACAGAGGCTGGCAGCCTCCTTTCTTGTTTAACATAAAAACCGTACCTGACGCTTGATCGTGAGGAACTGTATAGAGGACTGGTGACCTATTCCTCATCTCGATCGCCAGTTTGGGCCCAGTAATACAAGGGTGAGGAACTGTGTATGAGGATATTGGAGAAGTGCTTAACAAATCTACTGGTGGTTTCCTATTTAACCTAAAACCATACCTGGCGCTTGATCGTGAGGAGTGGGAGGATGAACTGCTGCGAGGTGGCGTCGCAGGTTGTCGCTTCGCCCGAAGCGTCGCCCGCAGACGTTGCAGTCGAAATGGCGGTCCCTGTGAGCGGCTGCCGTGTGACGAGCCAGGGTTCCAGCGAAGAAGCGACCGCAGACCTCACACATACGAGGAACAGCCATCTGCAACATCGGGTATCTATACAGTACATCGGGGCTTGGTAACAGTACCCTTCTAATAGTAGACAGAAATAAATTACAAGAATAGCTCCTATGACATTCCTAACACTGTTACACGTCTTTATCTTTGTTTCGCTCGCACATGGCGATTTTAATCTCGTCTATAATTCTACTAAGCAAAACCCAATTTTATTTTCCACTGTGATATATAAAATATTAAATATTAATTTTAGCTAATTGGGATTTAGAGCATTGGTAAATCGGCTGATGAAAAGATAAATTAAATGTTACTTACATTTTAAGATATCCAAAGAGAAAACTCCACACAGTCGCACAAGCACAGGTTGTAAAGTGTATCTCGGAGACGGGAATACTTCGTCCGCGCAGTAAGAGCTCCAAAGACAAACTGATGAAACCCTCGAGGACGCGCTTATAAATAACACTCCGGTCGGGAGGAGGCCTCGTCGGAGGAGTGAGGGAAAGTCGCTAATGAGTAAACAACCCCGGGCGGTCACGTAGGCCCTAGCACGCGCCTTGACACGTGACTCCGCGGAGTCGCTCACGGGGGGGGGGGGGCTTGCATCCTCACCGCGCCTTTGCTGGTTTTGAACCATCATGATGGGTCTGGAAGACCGCTGATGAGTAAACAGCCAAGATCTCATGAGGAAAACGCGTTTAAAAATTAATAGCGGGCCTGTTTAACGGTGGATTCTCAATTTTCTTTAAGGGATGGTTTACTTAGGCCGCCGCCCTACATGTGGTGAAATTTCATCAAAATCGGTCGGTAAACAGCTGAGATCCCATAAGGAAAACGCGTTTAAAAATTAATAGCGGCCTTGTTTAATGGCGGATCTATGGGGTTCTTACGTCATTCGCTTCCTCTGGGATAGGCCTACATTCTGGAAAAAGTCCCGTGGGAATCGGTGAGTATATAGGCTAGTTATTAATTTTTGAAAGTTTTTCCTCATCATGAAAAATGTTGCAAACGGGGGGGGGGGTCCGAGCTTTGCTATGGGGAAGGTCGGGGGGGGATGACGTCATGGGGGGGGATGACGTCATGGGGGGGTGACGTCATGGGGGGGGTGACGTCATGGGGGGGGGACGTCCTCGCGTCCTCGCGTCCTCACCGCGCCTATGCTGGTTCTGAACCCTCCAATGCCCCCTACTCTCAATCTATATGTACTAAACAAATATTTGTAATTTTAATAGACAGCCTTGGTTTTATAACAATGTACACTTTGGTTTTGTTAAACATGTATATTTCATTCCTATAAATACATTAATAATAAAAATTGCAGTTAAATAGTTAATTGAAATGAGTTATGATATCACAATCTTATTAAAAAAGGTGATTTTCATAACAGGCTACTGGCGAAAAGATTAGGTTTAAAATCAAGGCTGATGTGTTATTTGAAAGCCCTTGGCATCTAGACGTGTCTTTTGGGGGTTTGGATGACGTCCACCTTCAGGGCTCTGTCCCCAGGGATTTCAAAGTTTAAATGTTAATCTAATGGAATAATATAAATAAATACGGGATGTAATAAAAGACGTCTTACAGCACTTAAGATATATTTACACTTATACTGATTCACATACAGACGGTAAACATATATTAAAGATGGTACTAGGCTATCGATTTCGACCAGTCACACCGGTCATCATCAGGCCAATGAGAGAACTGACAGAATCAAAATGGCGTCCCTGCTTATATCCTATTGGCTACCGGAAGTTCCGGATACAGGTTCCTAAATGTGTCACCAGAGTCGAAGTTAACTCGTTCATTAATCAATTTATCTCTAACTTTACATTTTTCTTTAAATATAAACAATTCTTCCCATGCCTTCATTTCATTTCCTTTTTTACAATTCTTGATAAATTCTTGATTCGTTGATAAATTGATTAATGAACAAGTTAACTTCGACTGGTGGCACATTTAGGAACCTGTATCCGGAACTTCCGGTAGCCAATAAGATATAAGCAGCGACGACATTTTGATTCTGTCAGTTCTCTCATTGGCCAGATGATGACCGGTGTGACTGGTCGAAAATCGATAGACTAGTACCATCTTTTATATATGTTTACCGTCTGTATGTGAATCAGTATAAGTGCAAATATATCCTAAGTGTTGTAAGACGTATTTTATTACGTCCCGTAAGTAATAACAACATGTAATATGCTAATAAAAAGTTTTTTATAAATAAATGTAATTTAGCATTTGACAGCGCCTGTTGATACTAACAAACAGTGCGAAGCAAGATCAGCTGTTTTAAGAAAACTTCTGCAATGGCATCTCATTAAAACGGTATATCAGCTAGATATTAACAAATAAAAGAAAAATTTGCTCGGATTTGAGCTGTTGGATTTGCTAGTAGAATATTATAAAATTAACTTTGAAGTCGAAAAAGTTCATGATTGAAAATAGTGTGAATGACCCTCCTAAACACTAACCTCCAGGAAAGAGTCAATCGGTCCTAAAGAAAACTTGATCACTGTTCAACTAGAATAAAAACTCCTGTTGTAAAGGGGGTATAGGGATCAATTATGTCATCAGTTGGGTTTTAAACCAAACACTCGTCCTTACGTTCATTACGATTAGGTAGATTTACAAGGACTATTATAATTATTGCTGTTTACTTTAAAAAGCTCACAAATATACCGAGCCAGAAAACTTTCCACCCACAAAAGAGACGACGAGGAAAAGTAAATTTACAGACGAAGCGCATCGTATCGTCCATTACAATCCCATCATTCCGCCAGCGATCTAAACAGGTTATCGTTTACGGCCTGTAAATCGTGAGCCGTCGAAATCGGCTGTTAGCTAATCTTAATATCCGATTCACCCATTGTATTTCACTTTTCGATCATAGTAGAAGATTGGAAAGTATTTGAATATCGGAGGTTGGGTCAGGCATGTGTGACCTACTGGGAATCGGTCCCTAATTGCCGCAGAACCGATGCCTGTGAATCAACGTATGCAATATACTACGACCGGTCATAGAATACCTCAAGATCACGTGATTTTCATGCAGTTGTAACCGGTATTCTCGTGAGTACTCGTCACCCGGTGTCAGAACCTTATTTTTCTTCGTGAAATTAGTCGATCGATCTTCACCGACCATGCGAGTTTCGTAAACGGCCTCTAATCCACTCATCTTTGCTGGAATAGTAAAATATTAGCCTTTCACTTTCCTATCGCGCTGGGGTCAACCTTATCTTGGTTATCGGATAAGTTAAAAGTGAACGTCGGTGCGTTACCGGTTTTGCAACATGAGTCTACACCGAGCGGTGTTTTTACGTAATCGTGAGGCTGAATTTAAATTTATTTCTTACAATGTTTTGTTTCGTATTAATTGCTTTCCTTTAATTTTCAATATTTGAAATCATAATTATGTAATATACAATAATAAAGCAGAGCGTTCTTTTACCTAGACATTGTGACATATTGGTTGACATTAATAGATATTATTGGAAATATTTCGCAGTACACCAAGACGTTAAAAAAATATGAACGGTTATTATAAATTTAAAATGTTAACTCAGGTCGTGGAAAACTTCCGACATAAAGCAACGCATTAAGGTATACTTTGAAGGAAACTATTTATAAAGGAATTAATCACACAGAAAGTGAGATAAAAAAATTTGACAATGAAATTTGAGATACTATGAATGTTGAAAGACCGAATCTAGCTACCTTTTAAGATTAGTATTAAACAATGCCACTGAACTTTAGTACTCTCTATATGGCAATGATTACATTAATTGGTGATTAAGATGGATCTGAAATAGAGTAAGTCTATTGTAGTTAAACATATATCAGGTTTTTGGATTACTAGGTGGCCTTATAGATTATACCCAGCATGTTAACAATTTAGGTTTATCAAAATAATCAATGAATTACAACCTTGTATGTTTGTCACAATAAATTATTTTAAACATTTCCTGACTCCATAATTGCACTTGGTAGATTGATTTTCTTATTTTCAGGGATATTACATACTTCTGTAACAAGAAACACATAATGTTGAAATTTCCCTTCACTTCCAAACAAACATTTCCATCCACCTTCCATTCGATGTCATTTTTTTCTCTTTTGTATTTTTGTATCAAAAATATTTGCAATAGGTAACCTGTCACTGTGGCATAGCATCAGTGGGCATGGTACAAGTGACGATATAAATTCAGATGAATGGAAACTCTATGAACAGTAACTGTTTGTGCATCTCTTTACTATTGTAGAATTAAGTGAGAAAATATTATACATGGTGGCAAGATCGTCAAAGTCAAGAGGAGGTTATATTAATAACTCATTATTGTGTAGGTAATTTTTATACTGTATGGCAAATGGCACATTATTTCTCTTAGGACTGATGCAAATAACAAATGTTATTAAAACATCAGACACTTATACCCCTGACTCATTCACACACGCATTCCTTCTGGCTATCGCTGTTGGAGTTTGCATAACTGTATTTATAATATTTTCTAGCCGGTCCTCAGAAATTCATCACCCGAGCACACAGAAGAGGGTTTCAGAATTTGTATTTTATTTTGGTTGGCTGATATATTTTTAGGGATCTCATAGACGATTTTGACACCGACTTGGGTTGGGATGTGTTCAAAATCGTAAGGTTTTGCTAAATGCGATAGTTATCCCTGCTTCTTGCCTCATATCCATGGATGTCTCTACCCCTTACTGAATGTTGTGATCGGGCAATACGTAGCACCTAGAGAATGTTGTGGCAGGGACGTGTCAGTAACCCCAGCTCCCTGAATACATTTCGGAACATCTCTCTAATGTTCAATTTTGTCATAACTCTATTTTTTTCTGCAATACTCTTTAAAATATGTACTTATTACACCCCCTCCATAGCCTAATCCCATAAACCACATGCGGGTAGATATTAGGTCAGTCTAAATACTTGTAGAAAACAGCCCTGAGTATACGTAGAGCGTAAATTTCCATTGAAGCCATCGAACAAAACACATTGTTAACCAACAAGTGAACCATTGGATATGCAAACGCTTGTATTAATGTTTATTGTAATGCTATATGTAGGGTCAGTGAGTCAAGACACTACATATCAAT
Source organism: Allygus modestus (assembly GCA_963675035.1). Classification (NCBI taxonomy): domain Eukaryota; kingdom Metazoa; phylum Arthropoda; class Insecta; order Hemiptera; family Cicadellidae; genus Allygus; species Allygus modestus. Next base: position 24,427,238 of record OY776115.1, read on the forward strand.
ACGATCCTGTGATCACCATACGAATGCAATGAAGTGACAAACGACTCATTCGCCCAATCCGCGACGAAGCCCGTTCCCAAATCCTGGGCGCCGTCCCCATTCACCGCACGTCGCAACCGAGTGTGGATAGCTAATGAATGTAGCCACGACAACCGAGAACGGGATGAATAATAATTACCGAAGACGAGAGATTTAATCGCATAATTACACAGGAATATGAAACGAGTCTGGGCATAAATCTGAACTGGGACCAACAGATTCACTTAACCCCGATAACCCTTGGCCGTACAACAATAAAATCGCTGGCTAAAACCGAGCCCCCTTTCAATTAGACCTAGATATCTTGATCGCGTCGTCGCGAGTCGTAACTCAACACGGGGCTCAGGGGTGGCACGCCTCTGAACAAACAGAACTGCGCTTTGTAGGCGATATCGGTATGCTGTGGGTGTCACAGTTCCAGCCGATAGTTCTCGTGTTGTTCAAAGCTCTTGACATAAGTGGAAAAGCTAAGTAATTTTCAAGAAAAAACCTCCAACAGAGTATTTTAAGAAAGCTGAATATATTAAAAGGATTAAAAAAATACGAACTGTTTAAATTAATATTTGTTATACTAGCCCAATGAGATAGATATTTTATGATTTTATCGACGCTGATTAATTTTATTATATCTAATATATCAAATTCTCGTGTCACAGTGTTTATAATGCAATGAAGGGGAAGAGAGTTAGTAAGTTTATTATAATATTTCTGTAGCTGAATATGCAAGAGGGAAGTCCAGATCGTGTAAGGAGGAATTATTGGGTATGTTGTGTGAGTAGGCTGGTATTGTTATTAAACAATAACTTGTTTTGCTGATCTGCTGAAGGTTCTGGCTGAATTAGGTCAGCTGGGTAGTTTTGGGGGTCAGTCAGTCAGTCTGGGAGATGGGGAGGTAGAGTGGAGTGTTGGGGCTAGGGGAGGCCACAGGGTCCAGGGCCTGTTAGGCCTGGGGCCTAAGTAAGTTTCATAGTCACTAGTTTTTATAGATTAATCTTTATACTTTCCAGGTTACTCGCCCTTGAATAGTTAATTGGTTTTTAATTTAAGACTTTTCATTGTTATTACATTGATGTTTTACCATTTAATCACCATTTGTAAAATGTAGAGTTTATTCTTTGTTTAATAAAAGTTATATTATTACATTACAAGTCTATTTAATTTATTGAGCTACGTCCTCGTGGTGGCAAGTGGGTTTATGCTGATTAGCTAGCAGATAAGCTTGCTTGTCCATCACAATAACAAAACTCCTCCGAAACGGCTTGATCGATTCTTATGCAATTTTGTGTGTATATTCGGTAGGTCTGAAATTAGGACGTAAACTATTTTATTTTTATATTTGTATTTTTTGATAGGCGAGTGAGCGAAGTGAACGAGCTCATATTGAAAATGAACGAGACATAAAACAAAGTCAATGACATTAGGACAGGCCAACGTATGTCGGGCCAGCTAGTATACGATAAAATTACGGTTCAATGCTTTTCCTACTATTTATTTTTATTTGTATTAATGTTTTCATTTAAATACTGTGTTAAAAGATCTTGTTTGCCCTGACACACATATACATGATGACAGATATTAGCTATAATAATCGTATATCTGTGGTAGTTTTGAAGTTTAATTTGTTAAAACGACCTTAAAAAGAGTGTATTCCTAATAGTGGCGTACCTCAATAACAATTGTTTATACTTGTTTTTCTTCTAAATGCTCCTAACGTTGTTGAAGATGGTGATTGTATTCTTGCTTGATTATTTGGCATTCTCATCTTCTTCTTTAAAACTATATTAAGTGAAACAAATTTTTAATTTATTCTTGGTTTAGAAATGTTAATATTAATTAATATGCATTTTAACGCTACAAAATAATATCTCAGAAAGGGCCATAAACTTGACATCACTACTGATAATATTATCTATATTTAAGTTAATCCGTACACATTTTCAGGAACTACTAAAAATTTGACTGAGAAATCTTGGTAAGTAACTCTCAGGAAAATAAAACTTGTTATGGCGAACCACTAAATACAATTATTAAATTAAAGTGTAAGATACCAACAAAATTGCACTCGTCGATGAGGAGCAAATTCATTAAATATTTTAACATGAATAAAGAAATGGAATAATATCATAAACCCAGATAGTATATTTATAAAGCTAAAACCTAGCCTGAACTTAGCAAGATAAAAAACTTACACAAAAATGTAGAAATCTTATAATGAAATTAAGGGTATTGAAAACAAAGTATTGAAGAAACATAATTTAAGTTTATTATACATCTATGTAAATAAACAGTAAAAAGAAATATTGTAATTTACAAACATTTAAAATTGATAAAGCAAGTTCAAAAACGCTACATATTAATATTTTAAAACTAAAATTAACTAAACGGGTGTGTCCATTTGACCTTCCAGTTTATCCAAACAACAATTATTACTTTAAACTACAGCTTTTTCAGAAAGTATGTGTTTTGAAAATCCACAATTTATAATATTTTGATATAAACATAAGATCCGTTAAGCGTTAAATATTAGCCTACTCTTCTACACGGGTAAAATAAATTCGAATGTCTGAATATTTCAAGACTTCAATTTGGAAAGTAGGACAAAAGCTGCATATCGGCTGATATTACGCCGACCTAATGGGCCCCCTGCTGGAAATAATTGATTCCAAAACTCACAGGTTTGAGCCAACAGGTGCCATTTCGGCCCCCCATAGCGAACGATCGGTACCCTAGTCCGCGTGTTGCTTAAGTGAAAATGAAATCTGTTTTATGAAATGGGCTCGGAAACCTATTTAGTAATCTGTTTATATGCTAAATTTGGTAAATTATGTTTTTTAACTCAATGATACTGAGTTTTGTAATGTGTCGCCTTATTTACGAAAGGTTCGGCAGAATATACGCTAGATGGTCCGAATCGTTTGCAACTATCTTTCGAAAATATCAATCTCTCCCACCTTATTTATTAACCCGAGACATAGATAAATCTGCGGCATATGTCAACCGGTTATTAAGAGGAATTATCAGTAGGCATATATTTCTATCTATATAAATGGGTATGCAAATAATATTAAGAACTTTTTAAGGAATATCTGGCAAAAACCTATTAAAAAGGTGGCTGTGTTTACCACTGCTCTGTATAAGAAACTTTAGACATTCACTAAACTACCACCTTTTGAATACTGATTTTAGTTACCTTTTTGAAATCCTCTTCCGCAGCAAACCCCATAAATCCCCCCAAAATATATCGACCCACCATAAATATCAGGGCTACCCCCATAAATTTAATTAAAAAACATTAGTTAGGTATGACCAGATTTAATCCCTGAATTGCAATTGATTTCATTACACTACAGAACAAGTTCGTGATTGTGAGGACAATATATCGGCCGTCCGATATTTTTATGCCCCAATATTTTTATGCCCCATGGTTATACTCTGCAGGATTACTAACACAAGGGCCTCCAACGTTTGTCTCAAAGTTGTATAATTTTGTTAGCTAAACTCTTTAATTATTAGTTCTAATTCTGAAAAGTAAATAATCTCGACTGTAACTCTTAAACCATTCGATCATTCAAAATTCACAACAAACAGATTTTTTTTGTAAAAAATAATGCATTTTAAATGATGTTTCTAATGTTCTTTGCCAAATTATATGACATGATAGTATTAATTATGTTGATATCAATGTTTAGGTTTTCTTGCTAAACAAAATAGTTGTGTCGCGATGTTTACATCACGTAGTGGTTTTAGGTGAAAGCTGACACTTGTACTGGGAATTCATGAAAATATATTACTTATATAATTAAAGTAATTTTAAATAAATAATGATAAATAATGAAAAAAATTGAATGTAATGAAAATCAACAAACATTCTAAATATCCACAACTATTGTGTATGTGAGCGGGTAATGACTAAGCAAAAAATCTGATTTTATGTTGATTCGAAGTCTCCATGTATAATATCCTAATTTCATACTTAGTCCATTACAGTGAATTTATTAATTTGTTTATCCTTACAAATTCAATTTGTAAGGCAAAGACATTCTCCTAAATCGTACCCGTGTAATTTAGATAACAGCCGCTGAAACAAACACTATTGGCTGTTTCTTTCCACAACTCCATTAGATATCGGCGTCCGATTACCCCTGATTTATTAAATTAGACCGGCTATAATAACAGGTTTGGGAGGGGGCGGGGTTCGCAATTAAAACCCGGCCAGGCTAGGGGCTATTCTCGTGGCGCCCTCATTTAAATATCCTCGCCCGCGCGAATAAATTATCCAAAATCGAAAGTGGCGTGCGGTTGAGCTTGCCCCCCGAGGGGGGGAGGGGGGTTGTCGAATTCAATTTTGAAATACGGTGCGGTTAGTGTATCAGTCCCTCGCCTCGGGTGTATTATGATATTTATCACCTGTTTGTTTTTCGTGACAGGGAAATGTGAGGTTGGTGGTTGATTGGTTGCCTGTTCGCGTACAATATTACATGACTTACTTATGGGGTGAAAATATTCATAGTATTTTATTAATTTTTTTACCTATGCTAAGACGCAAAAACCTATATTTCAGAATTTGTATTTAAAATGAACTTAAACAATGTTTCCAGTAAGTTAAAAAAGTTTATTTTGAACGTGTATGTCAAACGATCAGAAAGATTCATTTAATTTTCTTTTCGGAGATTTCAATTTTTTTTAGTTTATACTTTAATTGAGGTTTTTAATCTAAACACGTTTGTTCCCTCATCAATTCCTTTACCTTTAATATGTAAAGTAAACGACGATGACGCTGCGATACACTAAACAACTCGATAGTAATTATGTTACGCCATTACTTTATGAACTAGAACACAACAAGAGAAATACAACCAACCTGTTGAATGAGTTGTGTGAGACAGCCAATGGTAAGCTGTCGAGGTGTCCATGACGTCATTGGGACATATGGATTAGTATCCAGTATAGCCAACATAACTTAAATATTGCTTCCTTGCATAAATTATATATATTTTAGTTTTAACTTTAAATAAACAAGTTGTTATAGAATTAGTTATATGTATCGGTTAACGAAAACTACAGAACTAAAATTTTCTTTTAGTACGTTTGATAATTACAGGGCACTTGTGTAGTGGCAACGTTTAATAGGTATAGTGGATAAAACGATTGTTAAATTAAATCTATTTGAGGATTGACAATATGCCAACATCTTTAATAATGTACAATTGACTACTAAGCTAGGGGACAATGATAAAGCTGCTTAATACGTACAAATAGTGAACAATTTTGCAATTATCAATATCAAGTTATTAATAAAACAGTCAGGCAATTAATAATAAAACGAAATATTAAACGAATCTTAAATATGTTATTGAAAGACTTGTTTTCAATAGATTTTCGTTAGATTGGCAATACAATCCAACTGGCCAACTACAAAAACCAGCCAAAGATGTTACTGTAGTAAAAATAGTTTATATTAAAGTAAGATATACATATCAAAATGAAAAGTCAAGTTACGAGGTGGACGGAGGTTGATGAATCCAGATAATCAACATTAATAATAATACAATTAAATTAATTTTATTGTTCTTCTTAATTTACATAATATTAAGCCATCTGTTACCTGTAACCTATTTATGTGAATTGTAAAATGGTGTAAACTGTGTGTGGATAAATAAATAAATATTTTACCCTTGCTTAGTTTAGTTATTTATTTGACTAGTAACAGCACATTAACATTAGCCTGGCATTCCTCAGAATCTTTTATCCGGGTGAACGGGATGTGGAACCATTAAACGCATTGTAAGGTATCCGATTCAATTATAAATGAACCTGGAGGAATGGTCTTTCACTTACCAGCCATGGTGCTATTATAAAATTACACATCCAAAAAGTGTCGATATTCGTTATTATCTAAGTCACCTGCCACTCAGCCTACGCTCATGTCCCATTTAGATTCCCCTTAAAATATTCACGAGTGTCTTCGAAACTAGAGATTGTATTAATGTCAATATTGATTTTGTAGATGTGTAATTTGAACCACTAACTATTTCAGAATCGCCGAACTATAACTCCAACACCCATTTACTAAACGCCCGCACTCTTATTTGCCATTACACACTCAATTAACCACGACGCTCTCTGGAGGCGCGTGGGGGAACTAACCGTTCATGTTTTATTCATAGCTCGATAAATACCGGAGTCAAGTGCCATGGAAATGCACCACTTTGCAGTTCACTTGTTCCCTCCCAAGAAGCGATTTCCCGGCCCCATTCAGCGCACTCGGTGACCTTTGGTTTATTTATATGGAAATACGAGCGAGTTGGCTGTGGGAATCTCAAATAATGGCGATTGCTATTCTGCATTATTTGTTTGCGCGCCGCTTAGTCACGTGTCGTCTTGGCGGCGCGCTATGACGGCCGGCGCACAGTGGATTCGACCCCCAAACATGGCCAAAATTAATTGTTAGTGCTTTTAAGTTCAAAATCAAGCCAAAGTATATTACGTGAACTTTTTCAGCTATCAGCTGTTGTTAAAGTGTATTTGGTGTGTTTTGTTGATTCTTAAGTAGTATTTTTGCCGAATTTGTTAGATATTTTAAAATATAAATTTATACTTTTTGCCCTTACAAAGAAAGTTTCAAACGATACGCTCCCCTAAACTCCCAAATCAATATGTGAATTAATATCAATAAAATAAATTGTTGTGTTTGCAAATTAATATTTACCGGTTAAAAATAACGCTTTATACCGCGGCGATGGAAATGCTGATAAGTAGACTGGTGGTTATTGTAGCACAGTTCGTTTGTGAGCTCATGAAACCGTGGACCGAAAGTAGTTGCAGAACAACTTACTGAAGTAAAATATTGTATTATCTTCAATCATTCAACGAATAATTATTTATAATCTATTCGTTTTCTTCAAAATCGATAATCGGGACTTATTTTGAAAATCAGTCATCCAAGAGAATTACATTTATCTTTTTATTCGTATTGTTTGACGACTTCTCCAAGGATTTCTAGGATGGTAATCTCACAGAGAAGTATTTATTTTACCAGGATCTTACATAAACACTGTTCTACAAACCATGAGTTCATGCGATTCAACATTGAATGTAGCACTAGTAAAATTGTTTTGTTCCCGGGGTTTACATTTACGCGCCTGCAAACTTTCTTTGATAGATTGTACTGTTTATTTAAATATCTCCAATAGCTTTTCTAGTGACCATTAAACTACTTTATTTTCTTCGATTCAGTTAAATGTTAAAATAAAAAAATCCTTTAAGCCTTGCCTGACAGCGTCAAACCAAGAGGCCTTACATAAACGATCCACGAACAAGGTCAGGATTTCAGATTTTACAGCCGAAATTACTTTTAGTTATTCAATACAAAACTAGCTAATACCGCGTAACCTAAAAACATTTTTCCGTAAATTATCGTTAAAAAGTTTAATTACCCAAAAAATGGTCAGACACAAAATTGGTAGAGTAATTGCCATCTCAGGGAGGGTTCTGTGTTAGAAGATATTGCTTTACAAATTAAATTTTTACAAGACTAATTAATTACAAGAGCACAACCTCGGGCTCACGATAAAACCTTGCCTTCCCATACCATCCGGGCGGTCCGGCGAACCAGAGCAGATCGAGGGGCGGCGGATCCCACGTGCTAGCCCATATATCCCCCTTATCATATGGGGGCGGACCGGAGGCTTCACGGCGTGCAGTCGAGAACAGAAAATTAAATGGAAAACCAACAAAGAGTAATGAATTGTGATCTTGAGCGTTAGAGTCGGGAGTTGGGAGCGGGTGATGACAGATTTACTACGGAGCGCCCGCCCCCGCGCTGATAGGCCGTGGACTGATTATCTGGATACATAAATACCGGAGTCGTGAACACGAGGATCGGTGGTCACGTGATCACCGGTCACGCGCACGCGCCAACTGGAGCATCCCGGGAACATGGGGAGTAGCAACGGCGTTGGTACCAGACCTTGGGCTGAGGCGCGAGAAGGTCCTAGAAACCCTGTTGGTTGAAAATTCATTAAAAAAATCCGTATCGATTAAAACGGTATCAGTAATCAATCCCGATTACCCCATATCACATTAAATGTTAAACGGGTTTTAACCTGTCAATCTATCAGTAATATGCACTAGTAAAAGTAGAGTGTTAAAACCAACTGTATCTGACATCACAACATCACGTAAAGCCGTTGGTCCCGGCTACTTAAGTAGTCGATAGGTCTTGTCAGAGGCAGCGACCTGAAAACTCTGGCAATAGACCTTAAACAACACTAGCTCTAAATACAACTTCACTGGCACTAACAGCACGATACTAAAGAATCAATCAGAACACTATTTGACAGTTTTTGACAGTTTGACAGTATTTTCCAGAAGGTTTCACGAACTTCATTTTTTATCACAACGTTAATAGACAGTCAAGAAGATGGACACACAGCAACTGGAATCATACTTGACTTAACAAAATCAGTTTAGTGTATGAACCATACACAACTGATAAACATAAAGAAGAAATCGGCATAACTGTAAAGACGTTTGACTGATCCGTTCAACTTTGATGGTTTAAAAGTTGAGTTTAAAAAGTCATATGCTTGAGATTAATCACGCCAAAAGGGAGTATCACAATAACAATGTGAGTCCTCTACTTGATGTAACGAGGTTTTTCACAAGGTTCCATATTGGGTCCCATACTCGTTATTTTGTTTCCACATTATCTCTCTGAATACCTAAAATAGTAGTACTAAACACTCGCATACAGTCGATATAGTGATGCTTATTGTTGAAAGAATAAGAGACACTGAAAGTTAAAGTTTTGGTTCCTATCTACATGGAAATACACTAATGCAACAGCAATAGCCTTACAGTTAAAACAAATTAAGTTAAAAAATGACGCTGTGATTGTAATCCTAGAAGTTAAGAGTCTTCATCACCGGAAGTTGCCGGACGCCATCTTGGTGTTTTGCTCCATAAGACCAATGTTAACTTTGTGCCTCCATTAATCCTCATTGATCGTCACAAACAATTAATTTTGGTGTCAAATTAAAGGTTTCGTCGTCCTCTAGGGAAATACAATAGTCGAATTTGGATTTTGTTACAAATTAATGAGAACATGTACAGGGTTTCAGTTCAAAATTAAACTATTTATCATGCAACTATGGTTCCCAAATTAAAAAATTTGACATTGTATTTCCCTAGAGGACGGCGAAACCTTTAATTTGACACCAAAATGAATTGTATGTGACGATCAGGTGAGGAGTAATGGAGGCACAAAGTTAACATTGGCCTTATGGAGCAAAACTTCAAGATAGCGTCTAGCAACTTCCGGTGATGAAGACTCTTAAGAGTCTTCATCACCGGAAGTTTCCGGACGCCATATTGGTGTTTTGTTCCATAAGCCCAATGTTAACTTTGTGACTCCGTTACGCCTCACCTGATCGTCACAAACAATTAATTTTGGTGTCATATTAAAGGTTTCGTCGTCCTCTAGGGAAATACAATAATCGAATTTGGATTTTTTTACAAATTAATGAGAACATGTACAGTGTTTCAGTTCAAAATTAAAATATTTATTATGAACATTTGATACCCAAATTAAGGAATTCGACATTGTATTTCCCTAGAGGGCGACGAAACCTTTAGTTTGACACCAAAATGAATTGTATATGACGATCAGGTGAGGAGTAATGGAGGCACAAAGTTAACATTGGCCTTATGGGACAAAACTCCAAGTTGGCGTCCAGCAACTTCCGGTGATGAAGACTCTTAAGGCTTGTAATAACCAGAAGGGGTATTTTATAATGATCAATCAGAAGCTTAGTTGAAGAGAGGCTGAATTGTGAGGTACTGGCAGTCTGTTCATAGTAAAGAAGATAAACTATTACCAACACCAACGTAGCAAAAATTGCCTGATAATCAATCTTAAAATTTAATATTCCTAAAATTTAAAATTAAAATTAAAATTTAATATTCGTTTATTATTTTATTAGAGAAAAGTCATCAATAACAAAATTTACGAAGCATACTTATCCCCCGTAGAAGTTTGTATAGAACAGTTATTTACATTGGAGAAAGTTGAATTGCAACTACAAATATGTATGTATGGATCAATTTACAGCTTAAAATTTATAAACTTTATGCTTCCAGCCCATCATCTGACTCTTTCGAAGAAGGCCTATTTATACGAAAGTAGAGTTCCCGAACAAGGTAAAGGCTACATCGTAACCAGCAAATAACGCACAACAGATTGGCTTTTAGAGAGCCTGTTTAGTGGGTAATACGTAAGAGATACCCACTAAGAGTTCATGAAGCGAGGAACATCAACACTGATCCCAGTGACAGTATAACATTTTAGCAAAATCATATTTACTTAAAATAAATAATTGTTCTGTACATTTCTCTTTAATTTTTCATTTAGCTGCTTATCTACTTATTAGTAGTAGAAATTAAATTGACTTTACTTAAATCACAACTATGTACACCTTCCAATAGCAACCATTATAGTAGGGTTATTTTAAATTAGTGCCTAAAGCGTAAGCTATTCTCATAGTTCAATGGGGCGCCAGTTTCCATGTTAAAATAATAATTCCACCGTGCCATCGCGCCGGCGCTAGCTCGTTCAGTGCCAAATCTCACGGCGTGCCGGTTTATTATTCCGACTGATATAACGCCTATTGTCCCGATCGGTAATATTTTCTCGATACACTTTCCAGCCCCTAATTACCCCCTTCTAAGTTACATATCGGTGCGTGATATAATTAAATTACTCCATGATCGAACAATGTACACGCATACGTGGGAAAGGGAGGTGACCCCGGCCCAAACGCCATTCAGGGGGCGGCCCACCCCGCCCCCCACCTATCATTTTATAACTTATTTACTCTCGGATCGCTCTCACACACGCGTGAATTATGAATTTTTCTAGACCGTGTGTTTATCCGTGTTATTAGTTTATCGGCATTCTGCCTCCCACATGGGAGACTTGAATGCCGTATTGTTTATGGGACCGGTGGCGTCATCGGGCGAATAGCTTTGCCGATGAGCCGAACAGATTTTTGTTACCTATGTATGATTTCTACTTATGGCTAGGAATAATAATAAATTGTTTATAAAGAGTTTGTAAATATGTGTATAAACCAATACCTAATTTTATTTTTAAGTTTAAAATTTAGACCATTCTAACCGTAAAATATTATCCTAAAATATCTAAATATTTTTATAAAATTATAAAAAATAATGTAAGTAAATCGTTGTAGCAGTATTTTGCAGTAATATTAAATATTTTACTGGTTCTTTCTGGGAATTAATTGAATACATTAATAATGATTTTGTTTTTCGTTGACAAACTCATGTGAATGTAAAATTACTTTTTGAATTGAGAAACGGAATTTATTAAACAAAATATTGTTCCATAAATAAATCAAAACATATATATTTTTCAATCTGATTTGCCAATCTGCAATCAAAGTAAATTAAATTGAAATTTTAAGATAGGAATTTTAAATTAAATATTAATTATATCTGGGATTGATAGTTATGTGTATATTAAGACAATAATTAAGACGATTACTGGGTCAAAATATCCGGATCCATCCCGTAAAAATGTCATGGAAGTAAAATTATGTAGTTATCATTTTGATGATTGTGCCTTTTTACTTAAGTTGCTAACATAAATAGAGCAGAACTAGCTTAAATATAAGGCTATTTTTTTATTTGTTTACTAATTTAACAGCAATAAGCTTAACTTAATTGTTAGGTTCATCTAAATCGTATCGTTGTACACGAGGATAAAACGCTAAAACTAAATTACTTCCACCCTAATTGTATTCACTATATTAGTCTCTGCTCCCAAACTCAAATACAGGCAACTTTCCCCCTAATTGCACGCGTTCACACGAACCAGCACAGCTGTGGGAGTGGCGCATCCCATCCCAACAGCGAGATATGCAAAACACAACAAGTGCAGCAGCTTACGTCAGAGTGACAACATCTTGTTTTATTTGGCGCCAAAACCACCGCCTGACAGGTGATCAGCTGTTTACAAACCAGCTGTCGTCGGTTAGGTGAGGTTAGTTGATGCCACTCGAGGGGTGACTCCGTGTGGGGTCCTCCCCTTTCTCCCCTCACCCTGGTAAAGTATCCGTGTCACTCGGCCTTCTTGTTTACTCTAACTCGTCAAGAATCCGCCCGGTGATATGATATTATGTGAACCTTGGATGCTTATTTGTTGTAAGGTTTTTGCAGGAGTTAAAAAAAACTTTGGGTTGAAGTTTTGTCATTTTACATGGAACTGAGACAAAATAAAAATCAGGATAAATACAATTTTATGCAAGTATATACCTTAACATATTTCTCGGATGTTAAATAATTATTATGTTGTTAAATTATTGTTGATTAAATTATAACAAGTTTAAATATATTTGTTAGTGTTGCATGACGCAACCAACGTTACCCTGTTTCATTGTAACAAGACGTATACTTTTACTCCAGATATTGTTTTGTTTATTAACGAATGCACGTATTTACTAATCCACGGGAAGTTTACTCTTGAAAGACTACCGTCTCCAAGGCATCACCTCAAGCTTACTCCTAAAACCACTTGAATCAAGAAAACAAATCAATTTATAGCACACTTGTAATTGCAATCTGTTAGTTTACAAGAAAGTCATAACGGATTGATTTTTGTTTAATGGGCTACAGCATAAAAGTTAAATCATTATCTTTTTTATACCTTTATACAACATGAAATCTGATATAAAATTGAATAGTGTTTAAATAGTGTGTGAATATCATATTTTATCCGGCAGATCTTAAATGTCCAACAGTTGGGGCATTTACAATTATTCTGCAATTTATTTTCTAGCTGGATTGTCAAGAAGTGTAAATCTTACTACATGTAGATATACTACATGTGGATACATGTTACTACATATGGATATATGTAGTTATTTACTATATTCTATCCTTTAGTAATTATTTACCTGTAAGGTAGGCTAAACATAATTTTATATTTGAAGCTTAGCTGCTCCTACAAGGTTGTAATGGCCACATATATAAAAACTATATAACTAGGAAGCTGTTCAATTGCAATGCAAATTCTACATTAATGATTTCAATAGGTTATATTAACTAAGAAATTAAGGAATAGGTTGTTCTAAATGATCAACTAAGTTAGGAAATTTTTAACATATACAAGAGCCTATTTTAAATTCAGTTGAATAGTAAACAATTATTTTACGGATTGCAAAGACACAATGTTTAGGTATAAACGTTCAAGACCAGATCGACGAGAAACTCCTTAGAAACGGTGTAAAGATTGGTTTTATCATGGTCAGGCTATTGCTTGCAAGTAAATATTACTACAATTTTATTAAGATATTTTTACACATAAAGACAGGAAAAGTCAGTATTCTTTCATTTGATATATTATACTATGAATAACTCAATCAATTTATTTTCTATTACAACAATCAAGGTGCTGTGTGAATCGTCTTCAATTATGTTTCTTTGAACTCGTGAAGAGTTGTATTGTTATTAATATTTTCCCTAAACTTGGCATGCGACTGTTTAAATGGCTAGCATCCTAAAACTGCTCAAGTTAAAGAAACGAAATTTTTCTGCACCAACTACACATTTGTAAAAGATTTTAAGTTTCTACATTGAACAACATTTGGTTTATATATAAATAAGTAGTCATCCAAAACATACTTACAGTCACAAATATAGCCTTTTAGTAGTAGGTTTATAAAAGGTGTAGTGTTTGTCTTGACCCAAGGAACAAAAACATAACGCATGGTCTAAGATAACTGATACACTCTTATACTAGACCGAAATAAAGCAAAATGTCTGGCCCACGCCCTGGAGCAATCACTAGTCTCATACAAACATATAAATGAACATGTGATGAGGAATAATAGAACCATACATAAACAATGTTATACCCTATTCAACTTCACCCGTATTTATCAAATTCTAAACACAAACACAAAACTACTTGAGTAAAGGATGTAAAATCAATCGAGTAAAAAAGCAACAGAGTAACTTGAGGAGCAACGCGTGGGAGTCGAGGTGTTGGGAAAAGGTGACCCCACCAATAACACTGGATGTGGAGCGGTCAGCTGATAGATAAACCGGCGGGAAAATGGGCCGCCCAGCTGATAAACTGGCGGGAAATGGACCAGTCAGCTGATCCTTTTGGCGGCTCGGTGGTAAATCACGGGGCTTATCTCCGCCGGCGTCGGAGGTGACAAACTGGTTAACTGGAGCCCCAAATCAATAAACCGCTGAAGCGCATGTTCGGTGATAGAACTGGTCCATCGGGCGGGATCGTTGAGTCCCCACTCAGCGACGGGGTTAGCGGGGCCTCATAAATATACGATTCAACATTTAATGTGATTGTATCTAAATCTATTGATGTGGAAAGTTCTACAGACACTTTGTCTGGTTTAGTTTAATTATACTATATACATAAACAAATATATTATTTGTTTACTTGTGTACGCCAGAGGCATTTTTCATTTAACGTTGTTAGAGGACAACGGTCCAAACCCCTCAAAGTCTTGTGGGCGCCCCGGGAATCGAACCCGTGACCTCTTGCGCCGAAGTCCAAGACGCTAACCGTTAGGCTAGCAAGGCGCCTATACACCACGCAGTAGTACGGAACAATTATTGTACTAATACGTAGGAATACTTTGTACTTTGTACGAAGAAATCTGTTGTACTAACTACGTAGAAATATTAATTTATTTTTAACTGTAAAGCAAAACTTTTTAAAATTAAATTACTTATTTTTAAGCCTTTATATTTTAGCACTTGGCTATTACGTGCCTTGGGGTGTTCAGGATCAGTGTTTCCCGTCAGAAACAATAATTCAACTTTAGTCGCGTCGACGCAGATTAAACTCATCGGTATTGGTTGTGGATCACAATTAATATTACTACAGTTATTATATTCAATTTGATACCCCAATGTAGGTAATCCACCTGGTACTGAATATTAAACCACCGTTTTACGAGTATTCAGAGCGTATTGTTGACAAGGAAAGACGTGTAGCGAAGTTAGAAGGGTGATCACTTGATTTATGATCGTGACTTTTTCTTTTAGAATCTGAGCAATAATTTACCGAACCACTTAATAGTTAACAAAAAATGTATCTTTCTTCATGTGTAGCATCGTGATTAATATGTGTCATTACATTACTTTTTCTGCTGTTTTATAATCTAAAAACCAACTTGCTGAACCTTTCCAAATGATTCAGGTTATTTAATAAATCCTTAAACAAGTGTTGTAGTAATTTTTATAGCAAATAAATAAATTCTTAAATTGTATTTAGGTATACAAAACGTAAAACTAAAATCTCATTTATTTAATTTTGTACATCTTTTAATTCTTGATTTTATTCATCCGTTTTAATAAATAAATTCGTGCG
Organism: Allygus modestus; assembly: GCA_963675035.1. Classification (NCBI taxonomy): domain Eukaryota; kingdom Metazoa; phylum Arthropoda; class Insecta; order Hemiptera; family Cicadellidae; genus Allygus; species Allygus modestus. The sequence continues at coordinate 24,442,698 of OY776115.1, forward strand.
CACCGAATTATTTGTAAAGGGTGCGTACGACGCACAGACCCTAGAGCATCCTCTGGGTACAAATTTTCCGTAAAGATTTAAATTTGTGTGAACAAATAATTGTGTTTTGTTATGAACTATATATAATTTGTATGTATTAATTTGTAAATATATAAAAAAAACATTCAAATGTGTATTTTGTATGAGAAAATGGATTTAATTTGCCTTGATTTGTATATTACTTCCATAATTTTATAATTTAAAATACCTACAAAATAAGATAGATTCACTGGCATTCTGCATGCCATAGTTGTTTGAATTTTGTCAAATTCGAATTTTAATCATAAAATAAGGAATAAACAAGTAATAAATAAATGTTAATCTGTTTTTCTTCCAAGCGAAGAAATATTAAGATTTTTATTTATAAGAAGAATTATTTAAATATATTCGTCCCAATATAACAGTTCACCCTTTACTGAGTCATCCTTTTATACGAACAAATACAAAGCTATAACTGTGAGTAATATAGCAATAGTGTAAATTTAATTTATGTTCCATTAGTTCATCAGAAAACATAATATATATATCTGAGCTTTCCCCTAATTATTAGTGAATTTCCTATGGAAAGTGAACTATTAGCATGACCCGCACGGTGAAACTTAAGCCCGGGACCACCAGAGAAGTTCCTAATGTGACCCCCTGAACACGTCTTGGGGGTTCGTTCAAAATTTTATATATATATATGTATATATAGACATATATATATATATATATATATATATATATATACTATATACTATATATATGTGTGTGTATGCAATCTAGCGGTCACATTTTTTGTCCGATTTACTTCAAATTTGGTAGGGACATTCCTTTTTGTAATCAGTTGGACAAGTTCGTTGGGCAAAACAATCGGAAAACTTTAACCCCCTTTTTTGGGGATTTTAAATTTAGAAATTTGAGTTTTTGGGCCCAAAAAAGGTCAGAAAAGCCCCGGATGTAAAATTAACGAATGGAAAACGGTGGAAATTAGTGTGGCGAAACTTTTAAGCCCTCTCTCGTCATTCTAGCCTATATATTTACCGAGTTATTAAATAAAATGTGTACTGACCAAACACAGTACGTTGTCTTATGGGGGTTTTACTTCAGAAAAACCTGTTATTCATTTGTTGATGTACTTTTATCATCCCCAACAATCTCACGCCTACTTTAAAGCCTGACTGGACCTTCTCCTAACCTTATAATGCGCAAAATTGTATTCCCAGCATTGCAGGTAAATAGAACCAGGAGCATCAAAACAGCAAAAAAATCAATATTTTCAGATTTGATTAAAAATTTGAATAATTGTATGATTTTAACTGATTTTGAGTTTTTATAGTTTTTTATGTGGAAATTCACTTCCCTCACGTCAGCGTGCTGCGTGCGAACTAGTTTTTCACTAAACGTCAATTGTAAAAAGAGTAAACCACCCTCCACCCCCTGCTCATGCGCGTGCCGCTACCCCCGCACCACCTACCCTTCTGCTTTGTTATGCTCTTCTGCTACCTTTATATTTAAAATATGTATCCAATCCCTTTTAATAGTGAAGCGTTTTTATTACACAGTGATACTGAACGTTTATTAATTGTCTTTCATCCGAAAAGAGCAACCCTTATTCTTATTACTGTGGATCGCTTTTAGGGACCAGAAAACCAATAACATTCTAAAACTTAAAAAAAGACTTTGTACGTAGAAAAAAATATTTTTACACTATTTAATGCATACATATGTTTATATTTTTTAATTATGGTTCTGTAATTTTTTGTTTTATGGCCTATATAGTTTATTTACTGACCAAAAAGCCAGGGACATGCATGCTGTGAGTCTCGTTGAATGATAGTTAACATGATGCGTCATAGGCTACAACAAACATTTTATAAATGTATACACATCACAAGAATACGTTGGATAAAAAATATAACTTTAACTGATTTTACTGACTTATTTATTGTTGGTAATTTATGTTGTGCCCAGTTATATTTATTTTTAGACCCCGTTTGAATGTAGGTTCAAGGTGTAGGTTACCCTGATGGGATTTTCTCAGCATAAGTTTTGCATATTTTTTAAGTGTTGCATGATTATTTTTATACTTAAATTCAATGAAATAATGAATAATTGACACATTTTGGGTTTGTCGCATGGTTGAAATAAATATATTAACAATGCAATAACTCATTCAAATTCGCATTATCAATCCGTGTAATCGTCATAAGGAAATGTGCAGATTAAATTAGAGTGATAAAAAATGCGAGGTTGTTATAAACATGAAACGTAATTTTGTTGGAGGGAAGGCAGCAAGAAAGTGCATCAAATTTCGCTATAATGTATTGATTGCTGACCTTCAAATAGCAGAAGATGAAATTGACCACATTCAATTTGATGGTACAATTTATAGAATAAATAAATAAAAACGAACTGCTCCCTCGCGATATTTGTCGGATATAATCCTTATAACAGCTGTTGATTGAATCAAGAAAAAACACTTGTGACATAAACCAAATCAAACTCTCCTCTATACGAATAACATGGGTACTTGGGGTCTAAATCTAAATTCTTGTTCGACATTGACTTAGAACTTGAAATTATCTTTTAAATAAATAAATAAACATCAAAATCGGTTAAGTATTAAATTCCGGAAGTGGGTAAACAAAAAGGAATTTTTTTTTAAATTTGTAGATGGTTCTATATTTTCCCAGAAAGATAGTCAAACATCCCTTAATTGAGAAATTATTTCATAGAGTTAAGGAACTTGTTGCTAATTTAGAAAATGATTTAGTTAAGAAGTTCCACTTTGATAATTTTATGATGCTGTTGTAGAATAAATGAAGTGTCACCATAAAGATGATTGATTCTAACTCTGATTCTTATTTATATCCTTATAGAAATATTTATGTAAATATTTTTTAGGATGTGTTTAATTTAGACTGTAACATACATTACATATTTGGTTAAAATCGGGGTTAAAATTATAATTGACGCTTGTTCACTAAAATTATACAATTTAATTATCACTATATAAGCCTCTAATCGTTTCACTACTATTTTTCTTTTTCTTCATTTATACATTTAATATAAAAAACCTATTATCTCAAAGCGTTGTTACAGTTACTAAAAATGCAAAATATTTCTATAAATCCAACCCCGGAACTGCCTATTACAAGATTCGTTTGGAATAATATTTATGTTAGGCTATTAGTAAAATTTACTTCAGCCGGGGTAAAAGGGTATTAAGTCGGGGTCAAGCAGAAATTAGAATGTTTTAAGTTCTCTAGGCGTTATAAACACGGTATCGCGATGGGAGGTCTGGGGATAAATTACCCATTCAAACCAACTCGCGGTGCCCGTGCATTCAGTCCCGTACACCGCGGGACGGTCTGACGTCTGGTTTATCGTCAACGGCCCGCCGATAAATACGGTGCTGCGGTAATTAAAAATCACTCAAATTACATCTTTAGAGATCCAATCTGGAATTAATGAGACGAGCGAATAAACAAGCGTGTAATAAGAGGGGACTTGCTAGGATTCGGTTGTCGATTATTTATGTGGTCCGTGCCCGAGTGGTGGGCTCGTAGGTTAGGCGGGTGGTGGGACCGCGACGACAAAGAGGCTGTCCCACGGGACGAGGATAGTCAGGGCGATTATATGTAATGTTAATGTAACTAGATCACTATAGAAGGCTAACGGTTAGTTCGTCCACCGGCCGTTTCGAACGCTAGTGGCTCTAGGCCGCTCAAAGGGGGTGAACCCGATTGCTATAGCCTTTTTGGCCGTTTTAATTTTCTGTGATATTAGTCAGGAAACCATATGCCGAGAAAAAATTATCTCGAAAACCATTCAAGAAGGCCTTCAGTCAGGTTACATTTCTATCTGCTTTTCCCATACGGTCAATATTACTTTCAAATCCCGTACGTCCTCAATGAATTATTCAAAATCGTTAGCAAAAATATACATAGCGATTTCAGTAAGCAGAATTTTAATATCACAAATAATCATCGTTTAATAACAAAATATTCAATATTTAAATTTTTTTTATAGGCTAACTATTTTTTGTATCAGAATTTTGCTCAGTGAAATGGTTATTTATTCCTCTATAAAATTAGCCATGAATCGTCGCTTATCCCGACAAGGGACGGGATATTAAAGTTATCATTGGTCTTATTGGAGAAAAAAGTAAAATCACGTATCTGTATCCCTCTCTCAATAAAAGTGAGAAAATCGTTCACCACGAAGACCTCGAAGCTCTTTAAAACTATTTAAAAAGATACCAGTTTTCAACAGTTGGTTTTATTGATACCCAGCACAGTGTTACGAATTCTAACATATAAGAGTCATTAATAAAATAGGATTGAAAAGTTGTATTACTCAGCAAAAATGGTAGTTCTTTATAATTTATTTCAATTTATCATATCCTTACTTGAGTTTTGACATCATAAAGTTAATTTAAAAAAATATTCTGCTCAAGAATTATAAACAACTTTTTGCTTAGTACGATATGTACATTAAACATTTTTAAAACGTTTAAAAATATATTTACTTATACACTTTACTAACACAGAAGATATAGATGGTACAAGGCTGTCATTAGTATAACAGTAATTTAAGTATAAGAGGACAATTGCGAACAGAGTGACATTTACACACTAACAGTCATGAGAACGTGCTAGTATGTGAACAAGTCTCATTCCGCACCATATGAAGGTCACCTTGTGGCCCCCACTTGATCTTGACTGGCGTCATCAATCCTTGTTGATTGTTTGTCCATGTACTACCTGGTTTAAAAACCAATTCACATTCAAGCGTATGAATTCTAAAAATAACCAACTACAATGCAGTATGCCTAATTAAGGCTAGTCAGATTTCACCATATCCGGCCAACAAATTCCCTAGATTAGAGAGGAAATTACCTAGATTAAAATGTTCTTAAATAAATAGATTGAGGGTATAATTTAGATTTTATAATGTTATCAGTTGCAATAAAATACAACCATGTTTAGAAGGCAAGAAGTTCATAGTGTCTTAATATACCCAGATATTTGTTGTAAAATCCTTATAACGTAATTTGTAAAATCTCTAAAATTGAGTAGATGCTTCACATTCCCGGAATACTGATACGACTAGCCCAAAGCCTAGCATTCGATAGACAGTCAAGAACCACAACCACAATGTTAACGTTGAAACAGAATAGACAGTATTTATATATAACAGTTATTGTCAGTTCCTTAATTGGTATGTAATTGCTCTTTCTGACAATGGCGACAGTAATTGTTACAGAACAATTTAGTCCAATCTGTTGTATCTGTAGTAGACGCTTGCATTTCCTTAGATAAAAGGAACAATTCCCCTAAGGTGGTCCCACACTTATCGCGAAAAGGCCTAACATTCGGCCGAACATTCTGCCGAATGTTCACTGAACATTCAGTCCCGTATGCTTTCGTATGTATTCAAAAGTTCGTGCAGCTCTCACACTTCTCGCGAATACTCCGAACATTCGGAGTTCGGCCGAATGTTCGGGTGTGTTCTCGAGAAGTGTGGGACCACCTTAAGTCAGAAACATTGTTCTAATCCCATACTCTGATAGGAGTAAGGTTTGCTTCCTTGCTTGGTCGGTTGGTTTGTTCTTTCTTGCACCTCTAATCCCAAAAACGGCTCAAATGATTTTCTTCAAATTTTGGATATAACTTATTTCTGGGATAAAAATAAGGTCTTGAAAGGTCTCAACCGCAGGAAAAATCAAATAGTGTAAGACATGAATATGAAAAGTAAAAAATATTTGGCTTATGGCGTTTTACAAAACAAAAAAATCATAACAGGTGTTTATAATCAATCAGTGAAGTGTGAAAGTAATATATACATCTTGTTTAAGTATTAACATGGGGTTTCCTGAGACCCGTGACTAAAACCATTGAGTGAAGATTCCATATCGAGTAGTCATATCGAAATTTAATCAAAGGTACATTGACGTATAATAACAACTGGAGTAACCTTGAACATGCAGAGAAGAGCTAAGCAAACCTGCTAGTGGTGAAACCTGCTAGGGGTGAAAATTACTCCATATAAACAAACTGACTGACCTTCCCGGAGCAAAGATCGTCCCCAGGTCTACATCTGTCCTGTTCTGCTCCGGTTCGTCCTACCCTCTCCACCTTCCACCGGCTCTTGCTCGATTACCAGTGATGACTAGTAGGTCGCCCTCCCACGACGGTCTGTTTGCCCTCCACTCGACATTGTACGGTCGTGAGCACTGCGCCATTTTATTGAAAACTAAAGCAAACTCGACCCCCTCCTGTTGCATAAGGGTGCTCGAGTGTGTGCTATGTGGAGCGGTCCTATAGACTGTAGACTACTCCAGTTCGCTCGACCAAGGTGCACGCCTGGCCTGGATGTCGGCTCAACGTGGGTTTCGAGGATGGAGTTTATGGACATCTATCCTCTTGATTTTTTTGGCAACTCTTGACCTCTATGGCTATTATTTTGCATGCATTTTTGATATCAATCAAATGATGTTATCCTCTATATATATATATATATATATATATATATATATATATATATATATATATATATATATATATATATAGAGGATAACACTCTAGCAAAACCTCTAGCGGTCGAATTTTTCGTCCGATTTACTTCAAATTTGGTAGGGACCTTCCTTTCTGTAATAAGTTGGACATTTTTGTTGGGCAAAACAATCGGAAAACTCTAAACCCCTTTTTTGGGGGATTAATCATTTAAATTTCGAGTTTTTGGGCCCAAAAAGGGTGATAAAAACCGCAGATGTAAAACCAATGCATGTTAAAAGATGGGAATTAAAAAGGCGAAAGTTCTAAGCCCTCTCTCGACATTCTAGCACAAATATTTACCGAGTTATTAAAAAAAATGTGTATCGACTAAACACAGTACTTTGTCTTGCGGAGGGTTTATACTAGAAAAGCCTGTTATTCCTTTGTTAAAGTACTTTTATCATCCCCAGCAACCTCACGCCTAATTTTAAGCCTGTCTGGACCTTCTCCTAACCTTATAATGCGCAAAATTGTATTCCAAGCTTTGCAAGTAAATGAAACCAGGAGTATCAGAACAGCCAAAAAATTAATGTTTTCAGATTTCAATAAGAATTGGACAAATGTATGTATTTACGCTGATTTTGAGTTTTATAAGTTTTATGTGGAAATTCACTTTCCTCACGTCAGCGTGTTGCGTGCGAACTCGTTATTTATAATATAAAACATATCAAAAACAATTCAGAAGTTTTACATAATCAATCTTATGTTAAAAACTTGTAACACAAACCACTAATGTATAATACCGAGCGAAAGTATCCTTGAAGCTAAGGGACATCAAGTTGTAAATCATGCAACTAGTATTGCAAGCATATCGCAACCGAAGCGCGCAGGTTAAAGCGCAACGTTGACCAACAGGGCAGGGCGTAAAGTGCATTTATTGGTTCATGCAAACCTCCCAATAAATTTTGAAAAGGTCTAGGTCTTAAAAAAAAGACTTTTTTCTTTCATGATGTAAATCACTCTGCACTTTATTTAATTAATAGGTCAAATTACTGGTGTATAAAATAAAACATTGTTGAAAAATCTTGTATTTAACATGTAATGCGAACTACATAATTTATTAGTAGAATGATGAAGAGTTACAACAAATTCACTCTTTTTCAAAATATAATTTAACGCTAAACATATTTTAAATATTTAAAAAAACTGCCGAATTTCATAAGAACCAATTCGGTATTCCAGGGAATGTTTGTTTTTTTTGTTTCACCTTCTAAATTATTTCTTTGTTTCTCCCTATAAGTATAATATTTAAATAAACTTATTCAATAATTCCTCACATTACTCCTTAGTTATGCAATAATTGTTGTAAACTTTGAACTTATGAACATTTACTGAACCGACTGAGCTAAAATATTCTAAGAATATTTATTGGTAATAAAATGTATGCAAAGATAGCCTACTCCCTTTCTAAATTTCCTTAGGGATCCACTTCCAACCATTACTGGGCTGATGGAGGCAGTACTTAGTAGGAATTGTGAGTGCGGGCGAGGCCACAACAGGTAACGGCTACTTTTATTTAAAGCTTTACAATCCTCTGCCCTTCTCAGACCAAGCCTTGAATTGTTTTTGTTAGTATGTAGAGGTGTTTTTACTTCATTAACTTATTTTACCTTATACAATTTTCCCCTAGTACTCTACTATTCGCAGAAAAAACAAATCAAATAACTATTGCCCACTTAATTTATCCCAGCCTCCCATCTGAACGAGCCATTCCCATGTACCTGAGACGCCACAGCTGATACATAGCATAACACCGCGACACAGAGTATAAAACCACAGGTCGCGACATAGAGTACGAAGAGGCAATTTACACTCCCATTAGCGTTTGGCGCGAACCCTCTTCATTTATCTTGCGCCTCGTGTTTTATTGCCAGGAAGAAGTGATGGTCCGAGCCTGTCGTCGCAATAGTCGCCTCTTTAGTCGGCTATCTGCTACAACCGTGCGACAAATGGGAACTAACTGCAGGTGAATGTTGCAGGAAATGTTTATTGTTTACAGGATATCCGGGAACTCCCTGGAGCTAATCAATGAAAATGTTTCGTCTTAAGTTTGGTTTTTACAATATTATACTTTTTTAGGGGAGGAAAACAAATTTTTATTCCAAATGTAGATAAATTTTTATGAATTTAAGGAATTTGAACATCCCGTTTTTAAGATAATTTTGTAAAAAAAACAGCAAACCTCACTCATTGTAGAGCAAATAATTCAATATGTCAATATTTTATGATAGTAATGTTGTAATATCTAATTTACCACAAGGCGGTTCATTAAAATTAATTAGAAGATGTCATTGTTTTGTTAGGTGAAATAAGATACTTTATCATTTTTATTTGTTTAGATACTATTATCATTATTATAATATAATAGCATGTACAATGAAAAAGATAAGTCCTAAAACTCTACACTGTTTAAAATATTACTTAGCTCTATATGTATTATTAAATCTGGATGTAAAGTAAATATTGCTAGATCCAGTTCATTATAACGAGATGAACGCCAGAGTTTCAACTGGAGAATCGACTGGAATCTTTGCCAAATTATCTAATCGTTATGAGTTGCTAAGCATTTTGTTTCCTAGGTCAATTGTTATTAATATGCTATGCAAAATATCCCTCCACTTCCTCTTTAAGAGTACCCTGATTCTTGGTCTTAAATAGGAAAAGTTAACGATTTTGATTCCAATTTGGCCATAGGACTCAACCCAACAACTTCTTTGAAGTTTGTATGTAATTATTATGGTTTTTAAATTTTATTTCATCAGACTACAACCAAAACAGATGTTCATTATTAAAAATAATTCACAAAGTTCACAGAATGCAGCACAACTGTTGTATTTTCTTGGTGAAACCGGGAACTGTACCAGATAGTATCTGAAAACTATGATACTTGAGCTTTAACTCACCCCTATGAAATGTAATTGTAACAAGAATGAAACAAGAACAAGCCTCAACAAAACAGCTGTGATGGCGCAACAATGACCAGAAAGCAGTGCCGGTGGACATATGTTCACAATAAACAAGTGACCACGGCGGCAGATGCTAGCGCGGCGGCGGCGAGTTCTGAAAGCTCGACTCCCATAACTCACGCAGTCCGGCTGATAAGTCTGGACAAATTAAAATTCATATTTTAGCCCGAGACAAATTCCTTTCGCGGAGTTGCGCGTAGAACTCCGACCCATCCTATTGCCGACCTCCACCGAATTCGGCCCAGACGTTTGAATATATTATAATAAATCTTCCAGATCAGAATTCCGGGACGAGTTTGATTTCCTAAGTCCCTAGTCCCGGGTTAATGGGGTTGCCCGGTTCGGATTGATTCGGTGATTTATACAGGAACCGGCCGAGATGGAATTTTAAAGCGATAGTTTTACCAGAATGTGTTCCTGTGACGTTTATAGATAGGGAGATGGATTTTATGGGGTTGGACTAGATTTGGTTTTTATTTGTTTTCATCTGATAACCCACCGGAAGATTTCTACGACGACGGTTATCGTAAATCTTTTAACCAATTTCATTGTTTTTGTTCTGTTTCGTGTGTTGGATTTTTCCTGAAATTGTCTTCTTTCTCCAATAGATTACTGGTCTCCTTCATTACAATGCTATTGCCGCTAATTAAGGGAGAACCATTATTTTGTCACCCTACCCTCGAGCTCATGACATAATAGCGAATAATGTAGCCCTTGTCCACAATCGGGAGAAAACGTTATAAAACATTTTACATAAAGAATAAATATTACATACTTTATTGCAAATGAATATATGTGATACCATGTAAACAAAACCAAACGGCCTAGCAATTTCGTGTTTCATTGGCAAATTTAGAGTAGAATATTCAAATCTTCATCTAATTGATGAATCAATTAATGAATTTGCTCTGTTTTATGTACGAATGGAAACATTTACAGCCTGACAGTAGCATTAATGGTAAATGGTATGCCAATAAAACTACCATAAAAGTAATATTTACATACTAGTTTTAAATATTCCTAAAATGAACCACTCACAAATGATCTTGTCCATGATAAATAAATAATTATTTGACAAAAAAGCTCTGCTTTAACGCAATAAGTACGGGGATACTCCTTATAACGAATAATTTTATTTTAAAATAAACTGCTGTTTTCCAGACGAAACCATGATTAAGCTGTCACAGTGCCAATGCAAAGCTTCCCTGTTTTAGCGAATTTACCCTATAGAAAAGAAGCTGTTACCGTAGGTCTCATGGTAAGACTTAAGCCCGTGACCATGATAACTTCTCATTTCGAGGTCCCCAGATGCCAAAAACACCATTCGTTCAAATTTTTATATATGTATATATATATATATATGTCCGTAAGCACGATAACTCTCGTAAAAAAGGTCCGATCTTAATGAAATTTGGTACAAACGTGTAAAGTACCATTTATTTGAACGAGTTCGAAAACCAGACGAATCGCACCATCCGAAGGGGGGTTTTTGGGGGGTTTTGTACCCCAAAAATGTGTTTTTTTGGGGATTTCACATGTAATTTTAATTTAAATCAAATTTTAATTTTCACCATTGAATTTAGCATAAAAAAACAAATAATTTGGTATCTTGATCATTGCCCTACGTCAATTGGTTACTGAGATATTGAAAGTGCTAAACACAGTACGTTGTCTAATGTTATTCTTATGGAGAAAAAGAAAAATTGTATATCTCGCTTATTTATGAACATAAACTGACGAAATTTGGTATATGGCTTCATCTGGTTGTGGTTTATTGTTGTTTGCACAAAAAAACAATTTTTCGCCAATGTTTCCTGTAGCAGCAAACCTAGGTACTCGGTCCCCATGTTATTCTTATGGAAAATACTTAAAATGTTATATATCGCTTATTTATGAATGTATATTGATGAAACTTGGTATGTGACTTCACTAAGATGAGTTCTATTGATATTTGCATAAAAAAAACATGATTTTGTGTGCCTTGTTGCAGCAAACCTGCGTATTCATCCCCAATGTTATTCTTATAGAGAATAATTAATATTTTAAATATCGCTTGTTTGTGAATACATTTCTTATGAATCTTGTTAAGTGGCTTAATGTGTTATGTTATAATTGGAAATTCGCTGAGTATGCAGGTTTGCTGCGACGGGGGTATTTTGTTTCTGTTTTTTTTGCTATTGCCTTTTACTTCAGATTGGAATTTATTCCTACAATTTAGCAACCACGGATCACTAGAACCCTTTTAACTGCGTTCGATCCCTACTGGACCTTCTCCTTACCTTATAAAGCACAACATTGCTAGTCAAGCATTTCAGATAAATAGAACCAGGATCATCAGAGAAGCCGAAAAATGTAATGTGTTTCAGACTCCATAAAAATTGGGAGTGAATGTTTCAATACCACATTGGATTTTTTAAAATCCTATACTGTAATATGAGTAAGGTTTGCTTGCTTGCGACACGGATCTCAAAAACGGCTCCAACGATTTCCTTCAAATGTTCGAAATAACTAATTTCTGGGATAAAAATAAGTTCTAGACAGGCCTCATCCCCAGGAAAAATCAAATAATGTAAAAAAACTGAAATGAAAAGTTTAACAAATTAATATTGGGCTTATGGAGTTTCAAATCAAAACAAAAGAATTGTAACAGCTGTTCATAATCAACCAGGAAACTGTCAAAAGTAATACTCATGTTGTATATGATTATTAACATGTGGTTTCCTGAGAGCAGAGATTAAAATATTTGAGTGAAGATTACATAAATAGAGTAGTAAAATAAATCAAAGGGACATTGAGCTATAAATAACAACTGGAGTGACCTTAAAAATGTAGAAAAGAGGCAAATGAGTTATACAAATCTGATTATCAGTAGGGGTAAGTGGTGAAATATTACTCCAAGCCATCTAAACAAACTGACTGGCCTTCCCCCGAGCAAAGCTCGGCCCCCAGGTACTTCTTTTAATGAGGAAATTCACTTCCCTCCCGTCAGCATGCTGCGTGCGAACTCATTTAATGTCAGCCGATAAGTCTAAGTTATCCAGGTAAATGCTAGCTCAAACTTAGATCGCATGACAAAGTAGTTTTATGCCAATTGCCAGGCAGACGCATGGCAACAGGATGGCACCAATACTGTATTGCAGTGCCACAGCTACAAGGCGCCCGAGGCAACCTGCGCTACCGGGCTGTGTCGCATTTTGCAGCCGCACGGCGTTCGTCTTTGCGGTACACTTTCGTTGGTGTTAATATATTTTATTAAATTAAAAACTGTAAAAATAATATTTAATAAAACATTTTTAGCACAAATTATGCTTCTTAATTATTTTCTTTTTATTGCCCTCTAATGTTTAATGTAACATATTTTTGGCGTTCCAAGCGTAAGTTCGATATTAATTTACGTTTTCCAAATTGTATTTAAATAAATTGAAATATAAACATTGAAGCAACGTTTCTAAAAGTAATTTTAGCAATGTTATGAGATCACAAAGTTAGTGGAAGCTGTCTCTCGACTAATACAACATTAATCTTGGAGCGGCAAGATTAGGGTTGTGGTGTGTGCATATTATTTATCGCAAAAACTTTGATTTAAATCAATAACGTACAAAAACGAACATCATAATGTTTTATATAAAGTAAATGCGTGGTGGAAATACAAATAAATCCTTTAATTAATGTAAATTCATTACAGTTGTTTACATTGTCTGGAAATGAATGTGATTTAGTTTACGAACAACTATACAATAAAATATTGTGAATTTCATTAAAAAAGATTAAGGCAATTAGTTTTTTTCATTTTTAAATTAAAAAAATAATAACAATTTGCTACATCTGTTATACGCGTTTCACACTTATTTAAGAAGAATAAATTATACTTCAATCATAATTACTGCAATAATGTTGGCATTAATAATATTTATCCATATTTATAATGTCCTTAAAAATTAAATTTTACGTTAGAAATGAAATCTAAAGTTCAATATACAGAATATATTTAAATTTTTTATCATAATCGTAATAAAAAGTCCCCCCAGTTAATTATTCAGAATGACTAGTGCTTAGATACTGTATACTGAAAAGAAAATAATAAATATCAATCAATTTTTAATCAGAATTTTAGTATGTAGTGCAAAGATTAATTACAACTCGTATTTTCAATAGGACTTGCAGTTTAGTTCAAGTTTATAAGCCTCAACCTTTTTCATCGTCAATACAGGAACATGAGATATTTTACAGGTGTTTGTTAGACTGCCTTGATGAAGTCATATGTCATAATGCTAGAACTATTGTTGTGGGAGATTTCAATGTGGATTTGGCTGTCACTGATTTTAAAGTCGATAGCTTAACACATTTGATGGCTTCTTTTAGACTGAAGAATAAGGTTTGGTCATATACCAGAGAGTTAAAAAACTCGAAGTCTTTGATTGATCATTTTTATACCGATCTTCCTGATGATACTTGTACTTGCTCGGTTCTAATTACTGCTCCCTCTGGTCATCATGCTCAGGTAGGCGTTATCAAGTTATTAACGCTAGTGGATGTCATAAGCCCGAAGTATTCGTTCAAACGATCGTTTTCATGTGAAAATGTTCGTGTATTTCAATATTTACTTGGTAAAGAATCATGGTCCGATATGTACGAAACCGTTTCCATGAATGAAAAAATGTATTTATTTCAATCTTCCATTTATTTTTATGTTGACCAAGCTTTTCCACAAAAAAAAACAAAACTTCTGAGGCGTGTAACGTGCAGAAAGGTCACTTTGGATAGTGATCAGTTACAACTCCGTGACTTGGTTTTTCAGTGGTACTATTTCACCAAGGATTTGGAATATTCAGATGAAAGGAGGCAGCACTACTTATCGTTAAAAAGGCAATATAGGGCAAGTATTAGGGCTGTCAAGTCAACTAAAGTATTTCAAAACTCTTCTAATAGGGTCAAAACTGTGTGGGATGTAATAAATGAACATAGAGACATCAAAAAACATTTGTGTAACATTCCTCGGTCCATCAAAGACAAGAAGGGAGTTGTTGTTAGGGATCCGAAGTCAATCTCAAATATTTTTAACGATTTTTTTATAAATGTAGTCCCTAAGGGGTCTAATTGTTTTTCTAATGGCCATCCTGGTGGTAGCTCAACTTCGTTTTTTCTGTCACCTGTTTCCAGGAGTGAGGTTACTGATATTATCATGAATTTAAAGCCAAAGACGTCATCTGGCATTGATGGTATATCATCAAAATTCCTTAAGTCATGTTGTGATCTTTTCGTCGATCCACTAGTTCATTTGATTAACTTTTCCTTTACTAGAGGAATTTTTCCTGACTTTCTAAAGTTATCGGTTGTAAATCCACTGCATAAAAAAGTGAAAATAGATGAACTTGATAATTTCCGCCCTATTTCCATTTCTTCAACATCAAAGGTATTTGAGAAGGCAGTTATAAGTAGATTATGGTCATTCATTAATCACAATGATATTTTATTCAAGAACCAGTTCGGCTTTGTTAAGAGGGGCTCAACTGTCAGTGCTATGTTCACGCTCATCGACAAGGTAGTCAATGCTTTGGATAGAGGGAAGTATGCATCTGGAGTTTTCTTTGATTTAAGGAAGGCATTTGATATGGTGTGTCATGATCATCTTCTGGAGAAGCTTGAAGCTATTGGAGTACGTGGGATAGCAAACCAATGGTTTTCGTCCTATTTGAGGGGTCGGAGGCAAGTGGTTGAAATACCTTTCATTGATTCAGAGATTATGAGATATTGCCACTCTGACGTACAAATTGTTAATGCGGGGGTTCCGCAAGGCTCAATACTCGGTCCTCTTCTGTTCATTTTATATGTGAATGATCTGAAGAGCTGTGTGGGAGGTGCTGAGTTGTGTTTGTTTGCTAATGATACGTCAATAATTGTGGATGGCATATGTCGTGAGGTCATTGGAGGTCAATAGCTTTGTTGAGTCAAATATGGTTGTCCAGTGGTTTCGGGAAAATGGTTTGGCTATCAATGCTAACAAAACTTCTGTAATTGATTTCTCAATTTTGGCCAAGCGTAATGATAATCTGACTATCTTGGTCGATGAAGTAGAAGTCTGCTCCAATGACAATGTTAGGTTTTTGGGGTTAAATGTTGATAGACATCTTAGATTTTCTGCTCATGTTAGCGATGTCGCACTAAAGTTATGTTCTGGGATTTTTGTACTTCGTAGACTAGCTTTCTTTACTAATAATGAGGTTCTTCTTACTTCGTATTACGCGTTGATTTTTCCATATATTTCATATGCTGTCGCAATCTGGGGTTCAGAACGATCTATAACCAAACCCATTTTTGTCCTCCAAAAGAGGGCAGTGCGAATTGTTGCTGGTCTTCGAAGGAGGGAATCATGCAAGACCGTTTTCAGGGAACTAAAACTTCTCACGTTCCCTAGTTTTTATATTGATCAAACTTTGACTTTTTTAAAGCAGAACCACAGTATTTTCAATTCCCTTGTCCCTCAATCTAACTATGGCCTCAGAAAACGAAACAAACTAAATATTCCTTATCACAGTACTTCCTTCTTTAAAATCCATATATACTATTATGCAACAATATTATTTAATGCTCTACTTGATGTCCTTAAAACTGAATCGGATGACATTCAGTTTAAAAGAAAGCTTAAGTCCTTTTTGTTGGAGAAGTGTTTTTATTCCGTAGATGACTACATTAGTGGTAGATATGCTACTTCCTGATCTTACTTGTATGGTTCTTACATTGTTATTTTGTTATTGTATTCTTACTATAATTACCTTTGTGTGACGCAAGCCAATGCATTTAATTTTGTATCTATGGCAATAAAGAATATTTTTATTTGATTTGATTTGATCCTAAATATACAAGGACAATCAAAGAAGTGGTTGTTCATGAATGCATCGTGGTAAGGAAAAATATGTTAAGCCCAAACCTAACTAAACAGGAAATACAGGTAGTAAAAAGGTAGGCCCTAGTATAAGTAAGCCTAGGCCTACTAATGTATACTTGTGCAAAATTTGCAATACAACCCAAAAGGCCTCACCGTGTCCGGCATTCGGAAAAACTTGTGTTTTGTGCGGTAAATTAAATCACTTCTCTTCTGGCTGTAAGAAAAATAAGTCCAAGTTTCCTGATAATTTCAAGCCTAGTATGCATATTAATGGTATTACACATAACTCTTGTGATGAATTTTGTATCGATTATGTGGAACTGGAAAGTTCACAGTCAAGTTTTAAGACGGCTTGGTATAAATACATATCTGTTAATGGACATAACATCAAGTTTAAATTTGACATGGCGGCAGAAATTAATTTGCTTCCTCAACATGTGTTGCTGGGTGCTGATCCAGAGCTGAAGGACTTCGTAGTCGACTCAAAAGTCAAGCTGGAGTCCTACGGTGGTTTCAAACTTGATGTTGTTCGAGTGATTTCATTGACATGTCATGTGAATGATGTTAAAGTACAGCAATACTTTGTTGTTGTGAATAATCACAAATGTATTCCAAATTTAGGTCTCAATACTTGTGTAAAGTTAGGCCCAATCAACAGAGTTTGTTCTGTAGCTGATTCATCCAAACACAAATTTGTAAGTAAGAATAGAGATTTTTTTTTAGGGTTAGGTTGCTTTCCTAAAACATTTTCTCTAAATATTGATGCCAATTCGGAACCTCTTGCTAAGCCACCAAGAAGAGTTCCATATTCAGTTTTGCCAAAACTAAAAAAATCTTTGTGAGATAGAGAAACTCGATGTGATTGTAAAAGTCGAATGTCCAAATACTGGGTAAGTAACCTGGTTATAGTTTAAAAGTCTGACAAAACATTACGTTTATGTCTAGACCCACAGGACCTGAACGAAGCTCTCAAACCTGAACCTTTTCTGATTCCTACTCTATAGGAAGTAAAATCTAAGTTAGCTGACAAAAAATACTTCAGTGTATTTGATCTCAAAGATGGTTTCTAGCATGTAAGATTACGTAGTAAATCAAGTGATTATTGTACATTTAGTTCACCCTTTGGTTGTTTTAAGTTTAAGAGATTACCATTTGGTTTAAAGGTTGCACCTCAGTTGTTTCAGAGAATTAACGCTAAACTTTTTCTGATATTGATAGAGTAATAGTTTACTTTGATGACTTATTAATATTAGCATCTTTAGCTGAAGATCATGATGACATTGTAAGTAGAGTAATTGAAAGAGCAAGAAAGAACTGTGTAAAATTCAATCCGAGTAAATTACAGTACAAACTAAGTCGTGTAAGATTTTAGGACATGTATTTATCTCAGATGGTGTAAGATTAGATAATAATCATGTAAAAGCTGTATTAGAACTGCCTAATCCAACAAATAAACAAAAAACTGCAGTTAGCACTAGGTCTGTGTAACTATTTCCGTGAGTTCATTCCTCACATGTCAACGTTAACTAGTCCATTAAGAAAATTGTTGAAAAAATCCACCAAATGGCAATGGTTGCCAATTCATACAGAATATATTGAAATGTTAAAAAATGCAGTTACGTCAGCTCCTGTTTTAACCACGTTTGATCGGGGTAGACACATTGATGTACATTCAGATTCAAGCAAAGATGGTCTTGGTTGTTGTTTACTGCAATCAGGTAGGCCTATATCTTTTGCATCTCGTAGCCTAACCTACACGGAGCAACAGTATGCTCAAGTTGAAAAAGATTTTTGAGTATTGTATTTGCTGTAACCAAATAAAACCATCTTCTTTATGGTAATAAGTTTACTGTATATAATGACTCAAAGTCTTTGGAATCGATTATGCAAAAACCATTGCATAAAATTAAGTCACCTAGGCTACAACGCCTTAAACTGAAACTTGTAAAATATGATCTAATCACTAAGCATTGTCCAGGTAAGAAAATGGTGGTAGCAGATCTTTTGTCTCGTACATGTAACAAACAGGATAGTTTTAGTTTTGAACAATCTGAGGATTTTTTAGTTGATACTGTAGTTCCCGTTGAATTACCTGTATCTAAAGAAAAGATGACAGAGTTTGTTAGAAAAACTTTCAATAATCCAGCTTTAAATTTAATTAAGAAGTGGTATCAAGAAGGCTGGCCTGGTAAAAGTCATGTTCCCGATTGTGTCAAAATTTATTATCATAACCAAAACGAATCGTATGTCTTCAATGATCTTGTGTTCCTAAATGAGAAAATATGTGTTTCTGTTAGCTGAAGAAATTCAATGCTGTCTCTTTTATATGAAATTCATCTTGGCAGTGAAAATAACCAAAGCAAGAGCCAGACAACTTGTCTACGGGCACTACAGTATCAACTAAACAATCCTCAGATTGTTCAAAACTAAAACTATCCTGTGTGTTACATGTACGAGACAAAAGATCTGCAACCACCATTTTATCACCTGGACAACGCTTAATGGTTAGATCGTATTTGACAAGTTTCTGTTTAAGGCGTTGTAGCCTAAGTGACTTAATTTTATGCAATGGTTTTTGCATAATCGAAACAAAAGTTGTCTGGCTCTTGCTTTGGTTTTTTAACTACCAAGATGAATTTCATGTAAAAGAGACAGCATTAAATTTCTTAAGCTAACAGGATTAAATATGTTGTAATGTCCAAGAATGACAATGGACATAGATAATATGGTAAAAGCGTGTAAAGTTTGTCAAAAGTATGCGAATGCAAATTCTAAAGAGTATCTCTTGTCACATGAAATATCAGATGTTCCATTTTGTAAGGTAGACATTGATATTGCAGAGCATGGTGGGCACATTTATTTAGTGTTCGTAGATTATTTCTCCAAACGGGTAAAATGTGTTGATATAAAATCAAAAACGTCGACTGATGTGATGCAGGCTCTTTACATTGCATTTTTGCCTCTCAAGGCATTCCAAGTAAAGTTATAGCAGATAAAAATCCGTTGGGGACGTTTGAATTTAAAAGATTTGTTCGAGAATGGAATTTTGAAGTTGAAAATACTAGTCCGTTGTATCCCCGGTTCAATGGTCAAATTGAGAGAACCATCCAAACAGTGAAAGAATTGCTCAAAAAGTCACTTGAAGACAAGTCTGACTTTAATATTGTACTTTTGGAGCTTCGAAACACACTGGTTGTCTCAGCTATGTCACCTGCACAGTTGTTGATGTGTAGAAGGTTAAGGTCTAAGTTGCCAGTTTCAGCAATATGTCTTCATCACCGGAAGTTTCCGGACGCCATCTTGGTGTTTTGTTCCATAAGCCCAATGTTAACTTTGTGACTCCGTTACGCCTCACCTGATCGTCACAAACAATTAATTTTGGTGTCATATTAAAGGTTTCGTCGTCCTCTAGGGAAATACAATAGTCGAATTTGGATTTTTTTACAAATTAATGAGAACATGTACAGTGTTTCAGTTCAAAATTAAAATATTTATTATGAACATTTGATACCCAAATTAAGGAATTCGACATTGTATTTCCCTAGAGGACGACGAAACCTTTAGTTTGACACCAAAATGAATTGTATATGACGATCAGGTGAGGAGTAATGGAGGCACAAAGTTAACATTGGCCTTATGGGACAAAACTCCAAGTTGGCGTCCAGCAACTTCCGGTGATGAAGACTCTTAAGGTCTAAGTTGCCAGTTTCAGCAAATTTGTTAAATCCTAAAGGTTATGATAGTTCGCCTGTGTTCAAAGCTTTGAAAGGTAAACAATATGTGTCAGCAACGTATTATAATACGAATGATCGTCCTAGACTTATCTTTAGCTTGTTGCAAAATGTTTACGTTTATAATGTTCACAAGAAAATATGGGAATTAGGTCAAATTGTAGGGTTTTTGCCAAACCCTAGTTCATATATTGTTCGACTCGCTCGGAGCAACAGAGTTGTACAGCGCAACAGTTTTCACCTTAGGCCTAGTTGTATTAGGTACTCTACAATTTATGATTTTTCTCATGACACTGTAAGTGATTTTGTAAAGTCTCCGTGTAAAGACAGGCAAAGTAAAAATGTAAGTCCTATAGACAGGTCTAAAAACAGGCCTAAAACAGCAGTGGGTACACATGCTACGTATAGACCATTACAAATATCCCCTGGAGGTACTCTAGAAGATACTCTGGAAGATCCAATGAACAAATCCCCGGTTTATGCCAGCCGATACGGTAGGCAAGGTAAAAAGCCTAGCAGGTTTAATGATTTTGTTAAATAAAACAGTGTTGAATAAAGTATTCAGTGTGTATTTTGTAATTAGTAAGATTGAAATCTAATGAAAATCTGTTGAAAGTTTGTTAAGAAGTTGTTAATATGATTTTTGTAGGCCTAAATAATAAGAGCGTTACCACCACTAAGGTATTACCTAAGGTGTTAACTATGGGAACTTATGAAACATAACTATGTGGTTGATATGTAAGAAAAATTATGATTTTTGTGCTAAAAAAACTGTATTGAACGATGTTTGATTAATGATTGATAGGCCTAATGTTTTAAAAACTATCAAACCACCAGTTAAAAGTGGATCATAAGCTGTTAAAATAAAATAGTCCTATAAAATGTTTAAAAAATAATAATATACAGCATTGCAAGAAGTTTGTGATTAAGAACTCATATGAATTAATGACCTATAATGTCCAAAAGATGTAACAGTAGGTACCTTAAAAGGTGTAGTAATGTTTGTTACTAAAATAATAATGGAAACTCTAAATTAATGAGATTACAAGATTATTAAGTGAGAAGTGGGTAGGCACATTGTGTACTTTTATTTTTAGTTATCCGTTTCAAGATATAGATTCTTTACTTTCGTTGGGTGATTTACAATTTTTATTTGTAATCAAATTATACAGGCTCTAAAAAAATTATTTTCTTTTCATTGCGAAAATGTTAACTATGAGTTTACAAAATACTTTTTTATTTTAATTCTATCAATCATGTTATTATTAGCCTTTGATAAAAAATTTAATTTTTATTTTTCCTAAGAAGGAAGAGTTGTAAGTAATTTATTTTTGTAGTCGTTCATGTTGGCAACTTGTTTTTAAGTTTAGTTTTCTACGAAAAAAGGTCTCTCCTTCTTCTTGATGTGATGATGAACATGATATGTACTTGTATTTCAAGCTGGTATTATTTAATATTTAATAAACTAAAATTACTGCAAGTTGGAGTGTTTTAATTGTGTGACCTTATTAAATAATTATTAAAAGAAAGACAGTGTACAATAATAGTTACGTGTGGGGTGAACCGTCGGCGGCAGACGTAGCAGGCCTAGCGTTACCAATCGAGTTGTTGTTAGATCTGAAACTAGCTGTACCCCCTTACGCTTGACTGCACTTCGACTTGACAGTTGTCCCAATCGAGTTACGCCCATGGCATGACCATGCGCTATCGGCTGAAAACGACGATCAAACTGTGATATGTTTGTCAATATATAAACCAGTTTGACTGTACTGGCCAAAAATAAGTATTGCAATTCATATATTGGTAAGAAACCATTATTAAACTATTCAATTAATAATAAACTATTGATGAAAAATACTCGCTTGGAAATACTCTAAACTCGAGAATAATTTACTCGATATAAGTACAGATAAGTATAAGATAAATGTAGGTTCAATCCGAATCAACTGTCATGGAAGTACCTACAAAAACGCCTATTAGAAAAGTACTATTTCAATAAAAACTATAACTGGAATATCTCCCAAAGAATATTCCTTTTATATACCACAAAACAAAATTAAAGTAAAAACATTAGATATCTGTAATACTACTTACTGGAAAAAGACGTAGCTATAGTATATATTTTAAATTTGTATTTCTCTCTAAGTTCCCTGACAGTATAATTTTCCATGGACAATTTACATAGTTTAAGTTAAAAATGTATTTACCACACACAGAACACGTTGCGCAAAGCAACGGACCTAATGCGTCGTCACGCACGCCACGCTAGCTACTCACGGTATAACACGTGCGAACGTTCTCCTTTGACTGCCTTTACAGTAGAATTTTCTTGCACAAATCTCTGTGAATTCAAATAAAAATAAAAATAATAAACTACAAACGGAACGGCACTGCGTCAAATAACGGACCTGAAGCGACATCACGTAGGTCGCTCCAGGCACGCGCGGTGTATCAGATGCGACAGTGCGCATGCGTACTTCACAGCACCAGCTGTCACGCATGCGCCATGACGATTGCACGCACCGTGCAGCAGGGCTGCCAGGGGTACCATAAGTGTGGCAGTTGTACGACAATTTTAGCTCTGTTAGAGATTGTTGATTAAGACTTTGATTAAATTCTCTTATCGATGAGGTGTAAGATTTTATTTATTTTACAACTAACTCATATACTATATATCAAAAATACTATAGTTTTTCAAACTATATTTAATTTGTAAATGTATTTAAGAATAAATGATACAAATACTAAAACTATTACAAGGGTATTTATTGCATTAAAAAACTTTAAGTAATCCATAATTTAATTTATATATCAAATAGTACTCTCGTTCATCAAGTTAAAGCTTTCAATGATTGGAGTCATATTTTGTTGTATTTTTAAGAACCAAAAAGACATCTAATCTTTTAATCTTTTTAGCTAATTTACTTTAAAG
Organism: Allygus modestus; assembly: GCA_963675035.1. NCBI lineage: Eukaryota > Metazoa > Arthropoda > Insecta > Hemiptera > Cicadellidae > Allygus > Allygus modestus. The sequence continues at coordinate 24,465,794 of OY776115.1, forward strand.
ATATGTTTAGCAATACAATTTAGAATGCTGTGAAATAATTACGTTATACAATTATAGTAAATACTATTCAGTAATGTGTTCACCACAATTGAGGAAAACCATTAAATTAACTTGTAGTTCCTTTTGTTCCTTTGAATTAATTTTTTCCGATGGTAAGAAAAAACTTTTTTATATATCACAGCAAAAAAGTTCAAATGTATTTCAAAAATCCAAACGCACGATAGTTTCAGCCTATTTTACCATAATTTCACATCCAGCACCATAAAAGCCTCCACCGCAACACTACAAAGTGGACCAGCCCTGATAAACGAGCCCGCGCTCGATCGTGTTCCGATAAAATTGTCGCTGGCGGAATCGTGTCCGAATTAAAATATTTGGCTCGGGACACTAGCGCTATCTCGCGGTACAAGTCCGTGTTAATTAGCGGCCATTGTAGGAATCACTGGGATGCCGCGCCGTGCCTGACGTGGCGGCGTCTTCATTCCGGACTGCGCATGCGTCACGAGCTGCCCCACCACCACGGTCGACACTGTGCATGATTATTGTATTATATATTTTAGCATAATCGTTATCATATTCTAGCCCTCTAGGAGTGTAAAGATTGGTCATCGAGAATCCCGTGAATGTCTCCTTTGTTTTTGCACTCAACGATCAATTATTCTAAAGTTCCTCCTTATAATTTATATCCGATATTAGTACTCGTGTTATTCACGTGTGCAGGGGATCTCGTCATCTACCTAAATTATTAATTCTGTAAGTGACACTTTTTAAGATAAACTGTGTAAATCGCTGGGTGATAGAGTATGGCTCAATTAAAGCTTTTGGACAAAATGACTCGGGAGAAATAGTAGTTAATAAAGTACGTATATTAGTTAGAAAAAAGGAAAGATTTTCTCTTTAAGAAAATAATTGGGACTGTCAAACGTGAGCTTTGATTGCATTTATATTTCCAAGTGTGATTCAAGCGCTACTTTGTTTTACGTATTAACGTGTGCTCTTAAACAAAAGTTTAGGTGTCATAATCCTTACAAGCCACAAGTCTATTTATAACTATAGCCTTCCATAAATACTTTGTTGGTTCCGCTTCTTCTTTGTGATTCACTTTCTTGCAGTGTAAAAAATAAAAATAATCGTTTCCGGTTTGGGGCGGAATTTAAAAATGTTATATCATTGCGACGTGGGCACGAGTAAACCTCTCTGTCACCCGGTGGTACCGGTTCCTTGGGAACTTGTGAAAATCTAACGCGTACATCATGTAAAAATAAACTTTTTGAGTCATACAAATTAAATGTTTGATTGTAAGAATTTGTGAAGTTGAATATTATTTATTAAGCTATTTAAATAATTTAAGTTTATTATTTTAAGTATATTTACGATACGTATCGTTATTTATTAGAGATAAAATGGTAGAGATGCCTTGCTACTCGTGGCTTCCCCTTTTTAATGAAGCTTTGTCATCGGTTTCATCAACTCCTGCCGTATTATCTTGATCGTTACATCGTGATGCGTTTGCGGTATCGTATTCAATACGTTCCTAGTCTAGTATAACTGGAGTGAATTTAGTGTTGCTGTAAGTAGCAGATTTTAGGGTTTATACCAACTTGCATTAACAACAGCTTCACTTGTTCACTTGCTGATCCAAATTTTACAATGCAGTCAAATCACAAGGGTTATCAAATTTCACTAGTTAAAATAGTTAAAATATTGTTCAACCTGACACTAGTATATAATTTAGAGCCTTAGAAAATGGTGTATGGAAAGGTTGTTGAAAAGAACTTGTAAAATATTATTACTCATCCTAAAATTTTCACACTGAGACCTTGCACCCAACCATATAGTTCGTGGGTGTCTTACTTGTGGATTTATCAAAGTTCTTGGGTTGAATTGGCTTTAAGTAGAATCAGTGAAAATGAAACAGCTTTACGAACTAGGTGAAGGAATCAAAAGAATATCATGCAGCTTACTTAAGCACCTTTTGTAGTTTTGAATCTTCCTTTAAGCCTTTTTCTTTATTAGCTTGACAAGATTACAAGAAAACTTCAACATCCCCGTGCAAGCCTTTCTTCTATCACTCTCATAAATTCCTTATTTAACTGTGCTAGACGCTAAAAAGTAGTGTTCACTGAAAAGCTTGAAAACTTTTCTTCTGAAAAGCATGACAACTCCTCTTTCTAAAAACCTTGACTGCACTTATTCTAAAAAGCTTGACAACACCTTGTTCTGAAAAGTTTGAAAACGCCTTCTTCTGAAAAGCTGGAAAATGCCTTCTTCTTAAAAGCCTATTGGCACCTATTTCCGAAAAGCGACTTCTTCTAAAAACTTGAAAACGACTTCTTCTGCAAAGCTTGACAGAGCATTCTTCTGAAAAGCTTGACAACGCCTTCTTCTCAAAATCTTGACAACGACTTATTGTGAAAAGCTTGATTTTGGTTAATTTAGCCCTCCTACACAGCATTTTCCTTTATTTTCTTGTCCTAAACTTTATCCGTGGCATAAGACATTTATTCGTTACAAAATTTGATTAAACAGTTAACTGTATCTGTTACCTTTGCAACATCAAATTTTATATTCCATTGTTAATCTATCAGTTCAACTTTCCACTTGGTACTAATCCACGGAGACTTTCATTAAATGCCGTTCAAGTAATAATCACGCATCACGTATTGTCCATTATTGCGAAGGATTTACGACACTAGTGTGTCTTTGCCGGCGTCATGGCTCGAAACTGTCATAAACCGGCGTTAACTGCTCGAGTTACGACTTCATGCGATTAAACTCCGACTATTGGCCCTTGTAGGCTCTTTGACTGCTTATAAGGAGAGATATCACCTATTAAACATCGTGTATTGATTCTCTCGCATAAGTGCTTTCGATAAAACTACTCCTGACGATCCAACTCCTACCGGGAAGATCCATTTGGTCAGCAGCATAAAATACACAGAGGTAAAAATATATGTTTTTTAAATCATGGATTTTGGGCTACATGGTTAAAAGATCCAAAAGATGATCCGAAGGATGTCTGCTACCGAAAACATGAAAAATCCACATATAAATTGATTTGGTGGTTATGTAGGCAATAGCCTTCCCCCCAACGGATGCTCAGATTTTCTTAACATATTAGTAGCACAATTATTGCTGTGCCAATGTTCACCAATAAGTGCAGAATATGTTGATTATCTGCCCGACTAAGCTTTGAAGGCAGTATAGGAATCTATGATAAGAGGTGCCACCACCAAAAGCGTTTACATGTTCACATTGAAAACATAAACCACATCTATAGTTTCGCCAAGAATATTAAAGTATGATTTAGTGGCATTAACCTCAGAAAGACTGAAATTTCCATTATATTAATTATAAAAGTGGTACTCAACTTAAAAGTTATTTTACATGTTAATTTTAACCAAAATGATTGATGGTATAGTGGACTCAGTGGGTACACTTTATTATCTTTAAAGCTATTGTTATGGACATTTTATAACTTTAATTAGTATTTAATCTTTCCTAAACATTTATAGGGCACAAAAAACTAATTTTTGTACCCGTTCGAACAAATATGGGTTAACTCATCCTAATGTTAGTGTTATGGAGATTATATCGATTTATAAATTTAGAAAGAAGGAAAGAAAAAATGCCTTTACTGGTGCAAGCGTTACCTCAGCATACAAACTGGTTTTCAGATACAACTATTGTCAGATGTACGAATACATTTACAATAATAAAATGCATCTTGAAAATGTAACTAAATAAATAAATGAACAACAATATAATGTCTACAGTGGTGCATAAAAATTACTTGGAATGTTGTAAATCTAAAAAGGCTTTGACTTTTATTTTAAAACTCAATACACTTCTTTGTTGTACATTACCAGGTAATAAATTGTACGAGGTAGGCCCAAAGTACGCAAAGATCCTCCTTTCTAACTCCTATTTATCATAAATTTGTTGACATTTGTTTGATAGTGGTGGTGGTGGCGGTGGCGGTGGCGGTGGCGGTGGTGGTGGCGGTGGCGGTGGCGGTGGCGGTGGTGGTGGCGGTTGTGGTGGTGGTGGCGGTGGTGGTGGCGGTAGTGGTGCGGTGGCGGTGGCGGTGGCGGTGGTGGTGGCGGTGGCGGTGGCGGTGGTGGTGGTGGTGGTGGTGGTGGTGGCGGTTGAGGTGGTGGTGGCGGTGGCGGTGGCGGTGGTGGTGGTGGCGGTGGTTAAGGTGGTGGTGGCGGTGGCGGTGGCGGTGGCGGTGGCGGTGGTGGTGGCGGTGGCGGTGGCGGTGGTGGTGGCGGTGGCGGTTGAGGTGGTGGTGGTGGCGGCGGTTGAGGTGGTGGTGGCGGTGGCGGTGGAGGTGGCGGTGGCGGTGGTGGTGGCGGTGGTGGTGGCGGTGGTGGTGGTGGCGGTGGTAAAGGTGGTGGTGGCGATTGTGACTTGTTAACAATGACATCTACAGATTCGAGCAGTTTATGTCTCCTACGAAGAACTATAAATAACAAATAACATATGTATCCTTGCCTATGTAATTATTGACAGTGTTCTCGGTTTGATGCTGACGAATAAATATTCTATATCGGTTCTCCGTATCTATTCTTGAGTTATATTATCGATGTTACGGAGTAAAATTTTCAGTAGTTAAATTAACTTTCTTTATAAAATTAAAGAACTTTTTAATCAGCATATTACGTGTTGTTATTACTTACGGGATGTAATAAAAGACGTCTTACAACACTTAAGATATATTTACACCTATACTGATTCACATACAAACGGTAAACATATATAAAAGATAGTACTAGGCTATTGATTTCAACCAGCCACACCAGTCATCATCAGACCAATGAGAGAACTGATGATGACTGGTGTGACTGGTCGAAATCGATAGCCTAGTACCATCTTTTATATATGTTTACCGTTTGTATGTGAATCAGTATAAGTGTATGTATATCTTAAGTGTTGTAAGACGTATTTTATTACATCCCGTTTATAAAATTACTAGTGGTCCTGTTGCTCGAATCCGAGCAAGCTTTTACCCAAGGAAAGAGTTCGTCAGTTAAAGTTCGTCGGCCTCCTCCTCTTGGCCGTCCTGGTCGACGTCTTATAGTCTCCATTATGTCGAATGATTTTAGCGAATTTACCCTATAGGGAAGAAGCTATTACCGTAGTCGGCATGGTAAGACCTAGGCCCGGGACCATGATAACTTTTCGTTTTGAGGTCCCCAGACCCCAAAAACACCATTCGTTCGAAACTGTATATATATATATATCTATCTCTATATATATATATATATATATATATATATATATATATGTGTGTGTGTGTGTGTCCGTGGGTGCGATAACTCTCGTAAAAAAGCTCCGATTTTGATTAAATTTGGTATAAACGTGTAAAGCAACATTTATGACTTTAAGTTCGAAAACCAGCCACATAGCTTTACCTTAAGGGGTATTTTTCGGGGGTTTTGTACCCCAAAAATGTTTTTTTTTTTTACTTTTTTACATATAATTTTTAAAATAGTCAAATTTTAATTTTCACCATTGGATTCAGCTTAGAAAAACACACAATTTGGTATTTTGATCATTTCTCTACGTCAATTGGTTACCGAGATATTGAAAGTGCTAAACACAGTACGTTGTCTAATGTTATTCTTATGGAGGAAAAGAAAATTTGTATATCTCGCTTAATTGTGAACGTATACTGACGAAACTTGGTATACAGCTTCATCTCGTTGTGGTCTATTAGTATTTGCTCAAAAAAATTTTTTGCCAAAGGCTCCCGTAGCAGCAAACCTGCGTACTCATCCCCCATATTATTCTTATGGAGAATAATTAAATGTTCTGTCTCCCTTAATTATGAACATTAATGAATAAAAACTGGTATACGACTTCACCTAGTTGAGTTATATTGATATTAGCATAAAACCCCATTTTTCGTGTTCCTTGTTGCAGCAAACCTGCGTACTCATTCCCAATGTTATTCTTATGGAGAATAATTAAAATTTGATGTATCGCTTATTTGTGAATATATTTTTATGAATCTTGGTATGCGGCTTTATGTGGTATTGAGACATATATTTTGCATTGGAAATTCGCTGAGTACGCAGGTTTGCTGCGACGGGGGTATTTTGGTTATGTTTTGATTTTGTTCAAATAAAAACTGGTGTTTTGTTGCCAGCTGTACGTTCAATAACCATTTTTCAGGGTCAGATTTTATTTGTTTAACCACTCCCTTAAATAAACAGCTGATTTCTCGATCGTTGGTTTGTAACTGCATATTATGTCTATGGGGAAAATCGCGACTTTGACCCCATATTTTCCCATGTCCACGGTGACTTTTATAATTTTTTTTTAATTGATGGCAAAACTACATGCTAAGACCTTTCTAACGACACCTTGGACATGGTGATCGGTAGTACCACCGCTCCCTAAAACAATTATGACAAAAATATGCCTAGCGTATTAAAAATATAGATAAACGCAAGTACGCAGGTTTTCTGCCAATAACCACGAGGCAATGTGACCACATAAGAACGCCCCTCCATATAGTTTTCCATGTTTAGAGAGCCAAAAAAACACTTTTTAAAACTAAACAGGTACCACATCAGGACGTTCTCACTCAATTCGTCCTCGACACAAACAGTCGTCAACCCGTCGACGTCTCCCGGCGACCAATCACACGCCCGTAATATTCCCCATTGTCCCTAATTGGAGCCAATAATTGGCCGCGGTTGTTGATTGGTCGACATTGTCCCGTCGCTAATCGGTCCCTTCTCACGGCTCCGGCTCTCATTAGTGAGTGTTTGCATCCTCAACCTCCCCTGACTGTCGGATGAGAAATGGACAAGAAGACGTTTACGGTTTGCCATCAGACTGTACCATCTTCTACGTATAGCTCATAGCTGGTCTCATCAAATACAGTAATACACAAGCAGAGTTCCTGGAAGAATGAGGTCTAAGGTAGTACTAAGCTTATTTTTACGCATGAAGTGTCAATTTGAAAAATATTGAGCCGTAGATGATATGATTTACTAATAATTTACATTTTTCTTTAAGGCCATACCCCCACAATGCCCCTAAAGAGTAGATACCAATTAAATTTTAAATGTAATACAGGTAATATTAACAAAACACAGCACAGCAGCAAAAACCTATGTTAAACCGATTACATAAATATATAAATAGTGACTACTGAAACGACAACGCAGTATGCACAGTAATACGTTAAGAGGGGTGATGTAAATTCATAAGTATGAAAATTGGTCGATTTCTAGTAGCAGGCCCCACTAGTGAACTAAGTGCTGTTTTTTACTTACTTGATTCATCATTATTTATATAATTACTAGGAACATTCATATAATGTTTTGAATAATTTTATTTAAAACAGTACTGAATGTAATATCTATAAACACGTTTTTATTAAAGATTGTTCTACACATTTTACTTTTGAATTTAGCGTTTTACTGTACATGATGGATTCCAAATTAATGCGTTAGTAATATTCTTAATTCTTCTGGTCCAAAAAAAAACAGAAAAAAGTTTACGTAAAACCAGTCGAGCTTTATATTTACTTACAACAATATATTTTAGAGAAACCTTTTTATAGAATTCCCAAATATATCCCCTGGCACACTAACCTAACTTCTCAAACTTATATACAGCTTACTCCGATCAAATAAAGAGTGTTTCCCCAAGTGACTGGTACCATAAAAAGGATCTTCGAGACGATTTGGACGTAACAGGTAACACATAACATGTAACAGAAAATAAGCAACTGCTAAAATGAAATTAATCACTTGTACTTTAAAAATTAGTAACAACCAATATGAATTGGTTGTGTATCAAGCAAAAGATTACGTTAATATTCTGAGCCTCATTAAAAATGTTCTATATATAACTAGTTATTTTATTTTAAATACTTAAGTTTATGAATACCTTCGTGTATACCGTTATTCTGTAAAATAAACGTTCAGCAATGAAAATTGTTCTGGAGAAATACAATTATACAGCATTAGCTGCTTTTCGTGTTCTACCTTTATTTTCAGATATGTTTCGTTCTATTATATTAATTATAATTAACATTGTTTAACCCTATAATGAGCGTATTAAATTTAGTTATAAATAGAAGTACTTAGTGGATTTTATGTACCAAAAAATTAGCAAAATATTATAAGTATGGATTTATGTTTTATTTAGATTGTTTAAGTTGTTAAACAAACTATAAATTTTCAAATGTACATGTTACTACAACATTTTGACTAAGTTAAAGAAATTAATATAAAGGTGCTGAAACAAGGAACACTACAAATGGGCTTTTATGCTAAAATCAATATAACTCAACTAGGTGAAGTCGTATACCACTTTTTATTAATTTATGTTTATAATTAAGGGAGACATAGCATTTAATTATTCTTCTTAAGAATAACATGGGGGCTCAGTACGCAAGTATGCTGCTACGGGAGCCTTTTGCAAAAAATTGTCTTTTTGAGCAAATATCAATAGACAACAACCAGATGAAGCCTTATACCAAATTATGTCGGTATACGTTCATAAATAAGCAAGATATAAAGGTGTTCCTTTCCTCCATAAGAATAACATTGGACAACGTATTGTGTTTAGCACTTTCAATATATCGGTAACCAACTGACGTAGAGAAATGATCAAAATACCAAATTGTGTGTTTTTTTAAGCTGAATCCAATGGTGAAAACCTATATTCGACTTTTTCAAAAATTGTATGTAAAAACTCAAAAAACAAATGTTTGGGGTACAAAACCCTCAAAATACCCCTCCTGATGGAGCGATCTAACTGGTTTTCGAACTTAAAGTCATAAATTTTGCTGCTTTACACGTTTATACCAAATTTCAACAAAATCGGATCATTTTTACGAGAGTTATCGTGCTCATTGACACACACACACACACACACACACACACACACACACACACACACACACACACACACACACACACACACACACACACACACACACACACACACACACACACACACACATACACACACACACACACACACACACACACACACACACACACACACACACACACACACACATAAATATATATATATGTATAATTAGCTTTATTTTACGGTTGATTCAAAGTACGCAACACATCGCTGTACGGCAAAAAAGTTTAAGTAAAACCAGTCAAGCTTTATATATGCCCAAGCCCCCAAATAACCAGCCAAGCCAGATAAACAACGAGGAATAATACCCCCAAACAAGTAAATGGCCTAATGCTCATTTACTTTTTAAATGTATATATATTTGGGCCATATATATAAAGTTTAAAACGAATGGTGTTTTTGGGGTCTGGGGACCTCAAAACGAAAAGTTATCGTGGTCCCGGGCCTAGGTTTTACCATGCCGACTTCGGTAATAGCTTCTTCCCTATAGAGGAAATTCGATAAAAATGAGTATTATTAATTTTAAAATATGGAGTTTACTCGCTTGGTGAGAGGAACAATAATGATACTTAACAAAATAAACAATATTACAAATGCATACTAAATAACAGTGTTCATAAACTATTTAAACAAATGTTTTTCACGAGCTCCTCTCAAATAAATGAATACATTAAAAACGTTTAAGAAAAACAAAATAACCATAATATATTTACTTGTAAAATATTCAATGAGCTCTGCAATTTACAAAAGTAGCTAAATTGATTAAAAAAGGAAACATTCTCATTTCATACAATTAACAATCAATAAAAATATTAATTTCTAAGAAATCTGTGCAAAAATAATTAAGAAGATATTCCGTTTACCGCTAAAATTGGGAAGATCCGGGTTTCAACAATAGCTTAGGGGCCATCTAAGAGTTATATTATATTATTACATCTCTAAAATATACATGAACCGAACTCTAATATCGCTCTAGTACCACGAGGAAGTAGCGAGCCAGTAGGAGGATGCGGCTAGGGTTGACACAACTCCCGCATACATCCAACTGTTTATTGTATACCCGGCGAATAAAACAACTGCATAATATAATGCCCGAGCCAGGTTCGTCTCCAACTGCGCGGATCCGTCCCCGGTCTTGTACTTTGGACTGCTACTATAAATTTCGGGTTTTATCTTTCCACATCAGATGCACAGTTGCCACTCTACGGCTCGGTGGTATTTGCGACTGGAACATCGACCTTTCATGTGTTGACGTTTGTCGAACGACCACGAGTCTTACATAGCCAGTGTTCCGCGAGCGTGGCATATTTCATCGAGCGAGGCAATGTTAGGCAATGTCTCTTGAAGATGTCCTGAATCCAGTTTGTTTCTGTACACCACATCTTGCTAAGCTGTTTGACCAGACTACTCATAGTGGAATGGTTTTGGATTCTTCCAAGGATTTGTGTTTCAACCACCGTTAATTGTTATGATTAAAAAGAATGTTATTTTATAATTACGAAGTAGTTTTATAGAGCGAAATTGTTTATATTCATCAATATTGATTAATTTGTAAATCTGTTGCACAGTTTAGGTGGAAATTTGTAAACTAAATATACATAAATAAATATGTCAAAATAACATTTAAATCAACAATTTACATTATAATACAGGAAGATTTAAAAAAAATATTGTCTGAAGATCTAAGACATAATCTCACATTTAGGCTTTATTTAAGAATGATGACTCAATGGCTGAAAATATTATAAATTTAATTAGGTTAACTGTACACATTTAATAAAACTGTGCAAATTAGAATATATATTTTATACGTGTGCAATATCAGGTTATGTTGATCAAATCTACAAACAAATCCAGTTGCTCGAGTTCGAACAAATATTTCTCCCTTTTGGGACTTTTTCACCTACAACCCTCGTTGTTAAACCTGGCAATACGCAAACTGTCGGAGGTTTTATTAACCAGGGCTTAAATACTCCGTCGGATAACTTGTTCCTTATAGCAAGAGTTATAACATAGTGCACTCGATTAGTGGTACATACTTCTGGCAATTTTTCTAAGGTTAGACTAATTATAATATCACCCAAGCAGGTTTTTTTGGAAAGGGATATCTAAGGTCTTGCTAAATCAATCTTTACGCTTATATATCATTTTAAAGAGTTTACGATGATGATTATTCGGATTTTCTTATAACTTGTATTAATCTTTAGGGCTCTGCCCCACAGGCATTCGAATTTTCATCGTAATTCTTATGAAGGAATAAAAATTAATTGAATTGTATGTTTAACAGCTGTTGACGAATTAACAAAATGCAGCACATCAGCAATAACAGATGTTACAGTCATGATATAAATAGTGACTCTGTCATGACAATGCGGGGTGCATAATAAGTTAATAGGGCGGTGTACGTTCAGAAGCAAGAGAAGAACATTGATCAGCCTGAGTCAAAGCTACATCTAACCTTTTAAACTTAAAATAAACTAGTTTAACCTCATGATTGAAATTTATTTTACTCTTGAATGACGATCATAATTCTAGTGAGGTAAAATTCTGATTTATTTTTTATTGGGCTACTACCACCTTAGGCCTGTTCCTGGAGGCCTTATCAGATGGTGATAAACAAAAACACAGGAGATACAGAATTACAATATACATTCGAAAATACGATTAACACCCCATAATTTCCTCCCACGTTTCGTGGGGCCAGGGAGAACGTCCCGCTTCGTCAGGCTCATAAAAAAACAAATTCGGCTCCCTAATGAAGCGGGACATTTCCCCCGGTCCCGCGAAAAGTAGAAGGAAGTTATGCGGCGTTATTCGTGTTTTCGGAAAATTATGGACATTAAGCCTAACCCATGGCAAATAGATATATCTACTACACTTATAAGCGAACTTTACTGTGACTCAAAAAATTCAAACTAAGAACAACAAGTCAGAACGTATGATATCATCATAACACAACAGATATCATCAAATATCTGTTTACATAGCTACACTCCTGAGCGATACAGGTCTAGTATATCACTCCAGTTCACTCCGGTCCAGTACGGAGCCGGAGCGAGGAAGCACAGTGACTAATAGGGCCGGGCTAAAGTGTAAACGGCTCGTATTAAAAGCTAGATTGTGTCCGCGTAAATCTCGCTAATGTCTCGTAGTGGGTGGTCGTGATAGTGCTCGTATTTATTACAACTTTTAACACACCGTTCTGTCCGATATCGTGGATACGTCTCAAACTACGGTCATTGTGTTCTTGTTTATAGGGTATTTTGAGATTATACTGTAGTAGAGGGGGTGTATTTCTTCGGTTTATAGGTTTTATAGGCTTGTATGCAATATAAAAGAAGTCGTGTAAAATTTGTAAGGTCATCAGTTCATTGTTAGAAAAGAGACTTTAACGTCTTTAGTATGTGTAAAATCATTAAGATGCTCTGAAGGTCATTTAGGTACAACTAACAAGGATCTTTTGATACAGTTAATCTACTTTGTGTACTCTTGAGATCTTACAAATGTTCTATATTTAATAAGGCCAGTGAAAATAATTGTAAGCAGTATTTCAACACTTTTTGGGAAAGGGGTCTAAACCTAATATTTGTGTGAACCCCGGAATGCAGAAAATGACGCCTAGAGCTGAAATTCAATTCGCCAAGCTTTACAAATAATTAGGCTCAAATCCTTAGTATCGCTCTTACAGCTCTATAATTTTGTAGTTTCAGGTTGCGTTTGTAGTTGCATTCTAAAGATTAGTTAGTTTTTTATCAATTTTTTACAATTTATAAAACCATTATATATTATAATGTGTTTTTTACAACTTATAAATGAGGAAGAATGGTATACAAATATGAAAGCATGGTAGGTTTTGTGAATTTGTCTATCTACCAAAGGTTTACGTCTTTAAAATCAAAAATGATTAATACACCTTTTTGTTGAAAATAATAATTTCAAATATTTTCTAGAGCGAGTCATTAGTTTTTATTTCCAGAAGAATATTCTTCAGTTTAATGCTCTAGAAAGGTAAAGTATTTGAGAAATCATAAGAAACAATAGAGAATAACTTAATAAAAATAAGATACACTACCTCATACTTAAATATTCTTATGCAATATTTGATTTTTGTAAGCTCGTATATGTTTGTAACGATGTAAATGAAATAAATATTACATTATTAATATTACCTCAGCGACATGTTATGGTTTTAAAACTATATTACATGAACTGTAAACATAATTAATCTCAAACTGATAGTTCTGGAACTATATAAACTGTTTTCATGCTAACCTGTTTTTATATATATTAGGCTAGCAAGATGACAAAAAAAAACTTCAATTTAAAAAATTAAAAATTCGACTTCCTGTATGATTTTAAAGATAGGGATTGGCATTTTTTAATATAAATTAATCTGAATCTAGTTTATGTATATACCTTTGCTATAAATATTTTAACGACAACCCATTGCTTTTTTGAAAACATCATATTTATTTTTTTATTTTCCCAAATACTTTAAAGTTGTAAATCTGAACTAAACCTACATAAAACCTAAATACTTGTTGATAGCCCCTGATATTTACATGTAGGTGTTTACATCCAGTGAACCGTTTACATATTCCGAGAGCGGAGGTAATAGCACATCGCCCCACCAGAGCTCATTACCATAGGGAGGCCACGACCACTGACTCTGCATTACATCGGATTTGTTTCCGGCCTAATGCATTGAATTACAATCGAGAATCGATTTGTATTTGGCGCACGAATCTAATTTGTGGCTATGCTAAGCAGACGCTCAATTTGACTGGAATGGCGAACTGTGCCGTTGTTGGGCAGCGGTAAAAGGATGATACATTCCACTGCTTCGGAGCAAGTCTTTGAGCCATGGTTTTAAAATGTCTACCTAATCTGAATGTTCATTGTGTATACAATTAGGAATGTACTGTAATTTGTAAAAAGTATTAATGATCTACGATTTATGAACTATCTATTACAAAAGATTGCATTTTTAATTTGTATAATCATTCATTGTGTTATAAAACTATCAAGCAACGAAAACAAACTTAAACATTTTATCCATCGTATTTGGACCTGTAAATCCATTACTTGACTTCAAATTTCAAATTAAATTAAAAAGCGGTGCTGATTTTTAACATCAATTTTATAAAATTTGTAACATTTATCCTTAGCTTAGGTGTTTTCTGGTTGTTAAACTTCCTGTAAAAAATTTAATTGAATGCATAAAAAGTAAAAACATTCATAGACGTCTATTCTTGGACTTGAGAGGTAAGTAATGAACTTTATTGCAGATCAGGGAGGTAATCACTTATAGCGCTACGATTACACTACCGATAGAGCTCAATCATTCCAATAGCATTCATTACCTGTTGCGTTTACAACAATCAAAGTTTTCACAACATACAATTATTGTTTTTTTCGATGCTGGTACAACCCATACCTGCAGTGTCAGTTGTAGTTAAAAATGTTAGTGTTTAATTTTTCCGTTCTTGTTTGTTCTTAATGGGTGATAATAGTATATTTCATTACAAGGGGCTAAAGTGACGCTTTTCGTACGAGGTCAAGGTTTACGACCGAGCCGCCAGGCGAGGTCGTAACTTGAGCGAGTAACGAAAGGCCACTTTAGACCCATGTTATGAACTATATTTTTCGTCATACTGCATAAAATATTGAGCTAACTACTTTAAAAAGACAAAGATTTTACAGACGAAAGAGTTGTTTCCATTTTCAGCTATTTAAAACAATCAGGTGATTCTTTGTCAATTGTGTTGATGTTATGTCAGCTGACCATAACGATAGATTGAAGCGCAGGAACGGAACTAATACAACTGAACTGAAAACAATGCAACAATTAACTAATCGTTACTAATAATCGATTGCCACTCTCGATACGATCGATAACTTACCATTGACATGCACGTATTTGCATTTGTTCTAAATTGTAATAACGAACAGCTGATAACCTCATCATCAGCTGACTCTTTTTCTCCCTAGGGAGTAAAAAACTCATTTTCTCCCTAGGGAGAAAAAGGACTACTTCAGCCCCTAAAGCATGTATTAAAAACAGCTGTATTTGTAGCAGTGTGACGAAAAATAGTATACACGCCTCGAGTGGTAAGAGCCATAACGCCTTTGGGCGTTTAACCAACTCGTGATTTTAAGCATCGCCCTCACTCTGTAATGACTGTCTTATTACCCAAGGTGCGTTAACATCTATTATATGATGCATTGTAATAGTTATCTCATTTTTTTATATTTATTTAGTAATAGATGTTACCCTCAGTCTTCGCCCCGCAAATGATTTTTAAAACTATGACAGTTGTGTGTGCTGCATTCTGTGGTTAGAACGAGGAACTACTACGAGTCAAGATCAGCTGTTTGTATTTTGACAGCTCAAAACAAAAAATAATGTCCATAAGGAATACATGGGAACTTTGAACCCCCGTTGGGCAAAGCCCTATAGGATTTTCGCAACTTTGATATGCTTTGATATGTGGGTATGTTACTCAGGACCATCAGGGACCTATCTGCCACATTTCATTTCAATTAGTCCAGTGATTGGATCGTGATTGAGACACAAATATCTAACAAACAAACATACAAACTTACAAACTTTCACATTTATAATATTAGTAGGATTGTTAACTTTGAAAATAACGGTATTCTTGTATTCATGAAATTGTATCTGCTTTATCCAAATCACCCGATTCACCCGATCACTAGCCCCCATCAGCCGATTCACCCAATCACTGGCCCCCATCACCCGATTCACCCGACCACGAAACCCCGCCCAGATCCTACCACCCTGGTGCAGACTAGCGTGTCGGAATCACGGGGAACGGGAGACTTCAAAGCCGCCAACGTAAATGGAATTGGCTCATTCTGAGAGGCAAAAACTGTAACTAGCACGAGAGCTTGAGTGAGCTCCTATTTAGGAAAGCTCGTTTGCTCGCGTGTCGACGACGGTGGCGAGCCCTGTTGTTGAGAGGCGATTAAACAGCCTATACGTCAGCCGCACACCGACCACCCGGCGGAGGAAGGTACAGGTAATTACTGCTACTGAAGGGTATTGGGTTTCGTAGGTGGGTTTCCCTGGGTGTACGTTGGTGCTGTGTTCATATCTTAAAAAGGACCTATGATACTTTATGATCACTGAAGTGGCGTAGATCTCCTTGGACGTGTTATTTATAGGTGAAGAGGTACGTTTCTTTCTCGTCATTCAAATTATATGACCTTATTAGAATTGTGCGCACTGCCTTTATGATACACGAGCAGGGGCATCGGGTTATCCAAACAGTCATACAACAATTTGTGCATCTGTTGACGGAGAAGAATGTTTGTAATCTCCAACTGTAGGTCACATACCTGTACTTGCCAGGCTACTAATACTGGACAATAAATGGTTGGTTTGATTCAAGGTTAGCTATTGAAGGGTTTACATAACACAAGTTTCAGCTTGATCATTAGTGCCAGGGTTTCAGTTACTAACATAATATCCTTTTATGATATCTATACACAGTCTGTATGTACCATATTTGATAATTTACTAGCCTGATTACTCATATTAGGCCTCCATTCCAAGAAGGAGAAAATAGTTGTAAAGATAGATTGTTTGTTGAAGCCTTTCTTACGTATAAACTATCATAATTCTAAACTACATTTTCTATGATATTATGGCACGATTTAGATCTGTCTTGGTTTTGACAGTTATATTTAATTACCAAGCAAAGTCATGATATCTATTCTATATTATTAAAAAAATATTGATTTTTGTCCGGTGATTTTCGACTCCTAAAATATTATTTAATATACATATTTGGTATCAATCGAAAGCTCTTTACCTCTAGACGTGCCTTTTGGGGTTTCCATAAACTATCGAGTACGGGGCTTTGTCCCACGATCTTTCAAAGTTTCAATGTTAATCTTATGGAGTTATATTTTATTTAGTTACTCAGCTTATAGTAATGCAAATCTGATATCCTTATATATACGTGAAGCCGATTTTTGTAAACGCAACTCATCCCTTATTTCTTAACCAATTTTAATGTTTGAAGTGTCAAGAAATTCGTCTCTGTTCGTAGCTTTACAGTAAGGTTTTTAATTTTCAATATTTTTATTCTCAAGGGCACGGGCTGCCCTCAAAGTTCGTTTTGTGGTGAATAATTGTATTTCAATTGTAGCTGTTAACACATTATGGAAAGGTTATTAGTAATACCAGATGTTACAAGTAGGGAAAGTATTTATCTATATAAATAAAATAAGTTTTGTTTTTACATAGCTTTGAACAGTGAAATGTTGTATGCAGAGGAGATATTTACATTTTGTTTATCTGTATGTTTGTTTATGAACCAGGTTTGTTCCGTGTTTCACAAAAAAATATTGGACCGAATGAAATCAAACATTTTGCTCATTTTCGTGTGGGGCAGGAAACTTTTAGGCTTCTGCAAATCATTACATACGTCAATAGGGATATATGCCCATTGGTCCGTCAATGCTCCACAGAAGATCTAATGGGTATAGGTTACTCAACCTTTCACTTTTGAAGGCACCATATTTGTTCTAATGAGCAAATATAGTCAGCTAATCTATATTTCACCACAGAATGAAGTAAACAGTGCTTTACTATAACTACTCCACAACTGCATACTAAACAATATAAAATAAGGCACGGCAACGAAACATTGGGTAGGGAACACATAAGCCGTTGCAACATGTGTTAAAGCTCAGTTTGTCTAGGCAGTCATTGCGATTTTAAAGCGGAATTTTGTATGTGTTTTTAAGCCCATCATGCACAAACTACAGAGCATGAGTTAATGGGCAGATATTTGGAAGAAGATAGGTCCATCCCAAAAATCAGTTATAAGCTTATTCCAATTCCAATGAGGCTCAGCACTATTAGTGTCCTTCAAAATTGTCGTTAATCATTTATTTACTAGACCGATTGAACAAATAATTGGTAGAAAGACAGCAGGAAATGGGAATGTACCATAAGCAGAAATAGGCCTATACTTTCCGTCCCTTATGTCTTTTGCTCCGTTGGCCTTTAACAGTTTGATAAAAAAACTGATCATTATTAGTTACTTCACTGGACCGATTTAACATGAATTTGTTAGAAAGATATAACATCACAATAAAACCACGACCTTTGTCTACCCCTGTTCCAAAACTGCTTTAGGGACCTCCAAATATTGGAGCTATCAAATCTGTTGGTAAATAAATAAGTTCTAACCATGCTTCATCACCTGAAAAAATAAGTTGTGTATACAAATTTGTTCAAAAAAACAACATTGGGGTTAGGATTAAGATTTGTAAATAAAAAAAAGAACCTTAACAGCCGATCAAAAACAACCAGTCAATTGTAAAAAAGAACACTCACTTGGTTAAGTATCAGCATGTGATTTTTGTGAGAGTAGTGACTAGAATCAATGTATACAAATTTAAAGTATAGATTATTAGGTTATGTATACATTTCTACAACCATTACAAATTAAGAGAGAATAATTTAATATAAAGCGGACATGTCCAAAATAAAACGAAACGAGCAAATAAACAAAGTAAATATGCTCGCCTTGGAGAGGAACCGTGAAGATAGGCATTT
Source organism: Allygus modestus (assembly GCA_963675035.1). NCBI lineage: Eukaryota > Metazoa > Arthropoda > Insecta > Hemiptera > Cicadellidae > Allygus > Allygus modestus. Next base: position 24,484,293 of record OY776115.1, read on the forward strand.
TGAATAAACTGACTGGCTTTTCAAGCAAAGCCTGGTCCCCCAGGTAATGAAGTGCTTTAACAAATGTTTCTAACTTTTCAAATATAATATTGCACTATGATAGCGAGGGAAGCCGCGACGGGCTACTAGTGGTCTATAAATACGCTAAGGCGATATTTGTTAAGAGAACTACTCCGTTATTTATGGGCCGATTTCGACGATCGATGTACCAAAATATTCGTCCTGAGTTGTAGTTGAGCATAACGGTTTTCATTTTTCAATATTTCCAATCGAAGAGCATGGGCCACTCTCAAATTTATTATTTTTATTATAAGATTAACGTGGGGAACAATTTTATTTGAATTGCAGCTGTTAATACATTACGGACAGGTTATTAGAAATGCCATATTATAGGCAAGTATATAATTATATATCTAAATGAAATTTGTTTTCTCTACATCACTTTGAGTAGTGAAATGTTGAATTCAGCAGATATATTTAAATTGTCATTATTTTTGTTTATCTGTCTGTCTGTTTATAGACCATAATTATTCCACGTTTCACAAAAAAAACCTGTACTAAATTAAATAAAACATTTTTACCAATTCCGTGTGGAGGAGGAAACGTTTAGGCTGTTTTAAATCCTATGTCGTCCTCAGCGTTACGCCTATTTCACCAGCACTCCTACAAAATAGATCTTAAGGGTCCAGGTTACTCAACCTTTCACTACAGAATGCATCATATTTGTTCCAATGAGAATTTAGTTAGCTAATGTTTTTGTATGAAAGAATGGAGGAAACGCGTCCACTTTACTACTCTTCAAAGGTATACTAAACTATATAAAATAACGGCACGGCGGTGAAACATTGGGTGCGGAACACATAAACCCTTGCAACATGGTATTTAAAGCTCAGTTTGTCTCGGTCATCATTATGATTATAATACTGAATATGTGATGTTTTTTAAGTCTACCAACAATAAATCCAACAAGCTACAAGAACAGTTGAGCAGCTATTTGGAAGAAGCTGGGTACATAAACAAATTTAAAAAAAAAAACAGTTGTAGGCTTATTTTTGTTCCAATGAGGCTCGGCTCTCATGACATTCAGTATTTACATGTTAATAATGTACTTCCTATACCTATTGAGCAAATGTTTGACAGAAAACAATGCACTATAATCAGAAACAAGCCTATAATTTCTCTCCCGTATGTTCTTTGGGACTTATCTGCTTCGTCGGTCTTTAAAACTTTAATTTAATCATCACTGACGTTAGTAGTTAACTGGACCGATCGAGCATACTTTTGTTAGGAGGATAGTTAGTACATTAGAATAAAACCTTTGCCTACTCCTGCTCCAAATATGCTTTACTTTAGGGCTCTCCAAATGTTGGAAACATAGAATTTATGGGTTATTTAATGTGGCTAATCAAGCCTCATACATTGAAAAATATTGTTTTGTATAGAAAATTATTCTAAATTCTAACATTGAGGTTGTGGTTAAGATTTGTAATTAAAAACAAAAGAATCGTAACAACTGTTCAAAATCAACCATTCAATTGCAAAAATAACACTTAATTGGTAAAGTGTATGTAAATTATTGTGAGAATAGTGATTATAACCAATGTGTACACTTAACTTTAAATATACATGATTAAGTTATTTATAGATCGAGACGACCATTAAATCTAAAGATTGAACATAAAGGAACATTTCCAAAATGAAAATAATCGATCAAATAAGCAAAAAAATATGCTCGCATTGGAGAGGATCTATAGATATAGAACTCTAGGCATTTTTAACAAACTAACTGGCTTCTCGAGAAAAGCCCTTAGGTGCTTTTAACAAAAATGTTAACTAACTTCTCCAACATAAAATTGTGATCGCGAGCGAAACCGCGACGCGCTAAAAGTATGTATATTATTGAAATATACACTTTGTTCTTTGTAAAACAAAATTAGCAATTCAAGCTGGTAATTAAAATGCCCAAACTGAGTGCACTGGAAGGTCATCGTACACATCATCGTCATCAGGTTTTATTTTACCAACAGACTACCATTTTATATAATCAATATAGTGTCAACTATTTACACTCCTGCACTACTTCCGTTAACTTTCAAGTCTCGTGTTATAAATAAACTACATATGTTTGTAACATAGTACAATATATACAAAAACCTATTCACCCCAAAGAAAATTTAAGACCTAAGTGTTTTAATAAATCTCTTAGCACTCTCCTAAAGAATCACCAGGCCCAGCAGAGGTTCCATTTTGGTTTAACACCGGCCAAGACCATTTTGGATATTTATTTTGGAGCAGGGGTCGAGAACCATATGGCGCAGGCTTAATGAGGTCCAGTCAAGTGGTAATCTTTAAATACGGGCCCACCTGTCGAGCCAACCCTGCCTGGCCGCCATTCGTCCTTCCAGGCTAATTTGTAATTTGTGACAAAACAGGGACCGGCGCACGAAAAGAACCCTGAAATATTAGCACTAAACTGCTATTATACTGGGCCTTCCCGGTCCGGCGCAGTGTACGACCTCAGACATCACTTCTCCATTTAATCTTCCTCCATCTCCCATCGGCTCTGACCGTATTTCATTTCAACACCCGTCGCAGGATTTATCCCTCGCACCTCCCTGCTGATAAGAGATACCGGAATTGTGTTAATGTTTTAGGATCGGAGCTATGCGAGGCCCGGTTGATATGTTGTTTCACCCGCCAAATTTATGGGGACAGTCGAAATCTGTTAACCTTTCGGTGGCTTTGATTAGTCTGTGTGTCTGCGAATGCGTGAAATTTAAAATGTATTAAGATGAATAGCTGGGTGATTTGGGAAAGTTATTTCAGAATAAAATGGTCTCTGTTACATTTTAACAACTCGTTGTTAACAATTAAATTATGTTTAACTTGATTAGGATCTTACTGTCATACATCTAGTAAAAACAATTAGTGCTATAAACATCTGTGTATGTTAGTTTAATATGGATAAGTTGATGATCTGTTCTAGGTGATAAACATTTAATCAAATAAAATAAATTTATTATAATAATATGTTATATTTTAAGATCTATCGAGCGATACTCAAATAATATTATGACTTTAATTCACATTTGGGGTTAAATACACCTAAATTAAATAAACAACTATCAGATTAGTCAAATATATAAGGACTGGTTGACAATAGGATTCATATTTTATTGTATTTTTGTATGTATTTGTAATTTATAAGAATGTCCTCCCCGTCTGCGGGCTAAACACACAAATACTTAACTATACTCAATATATTGTAATTTTGATTAACTTTGAATGTAGTTGCTTTTGGTTTCTAAAGATAAAATATGCTTTGATAGTTTCATCCTACAGATTTAATGTTCATACAATTTAAAGTTTGTAGAAATGAATAATACATGGCATTAACGCTGTGAGCTAATCATCCAAAATTCGTAATGTTTAGGGTACCTAAGTTTATGTGATAAAAAACTATCATTAGTCCTTATTTGGCCTATTCATGCTAGATTATAAAATAACACTTTATTGATTAAATTTTAAAATGTATCATGCCTGGGCCAAATCCGAACTGATAATATTGGGTTTAATATAAAAACCCTGGTATCTATAAACTATAAAATGTTAGAACGAAAGGTAAGCTTAGAATAATGACAATGTTTAACGATTCAGAGGATAAAAACCCTATAAACCAGGTTAAAAATTCCGACTAATTAACTTTAATAACTACAAGTTAATATTCATCCCAATCTCCATTGTTTAAATCCTCTCCATCGACCCTTGAGAATTTATAGGGCAGCAGTGAAAAAATTTGTAAATAACCAACTGGTAGTTCGGTTATCTCAATTAGTGCTAAACATCCTAGGCTGTAGAGAAGATAGTGAGCTCTCTAAGGAGGATGTTTATGGCTAGATCACTAACAAGGTTAAACATGAGATGCGCCAAACGAGCATTGCCGATGTACGCAATGAAGTTATGCCCATAATTAAGAGGACAATACAGATAGGCGGTCGTGACTATGGTAATATGCAGGAACTAACACGCCGCACTGTACAGTGAGCCGGGTTGGGCACTACGTTGTGGTGAATTGGATCAAGATGTGGTTACCCACTGTTTGTGGGGTAGTTGGGCTGTAGATAATGATAGATAGAGAGTGAGATTTGATTTGATTTATTGGTTTTGAGTTGCATAATTGGCCTATAAATTCCTTTCTCACCCTTTGTAACAGTTTTATATTATAATCACATTTTATAATAACTTCAACTAAATCAAAAACTAAATAATGATTTAGATGAGGAAACGTAATCAACACATCCGGAATTATTAATTTTGAAAATTTCAATCAATAAATTAAATGCAAAATGTTTTTTCTTAGTAAATTTCAAATAATTTATATGTTTTTAATAATTTAAAAGAACCTATTTATAGTAAAAACAATTTATTCTTGCTCCATAATAAACCGATTGGCAAAGAGAGAGAGATATATAGAGACAATTTTTAATGCTTCAACTTAGTTAAGGAACCTTTTTAAATTGGAAAATGTCCATATAGCGATTTTTTATTTAAAAGCGTAGTAATGGAGAAGATCGATTCCACGGTTATAGCGTTTCTATCATCCATAACTTTGGGTAGAAAAATATGGAGACCAATTTTAATTCGATTGTTGGCATGACTGATGGCAAAAAAATTTTATACATCATTGTCATATGTAATAAGATCAACATTAATTCAAAAACAATTAATGTGGTAAATAAATGTGTTTAGTCCTTGTAATGCCCCTTTTAATAAGCTACAAGATGGAAAACGTTTGGTCGATTTCGAGTAACATGTGCAGTAGGGAGTTTTAGGAGTACGACCAACAGTTGCATGGAGTATGGAGTTTTCGCGTTTAACTCGTTCATTTCGTGACCGTGCAGCTTAGTGGGGGAACAATTATCACGAGTCTGCGGAATGGATTGAAGATCTCGGGTGTAACATTAGAGGATAATGATGACCGCCCTCAGCCGCCCGCCGCCCGCCGCCCGCCGCCCGCGCCAGCCGCAGCCGCTAACTAGAGGTTACTGGACGATTAGCCGACACCTCGACACGCTCATAACAGCTGACGGCTGGCCGCTGGAACGTGGAGCGTGGAGTGATGGACGAGATGACGGCTTGAGTAGGGGGTGGAACGGGGTCGGGTCAGGGCAGGACCTGGGCATCGGGGAGAAGACGAGGAAAACATCCAGAAGTTGTATGGGGTGGTTGTAATTGGACAATTTATAACAATAAGATTCTTTCGCGGTGAGTGGCGTATAGCCGTGGTAGTGCAAGAGAGATGAAGAGTATCACCCACCTACATTCCCCTTCTTTCAACGGTTGCGTACGATCAGTTTAAGAGTCTTCATCACCGGACGCCATCTCAGAGCTTTGTTCCAAAAGACATTTTAACTTTGTGTGGGAGAAGTACGCTTTTGCAAGTAAAATATGGTAAAGACTGTTACACAGTAAAATAATTATGGACGTCTTAAAAATATTTATAAAGAAAAACAAACTTAAACGCGGGGTTTTTACTCTTCTGAAGACTTATTTGGAGCTTGATATTGTGGACAGTAATTTAAAGATGAATATTACGAGAAGCTTACTTTTCACGTTGGCCTCTTATTGTTTGCAGAGCACAGGAGGGTTTCTGTGGTTCCTAACTGAAGTGGATACTTTGTCAATTATCTCTAGAGAGCAAAGCTAACCAAAGACAGTTTGATGGGCCACTACCACTCAGTCACAGGGGCCCTTCAAAGTTCTAACTAGCTGATCCAATTGTTCACAATATTTCCATCTTAACAAGATTATTTATTCGTGTAGATCACGGAGAATATTCATTGTTTAATGTCTACAGGCTGTGCAGATGTGAGTTTTGATTTTAGAAGTGACCAAACAACATATCGATTCAAGAGGAATGTGGATGTAAACTCTATAAAATATGACGCTACGTTATCATAAGGTGCAGTGTGGTATGTTACTTGAAGTATGTTTTTCAATGTTAAGGCATTCAAAACCGATTCAGACTTTATTGTTCTTCAAGTTCAGTAACTATATAAATTTGAACATCAAAATCAAGGTAAAATAACAGTGGCGTAGCCCCCAAAATAAGTTCAAATAGCTATTTTAACACCACCTGACTGACCGGGCTGACTGATAGTAAACCTCACTGTCCTCCAAATGTTTCGTCTAATTTTAGGATACCCCACTTAGGCCTGAGGGGCGATTAACTACTTTAAATCCACTGGGTCTTACTGATTTCAGACCCCACTGTTCTCCAAGTTATGTGTTTATGAGTTTGAAAGACATTGTTATGCTGCAATGGAGTTCTCATGAGGTGTCGGTGATTTGAAAATTCCTTTTCGTAATGGCAGCTGAGCTCATCCCCTTACGCTATATCGAGCGAACTCCTACTTTTAATCTCACCGAAACGGTTGTTCACCTAGAACATTATTGAACTAGTACTCCGGAGAGGTCCGACCGAACGAGGAAACAAAGCCTCGGCAGTCCTCAGAAAGAGCGCAAGTCACTGCGCCAGACTCCATAAACACCTCGGAACGACCCCTCCTTTGTTTAGCTCTATTTGCCCGCCACTAATGCCTCACACTTTTGCCGCTAATACGATGTCGTTCGGGACGATTACACGTCATAAATAAGACCGAAATGTCGGCCTGCGGATCGGCAAGTTAAACACTAGGCATTAAGGCGCATCAGGACCGAAGACTTGTACAAATCTGTTCCGACTGTAATGCGCACCGTGTGAGAAAGGGGCGGCGCGGGCGATAAATGAAAATGTAATCGGTGCACTTGATACATTTGTCGGGCAGATGAAGTCATTAGGAGATCGCCTGCGGGGCCGCTAATGTCGGAGTGGGGCTGCGTGACTTTGGGAACACTCTCTGGTCTTGACCTTTTGTGGTGTCATCAGGAGCATTGCTGTTGTGTAAGGGCGATATGGATCGTGGTTAAGGTATGGGGATATGACGACTCGACCTTGACAATCGAAGGAATCAGGAATATATTGTAGGTAATTAAACCGACAAATCCTCTTGCGTGCCCCACCCTTGCAGCTACTGTTATTTTTGGTAGTGTCTACAAATTCACTCATTTTGTAAACACAGTCTAAAAAGTGCTTAAACCTTGTCTACACATATTTTAATCAAACTCAGTTAGCTTGCTTGAGTTGAGCATTTTACGCAGATTTATTTCAGTCTGGGGCTGCGCTTGCTCCAATCAACAGATTTGTAAAGATCCGTTCCTATTGCAGACAATGATTTACTGTCATTACAAACATCGAATCAGCCTGCAGGAAACCGTCAAGGAATAGTAATCAGGATATATGTTTATTAATGAGATGAATGTCTATCACAATAGGTTTTAATCATTTTTATCATTACAAGTTAAAAAATAATGTTCATAGTTGGAAATAACGTACCTATAGTTATTGTTATTGTTGAATAGTTATTGTTGACCAATAGACACATCGTTGATTCTTGAAAAAATTAATTAATTTACCCATGAGGATTATCAGGATAGTCAACGCATGCAAATCGCTTGGTCCAGGTGAAATCCAAATCATCAATTCTAAACTAAATGAAGTTTTCCCCAGATTGATCCGAGCAAATTCTGAAAATTATTAATGGTTCGATACTAGGCCCAGTTACCAACTTATCACTAAGCTATTAACTAATGAAGATTTCTAATAAAATGTCTACCTCAGATAAAACATGACCCAGGTTTGGACCGTTTCCTATTTAATCTTGAAATGCCAATAGCGTTGAAAGACACACGCAAATGAAAAACTAAATTTTCTTGGAAGAAGTTGAACCGAAATGAAAGCCCAGTAGTGATCGCACATGACCCGTCCGATAACCCAGTGGCATCGGAAGCCCGTAACCCCCGTTCCCACCAGATACCCTTCCATTCCCACATTAAACCCCACTTGCTACAACCTCGCCTCAGTGCTCACGCCGTTCTTATCCTCCTGCAGTTTAGATATCATTGAGCTCTGTCGGCCTCTCTCAGGTCACGGGCTGGAATGCTGGAATGTGATTGTCACTGGAACTGAGCCTTATTGTCGTCCGACTATAGCGGTGACAAACAAGTATGCAACATTGATTAGTCATTAGGAAAGTGATAACGTTCCAACAGTAGAGGTGTCAACAGTTCCAACATCTAACCACTCATGACCAATATGCCCATCGTCTTCCACAAGGTGGGTTTCTTTTTAAATTCCTAAATGTAAAAGTGGAATTTTTTGAAACTTTACACTTGGTAGAGCTAAATAATTAAATTTAAACAATTAAATTATAAAATAATTGTGTTTTAGAGTGATTTAGTGATGATTCTCCATTTTCACACCTAAATCTGTGGTCAGATCTCACGAATCCGACTTGTGGTTCAGATCCCCCAGTAACTATTAGATTCCTGGAGTGTCTTGGTCAATTATAACGATCCTGGCTAAGGAAACATTCGGTCTTATTCGGTAGTAAGTCTATATTTGTAAACAATCTAACGACCATGAAGAAATACTTTTGGGTTAATAACTAGTAAAAACTATTGGTATTTTTATTTTTATTGTTAGTTTTTACCCAATAGCTTCGCTTATTCACCTAGTTTAATCTGTATAGTCAAATTGAATCACACTGCTGAAAAAAACCTAAATATTTAAAAATATGTTTTGAATGGACAATTATTTTGTAATAGTTATAACCTTAGGAAAGGTTGTTTAAAAAGAGTTAATATATTCCCTCCCATTTTCTCACCGATACCTTTCCCTTAACTATAAGGTCCTTGGGTGTCACAATTCTGATTTTGTGAAAGGTTCCTAAGACGGTTTGCTTTTATAAATGTATTATTTTTAGTTATGATAAAATACAGGTTACTTTTGTTGTAACTGAAACAAGATATAAACCATCACCTCATCAACTGAATTTTTGCTTATTATTACTAAGGGCTGCTTTCCTCAACTAAAGTTTTAACTAAACCTGGGGTAATTTTGAACTTTGGATTAAGCCACAATTCGTTTCCTCCAAAACTTCATCCAGCCAGTTATTAATGGTTATATCATGAGTTTAATCCATGATATATGAAGTTAGCAATATTTTCATATGATTTTGTTTGTTTGTTTACACTCAAGTTACACGGAAAACTAATTTTTATTTCACGGGATTAAACATTATGTTATCGTAGAATAAAACCATTAATCAGTGATATAGGTTTAAGATAAATCAGGTTTAAACTACCCACAACACATTGGAAAATCGGTGTTTCTCATAAACTTAAGTTCAAACAGAAGTTTAACTGTACTTAGGGGGAGCGGCTCTAAGACGCAAACTATTCCATTTTGATAACCCATTGAATTATAGAGTTGAAATTTAAAGGGACGTAAACCTCAAATGAATGGCTTATACTCACTGACACCGAAGAACACAGCGACTAATAGCAAACCCGACTTGTGCCCGATGGGTAAAACGACGACTGAGAATTCCCACAGCCACCCCACATAATCCAAATCCAATTTCAATAACGCTCGCGATGGTTTAGAGCCGCATATATCACACCACCCGCGCGCTCCGATCTCGGCTCAAATTAAATATACGATATTAAGGGTGTCAACTTTTGGTTTATGGGTTGGTCTGAGGTCAGATGGTCACATCTGGTGGGTCCCCCTCTCCCCCCTCCCACCATCCCCCCTAGGGACTCGCCACAGGTGTGATCGGAATCGTAATGTGAATGACTTATTTGTTTTTTATGTATATGACAAGTTGCTTTGAGTGTCCAAGCGGTACTTGTGACTACAGTGCAGGTCAAAGCGTCCTCAATACAAAGGAAATCTTTTTACAGTAAGAACATAAAGTTAAAGAATGGTTGCACGTGGTTAAAGAGTGCTGTAATGGGAAATATCCTATGCAATCCCCTTTTAAGTTAAAGGTGTGGAATCGCCAGGGCATATTTCATTGTATCATCATTAACTATACACTATTATCAATTATATCTTAAGAGGTATAAATAACTTAAATTTATATAAATGATTACGGTAATGGTTATGCACCGTATACAATGTTAGAACCATTAAAAGTGAGTATTGCATGTACAGTGAGGAGTTCAAAAATTAAAATAAAATAGCAAATAAGAAAAGCTATATATTCATCATGGGGAGGATCTTTGAGAGGAAGTACTCTAAGAATAAAAAACTTACAGTTTTTTTTAGCAAAGCTAGGTCTTCCAAATGCTTTTATGAATAAATGTACAGTAATTAACTCTTCAAACATAAGATTTCATACTGTAATCAAGCGAAGCTGCGACGGGCAACTAGTTTAAGAATTATGTATTGTATAAGTTTCGTAAGTGAGATGTTACGTATAGTCAAACTGTGATTTATATTTGTCCTTTTATTTGTTATGTAGTGTCAGATTCTAAGTATTTTTATTTGCACTAATTATTAATTATTGTAAATTAATAGATATATGCAAATAAAATAGTATATGTGTTTGTAAATATATTTTAAGAAATACGATTATTTATATTCTTATATACTCGCTGTAGCGAAAAGAATTGAGGGACCTGAGGAACGTGGACCTTTTACCCGAGACCAGAAAGCCTACCTAGCCAGCTTTAAATTTAATCTAAATAACTGCAATGAACTTAAAATCTATCCTTCCAAAACACCTGGTATTATATTGGAATCAGTATCTGAGGTTGCTAAAGTAACTGAGCAAGGCATGGTAACTACTCTTTAAGCTAACTGAATGTAGAAATTTTCTGCAAGCTATTAAAAAACTATGGAGAATCTTCAGAGAATCTATGCCAAATCTTGTGAGAATCTATGGAAAATCTTCTGGGGAGTCTAATTAATTAGTGCCTAAACGTGGTGAAATTAAACCTGTTGCAAAGTGTTCGGCCGATTTCCCGAACTCAATTTCTAGTTTCCTACATTTCCGGTATCGGGGCGAACCTTATGCGTTTGCCTCTTGTGGAGCTGTTTAGCCAGCCACACTGTCTCTAAAAACTATATTCTCAATATTAAAACATCCATTTTTGAATGCTGGTGAAGAGCGAAAGTTGAAGCGTCAGTCCTTGAAGAGGGTTGACTCGGGAAGAGGTCGAGAGCAGTTGGGAGTTTTCGGTTGACAAGAAGGGAAAAAAGGTTCTTTGCTCTGCCAACGGCGGCGCGACGGGCGAAGTGCTCCTGGCAGTGGTTCTGCGACGCAGCTTGCGCGTACTATATAAAATAGCGTGCCGCTATGCGTTACAACCACCCTCTACGGTAAAAGAAAGAGAAAAAAAAACAGTTTTGTTGAAGGTTGGTGAAGGGTGTGAGGTTGTTGAGTGTTTTGAATGATTTTTCGTTTGGATTGCCTCCCTCTATCGTGCTCTGGGTCCCCAGATATCATGCTCCCGGTTTTGACTCAAGGGAAGCCGAGAACAGATGAGGAAAGGCGAAACCCCCAGACCAGTCCGGCTTCGACTTGGAACCTCGTTCGCAACGTTTTTTTTTGGGGGAAACTGTTGATTGTTTTGGTCGACCAACCACGGCAGAGATTGGGATCCACCCCCCCCCCCCTCGCGAGAAAAGAGGAAGGTATGTTGGGTGCGACAGCTAAATTACCCTAACTTGTAAAGCTTGTAACTACTGTGATCTTGGCTCAGCTGAAATTGAAGGTTGTAAAGCAACTGTAAAAAGGGACGGACAACTGCAGGCACAATTTTTTTTTATAAGTTCAAAATCACACAGAGGTGGAGAAGATTGTGTGGTCTTCGGTGATAATTTTCTTGGAGATAATTTTCTTGGGGATAATTTTCTTGAGGAGGTCTTGATTCGGCATCGACTTGGCTGGTTCCCCGCTGACAGGTGATGGATAAAACTGGAACAGCCGAGGAATCCAGGCAGCAGGGTTAGATGTGCTCCCAGCAGGTCCTGATCACCGCAGTGCTGTTGGTGTGGACAATGCTGAGGCTCTGCTGGATCTGCCTTTCAAGATGTTGCCATCCTATCGGAACTTGGTGTCGGAAGGTGACTTCTGTCACTTGGAGCTGTTGGTGTGAACTTGCGGTCGAGAAATTGTCCATTTTATTGTTCAAGTCACTAACACTGTCCAAATAAAACCCTGGTAACTGATATTGTTCGAAATCACTTTGTTAATCTGTGCTTAAATAATGTCATTTGGTTGTCGGTTGTACAAGTTTTTATTTAATTTTTGTTTTTTTACTGTGCAGATGTCATGCTGTTTTTTTTTAATATTTGGGATGTATTTACTGAAATTGATCGCTGATGATCGTTAAACAATTTTAAGAAAGGTGAACTGTCGTGGTGAAGGTTGTGAAAGGTTGGTCACAAGGTGGCGGTCCGATCACTGACGGGTTGGTCCTGTCCTAACTGGGGTACCGTTGGATTGTCCCATGTTTGGCGGCGGGTTACCAAGGCAAGACTGGTGAGGCTCGCGGAAACCGTTTCTGAAGTGAATGAGAGTTCTCGAGTTTGGAAGGATATAACAAAACTCTTGAAAACCCTTTTTTTGTGTTTTGACTTTTTTTTGCCTCGCATGCAAAAGAAAATTGCGCATGCAATTACGCTGTGATGAGCGGTGATTTCAGGTAAGGATAGGTGCTTGTGGATTGGTGGAAATACCCTCCTAATACCCGAGTATTGCTTAACCAAGAATAAGTCCTGTTCCTGCTCGTTCTTACATTCGACGTTTGACTTACCATATCTACTGTAACATGCAATTCTTTAACTTAACTAAATTCTGATCTTCCCTAAACTGTCCCTAAACCTAACTACTACTACTTTAGTGACTAATTAAGCTAAGAAGTGTGAAAAGAGCAAAGGGAAAAAAGGAAAGAGCAGTATAAGAGTTTGTCTTCCAAACACTCGACTAGTACCAAGGTCGCCACAGAAGGTGCCACCACTGAGCCCCTTCCTGCGATGGTGAAAAAATGAATAAAACAAAAAAAGGTAACCATCCGCAGAAAGGTAATTTTCAATCAGAAAAAATATTCTTTACAAGACCCAGTGAGGGTGTCAGAGACGAAAAGGGGAGGGGAAAGATTTGGCCAAAAACGCACGGGGGAGGACGTGTAGGGCAGCCCATCCTAGGGAAGGATACCCTGAGACTCACAGTCCCCCTGGCGCTGGCGGGGACAGCGACAGAGAGAGAAGACTTAACCTATTATCACCTTGGTATAGCGTTTCTGGTTTTGGTAAAAGAGGTAACTTTAAAATGTTGGCTGAAAAAATCTTTTTAACTGTGAAACATGTGCGTTCCTGATGAACTTGCCTGTTGAGGGGTTTAACAAACGTGCGGTGACGGGTGAAGAAAATGACTCTATAACACAAGGTTTGGACCAGACGGACAGCAGCTTTTGGTTGATTGCTTCGGCAGCCTTGCTGAGGTGGTGTTCTCTGAACATTACCCAATCACCGGTCTTGTAAGAGTTGGGCAGTCTGTTCAGATCATACTTTTGCTGCCTACGTTGCCTAGCCTTTGAGAGGTTCTCGACGGCCCTTCTTCACTCCTCGCTCGAAGATTGTGGGGAAGCATTGTTGTCGACTACCCTGTCTAGATTCCAATGGAGTTCTAAGGGGGTGGAGATGTTCCTACCAAGGAACAAACGGGCTGGAGAAACTTTGGTGGAGTCATGACGGGCGGAATTGAAGGCTATCTGGAACCAGTGTAACTCGTGGTCCCAGCGATTTTGGTGCTGGTTTTGAAAAATTTGGATGGCTATCTTTATTTGCTTTTCTACCCTCTCGGCATGCGAGGGGTTGGGGTAGTACGGACTAGTGTAGATATGTTGGATGCCTAATCCCATACAAAGATTCTTGACTATTACTGATTTAAAATTGGAAACATTGTCGGAGACTAAATATTTAGGGGGGCAAAAGATTGAAAAAACTTGTTTGGTGAGGACTGAAGCTGTGGTCTCTGCCTTGTTATTTCTCACTGGGATCATGAGGCAAAACTTGAAGAACGAATCGTCCACAGCCAAAATGTATTTATTTCTATTGAAAGAAAGGGTTAGAGGGCCAATATTATAAATTAATATCTTCTCCCACTGCTGGGTCACGATTTCCGAGGCCAGCTTCCCCACCTTGGTGTTTGGGGCCTGCTTACACCTTTGGCACTTGACGCAAGTCCGAACCCTGTCAGTGATGTAGGCTTTGAGATTGGGTGCCCAGAAAAAGGGTTCGATGCGGGCGAGGGTCTTGCTGATGCCCAGGTGTGCTGAAGTGGGCGACTCGTGGTAGTAGAAAAATAAAAGATAAAACAGTTTGGCGGAGACAACTACTCTGGGCTTTGTTTGGTTAGGCTGACGGTAAAGAAGCGTATTGCTGTCTATTGAATAGTTTGGGGGCTTGTTTGCGGACCTAATAATCTTCCTGAGGTCAGGATCATCCAGTTGATGTCTGGGAATGTCCTTGATTGCCTCAGGCAGAGAAAAAAGAGACAAAACTGTCTGTTGCTGTATCGGGGGTGCTACAACTGTTGGTTCTACATATTCAAAAATTCGGGAGAGGCAATCAGCAATCACATTGTCTTTTACGCAAATTTGAAAAATCTTGAACTGAAAGGAGTTAATGAATGAGATCCAACGGGCAATCTTGCCCATTTGACGGGGGTGATTGAGAAGTCAAGTGAGGATCTTAAGAGGTATAAATAACTTAAATTTATATAAATGATTACGGTAATGGTTATGCACCGTATACAATGCTAGAACCATTAAAAGTGAGTATTGCATGTACAGTGAGGAGTTCAAAAATTAAAATTAAATAGTAAATAAGACAAGCTACATATTCATCATGGGGAGGATCTTTGAGAGGAAGTACTCTAAGAATAAAAAAACTTACTGTTTTTTTTAGCAAAGCTAGGTCTTCCAAATGCTTTTATGAATAAATGTACAGTAATTAACTCTTCAAACATAAGATTTCATACTGTAATCAAGTGAAGCCGCGACGGGCAACTAGTTTTAAGAATTATGTATTGTATAAGTTTCGTAAGTGAGATGTTACGTATAGTCAAACTGTGATTTATATTTGTCCTTTTGTTTGTTATGTAGTGTCAGATTGTTAATGAATTTTTATTTGCACTAATTATTAATTATTGTAAATTTATAGATATATGTATAGAAATTAGTATATGTGTTTGTAAATATATTTTAAGAAATACGATTATTTATATTCTTATATACTCGCATTTACTTAAAACATAAATAATAAGTATACATTTTGTTACATTTCTTAATCTGAATATAAAAAAGTAAATGCTCTAGATTGTTCATTGATAAAATTTGGTACACTTATTTATTAGGTCTAAAAAAATTGAAAAATCAGGTGTTTTGATATGATTTCGATCTTAGGTCTCTGCCCCACGGACCTTAAAAGCTTTAATGTTAATCTTATGGCATTCATTTTATTTGACCGAATAGTAACATAAGCAGTATTCCTCATTTGATATATTTCAAAAGATTAACCATGAATATCATTACACACAACTGATCATCTCCAGGGAGAATCCGGGTTCGCACCGGCTAAGTAATATTACTTTCCACTACTTAGTCACTTTAACACTGACTGCTCTTAAATACTCTTTTGACAATATTAAATTTATTTAATATATGAGTAACATATCAGTAACTGTTTTCATACTTAGTCTTAATAACCACATTCAGTAAATTACTACATATTTGTTAATATAAACTAATCATGTGAGTAATTCAATCTAAATAAACGTTTCTTACCATGCAGTTGCAGATATATCTCAAGTGTGAATACAGAACCGTCCCACTTCAGTGTAATTAATCCTGGTGATTGATGTGGACCACCGGTGCGCGGCCATGTTATAGGGTAATGTTCTCTCGCTCTGTGAGACTTGTATCTGCAAATCACCCGCGATTTGTCCAACGGGCCGCGTGCGTTTGTTTGTTTTAGCCGGTGACGCATGGGCCGTGACCTGGGTCAAGGGACATTAGAGGGACGTATTAAAATAACTGTATATACCGAATTTACATATGGAAACGGTTCCAAAATGGAAATATACTTTTAGACCGGTTGAGTGAAACTTGATGCACACAAGAAGAGATTTAAAATCAATTAAGGAAATGCTTCCTCAGTTATAAGGTTAGAGAAGATATGGTTGAATAAGTTTGACAATTTTTTTAGCTGAATAGTTTTTTTCAGTAATTAAGACAGTAAATAACAGATCGCAGTCAAATGCCGCAAATACGTGTTTCAATGTACAAAACCAGTGCTCATAATGTTAAGACAAAATGTCATTCTTTACAGTAAAGACCCTAATCCAAGAAATATCCAAGATGGCCCCGTTTTGCATGACCGCAGAAAGGGCGGTTTTAATCATGAAATTTAATTGTTGCATATTAGATGCTTTTTTTTTTTAAACAATGGATTATATCATGAGCCAAAGCTTTATTAGGAGAATGGATTGTAAAAGTGGAGTCGAGCTAAAATTAAGGGTCTCAATTTTTCATGAGGGTTGGGTTGGATAAGCTAATCTTATCCCCTTAAGAGAAATACAATTATAAATAGGTCTAGGTTGGGTTTCATAATATTAATAGTTGGGCCTATAGGCTTTACTCAATGAAAAATCCATAAGATAGTCAATATTCTTTGAAGATAATTTTTTCAGAGAAAGCTTAAGTCGTAAGAGAGTGCTTTCGTCTTAGGATAAGCAGGAAAAGTGGAATTTAGGAAGTGGCCAATTCTTCTATAAAAAGGGAAAAACCCAGCGATTATTGTCACCTGAAGGTTGTATCTAACATTCAAAGACCATTTTTTCTGAGTAGTAGAAAAATAGCATGTTTTTCTATACACTGTCTACATCGTTAAAATAAAACAACAAATGCATGAAATAAACATTTAAGCTACACTCCTAGTCTTAGTCACTCAAACTATGTGTTCTGATTAATTCACCTTTTAACTTAGAACTTACTAAATAAAGTAATACAACTGGTAAATAACCTATTCATTTTTTTTTCTACCATAAGTGAGGTAGAACAAACAAACTGCCTTACTAAGTAAGTAAATAACCCTCATAATGTCTGCTAGGGGATGATGAATCTTGGTTTACAATGTTCACCTCCATTTGCCCACATATCTATTTACCATTAAAATAATGTTGGATTACAAAAATGTGTTGGACATACACTGATTTAAAAACGTAATCAATTTCTCCTAAATGGTATTACATAAATCATACTTAAGACATACACGATACACATAACACCTTTTACATCATAACTCTTTGGATTCATACTTCCTCTTTCTCGGTAGTAAATCAAGGAGGGAAGGAGCAGTCAATTAACAGGTACCAGAGTTTACGAGGTGTTCGCTAATAATTAATACATTGAACTGATTAGGCCAGAAAGCCCGGGGGGAGGGGGGCTGATGTATGCGATCCGGCGCTTGAGTTGGTCTCGCTGTTAAATTATCTCCGCCGTCTCACGGGCACTTGAGGCTCATATTGTCTGGCTGCCAATTACGTATCTTTTCTGAATTACATTGCTATAGGAATTGCGCATACCTTTGGGTCAAACTAGGCCTCACTCATACCATTCATAATTACTAAAATTACTTTAGTAAAATAAGTAAAACCTTAATTTTATATCTCAATTGAGCTAAGTAGAAATCTAATTGATTTAGCGATATTTTAGAAATATAATGAGTTGATACATTCTCTACCTATAGTTACACTGTATTATGGTGTAATTTATGACCAGTAGCAAAGGGGTTACAGAAACCTAAAATAAAATTATAACTATGTTGCTAGATAGTGTTTGTCGAGGCTACTAATTACCATAGAGTAAAGCCAAAAACAGTGTGATAGTGGAGTAGAACTAATGTTGGAATTGATTCTGTATGAATTTAGCTTACTTATATCAGGGTATATTTATTTATTTTTTGCTTCAAAAAAGGTTGCCTATGATTCTCCAACAATTTTCGCCAAGCTATCCAGCAATATTTCTCTGTAGGTGTTATCTAGTCAACTGTTGATCAAACTACATATACAATTAGTAATTACTTCTTACTTCCTACTTCCTGATTTCGTCCCGTAGACCATGTTTCGGCATGATACCAGTCAGTGTTCCTAATCCTCTATGTTTTTTGATGAAGTCCTAAAGACCAGGTCATTTGGAAAATTGGACGAAGTTTCAGGTTAGGCAAGGTCAGGTGGGAAGAGTCAGTTCGTAATAAAATTTATTTATTAAAAATCTTTCGAGTTTTACTTTAAATTTATTCAAATAGAGAATTTCCTGTACCTCAGTTGGATTTTCTTAATAGCAATAGTAACTAATGACTGTAATTTTTTTGGGATTTGATATCTCCTGATATAATATGTCTGTCGGAACAATTCCTTGGTGAAAATGAATGCAGTTTGTTTTCTTACCCGGGCTACATGTCAGCAGCTGGGTTTTGTAGAACATCCATGGACAAAGATGGTGTTGGAATATTTGTCAGGGATTCTATGGTTTTCCAGGAGGTTGATGTGAGAGAAGTTTTGTTGAGAGCTATTGTGAAATGGTTGCAATCAATTTCAAGTCTGACAAAATTTCTTATTTTATACTGGTCCTATATAGACCACCACACCGTTAAATCTTTTTTTGGAGTCTCTTCATAACTTTTTAGAGTCGTTACAAAACAAACGCTTAGAGTTTTAGTTGCTGGTGATTTTAATATAGACACTGCCATTGACGATGATTCCTCTCGACAGCTTATCAATCTTATGTTGAGCTTTGGTCTACGGGATGCGGTGTTTTCGTATACCCGTGAATTCAATTGATCCAAATCACTAACTGACAATATTTTTGTAATATCACTCATACTTTGGTAGTACTGATGTGGTCATATCAGGGACCTCTGACCATCATGCTCAGACAATGAATATAAATTTGTCTGAACCTCTATTAACTTGTCTTCCAACATTCACATGAAAAGACATTTTTGTGATGGCAATATTCGTATTTTTAAGACTGTTCTTCTCAATGAAAAATATGACATTGTTTTATCAACACAAGGACTAAATGGTATATTTGACTCTTTTTTATCTGTATTTACATAGGCTACTATTTTGATCTGGCTTTTCCATACAATAAAACGTCCATCCGCCAGAAAAAATCTTTTACTAGAATAAAATTTACTTCTGAACTCCTAAATTTGCGAGAAAATCTCCTCCATCTATACCCTTCTACTAAGGATTTGCAGTCAGATCATCTATTAAGAAAATCCTATCTTGTATTAAAAAGAAGTTAAAGGGCTGTTGTACGGCAAATCAAAAAAGTTTCTTTCGCATTTGGTTGAATCTGGCAATAGGTCTAAAGCAGTATGGAACATAGTAAATGAAATGATCCCTAACAAGTTCCAAATCTTACAAACACATTCAGGTAATGCATGATAGAAAACTTACTTCAAACCCAGATATCGTTACTAGCTCTTTTAACACATCTTTTGCCAATGTAGGTAATGGTTTAGGTGACCCTATCGCTGTGAAACGTTGCTCCCAGTTACCAAGTTGCTGCTCCTCTCTGTTTTTATCTCCTGCTACCTGTGAAGAGGTCACAAGTGTTATTAAGTCACTCAAAAATAGTAATTCGTCTGGCAAAGATTTCTTCCAATATTTTATAGGAGGTAGCTGATATTATCGCTTTTCCACTGACTTATCATCAAATATCAAATGATCATTTCAGGTGGTTATATTTCCTTCATTTCTTAAATATGCAGTAATGAAACCCTTGCTCAAAAAAGGAAATCCTATTCTTCAATCCAACTACAGATCAATTTCTCTTACTTCAACTTTTTCTAAAATTCTTGAAAAGCTTTTTTTGAACAGCCTTAATTAATTTTTAATATCCAATAATACTCTCTTTAATACAAATTTTGTTTCAGGAAGGATTACTCACCTGTAGATACTATGTTTGATTTAATCCATAATGTTTCTAAAGCCCTTGAAAGGAGGGAAGGCGTTTTTGGAGTTTTTCTATATCTTAGTAAGGCTTTTGATATGGTGAACCACAAACTTCTTATATAAAAACGTTACTATCTTGGCGTTAGGGGAAGAGTGATTGGCTGGGTTTCTTTTTTCCTCACTGGTAAAACTCAAACTGTCGAGATCTCAAACGTTAAAGAGCAGGCTTCTGTGTCAACATCAGTCCACCAAAGTTGTTGTTAATTCTGGGGTGCCCCATGGGCCCTAGGGCCAATCCTCTTTCAGCGAATTTACCCAATAGGGAAGAAGCTATTACTGTAGTCGGCATGGTAATACCTAGCCCCGGGACCATGATAACTTTTCGTTTTGAGGCCCCCAGATGCCAAAAACACTATTTGTTCAAATTTGTATATACAAATGTATATGTTTCCGTGAGCACGATAACTCTCGTAAAAATAATCCGATATCCCGAAATTTAGTATAAACGTGTAAAGCAGCATTTATGACTTTAAATTCGAAAACCAGACAGATTGACCTATTCGAAGGGGTATTTGGGGGGGGTTTGCACCCCAAACCTCTTTTTGGTTTTTGACATAACATTTTTTTAAAAGTCAAATTTTAGTTATTTCCATTGGAATCAGCTTAAGAAGACGCACAATTTGGTGCTTTGATCATTGCTCTACGTCAAATGGTTACAGAGATATTGGAAGTGCTAAACACAGTACGTTGTCCAATTTTATTCTTAAGGAGGATAAGAAAAATTGTATATCTCGCTTATTTATCAATTTATCCTGATAAAACTTGGTATATTGCTTCATATCGTTGTGGTCTATTGATATTTTCACTAAAAAATATTTGCTTGCCTATAGTTCACGTAGCAGCAAACCTACGTATTCAGCCCCCATGTTATTTTTATGGAGAATAAGTAACGTGTTATCTCCCTTAATTATGAACATAAATTTAAAAAATTGGTATGTGGCTTTACCTACTTGAGTTATATTGATATTTCTATAAAACCCCATTTTTGGTGTTTCTTGTTTCAGCAAACCTACATACTCAGCCGCCATGTTATTCTTATGGAGGATAATTAAAATGTCATAAATCGTTTATTTATAAATGTATATTGATGAAACTTGGTATTTCGTTTTATGTGGTATTAAGACATATATATGCATTGGAAATTTGCTGAGTACGCAAGATTGCTCTACGGGGGTATTTGTTATTCATAAACGATATTGCCTGCAGTGTCCCTGGCGTCGATCTGTGCTCGTTTGCAGACGACACTTGTTTCAGTGTATCGAACAAATGTAAAAGCACTTTTGAAATTGATCTGTTCATCAATGGTTTGAGCTTTTACAATGGTTCCATGATAACAATCTTCGTGACAATGCTGAGAAAAAACAATTTGCCAATTTCAAGCTAAAGATTCCTGATAATGGACTTGCTAGTTCTTGTGTAATTATTGACGATGTTGAAATTGAGTCATGTCACCAAAATAATTTTGGTGGTAATTTTGGTCTGGTTATTGATTGCCTGAATTTTTCCTCACACATTGATAAGGTGCAAAAAAATAAGTAGCTGTCTCTTCATCCTCCGGAGTCTCAAGTTCTTTGTTAACAGAGAAACATTTTTGGGTTTATTATGTATGCTTTCTTCCTCATCTCTAACATATGGAGTTGCTATTTGGGGTGCCGAAACGGCGAAGCACAGGGAGCTTTTGCTTTTGCAAATGAAGGCCTTGCGGTTGATCTTTGGTATGAAAAGGTCTGACTCATGCAGAGGAGTTTTCAGTTCTAATAACCTTTTAACATTCACCTGTTTGTATGTCGTAGATTGTATAACCTTTTTGGCTAAGAATCAGCACATGTATCATTACAGAAACTCTACGCAGTACAGACATCGATAAAATTATTTGCTCTCCATTTAATTTCATAGAACCTCAACTTATGAAAGACAAACATATTTTACTTCAATAAATTATTCAACTCCCCTCCGATTTACCTTAGACAAGAATCAGACGTTGGCAAGTTTAAATCGAGGTTGAAAGTGCTCCTCCTGGAAAGTGAATACTGTAGTGTACATGACTATATTAATGACAAGTTATGTCAAAAGTATATTTTGTATTTTACTGAGCAGATTATGTGAACTGTTTTATTTAGTATACTATTAAGTTGTTAGTGTGCTACTATGAAAATATTATAACCTGACCTATTGTCAATGCTATATATACGTCCTAAAGCAATGAGCTCGAAAAGGTTTTGTTTCATGTTAAGGAAGAATATTAAACAGAAATACATAATTTAACCATGTCAGTAATTTAATTTGTTATAATAGACTTAAGTGAATAAAAAAGCTAGAATTGTAATTTCCTCCACTTAACTAAACTTTACATCTTTAATATTCCATTAAAAAAAATAATAATCCGCCCTATCAATTTATAAAATATCCCCATTTACATAGTACTGTATATGGAGAAAATTTCGTACTGGTAAACAAACTTTCAATTTTTATTTAACGGTGGTTTTGCTGCTCCCTGAATCCAAAATGTCAGTTTTACAATGATATCTGTTTGTATTTTCGACTGAATGTGTAAATAAATACATGAAACTACACCAATGAACCGATTTTGATATCACTTGGAATATCCACTTACGATCCACGCCATCTTCAGGTTAATAATTTTTCAGAATTTTTAATTACGGTGTTTAAAAATATTTCTTAAAAACCGCTAAGACAAAAATATAGATTTCTAAAACTGTTGTTTAACTGGTTTTATTAATGGTTGATGATTTATATTGTAGTTCTTTGGAACCGTAACAAAATGAACCCCCATTTCCCCATCCACATTTCTGAAATAATTTGGGATCAGAAATAATAGGGCTTAAATTGTTTTAAAATTAAATTTGTTATCTGCAAAAAAGTATTATTAGATGTACTTCACTATTCAAAAGAGCTCACAAAATCTATTGTATCCAAATTTATTATTTAATGACTGATGGTTGCGAATAAAATGTAACTAAAATGTTTAACTTAAATGTTTTAAATGTTTAACTAGCGCTAAACGCAGTATATTGTCCAATACTGGAGATGACGCAACACACCATACGCCGACGCTCCCGCGCATGTCCGGTGCCCGCGCACAATGCGCCTGCGCCGCGCTGATGTATGTCGCAAATTGCCTCAGAAGCGCAGTTTATTGTGTCGCCCCAGTAATAACTCGGCGAATGGCTGGACATAAACTCTCATCGGTCGCCCTGCGCTTTGTCAGGTTCGCGGCAGGTGGCAGTCTTTATCTTGGAATTATCAACTGTTTACTTTGCCAGCTCTTAAAACGACTCGATAAAAACTAATTGTTCTATAGGCTATTGGGTATTTATGTGTTTGACTTTATGGATTGATCTGTTGATGTAGCAGCTCGAACACAGCTCAAATGAGAGTAGATTAATTTGATAAATATTTAAATTAGTCAAAGAGTTACTAATATTATATACGATATATTAAAAAACGGAAATCTTTGAACTGGGCTTAAATGTCTGTTTACTAACATCCAATCGGATTTTTTATGGTTATAACGTTTCAAATGCATCCAATTAGTTGAATTTTCTGACTTGTTCTAAAAATGCTTGATATGAACACCTTCACGACAGATACACACCGCGAGTAATTAGGACTTTTTGTAATGTAGTATTTTGAAAAATAATTAAATGAGCATCACCCGTACATTTTTTTTGAGCTTTTACATTATTAAATTTTGCATTTAGTAGTAACGGTAATCTTCAAAATGATCGTTA
This sequence comes from Allygus modestus, assembly GCA_963675035.1. NCBI lineage: Eukaryota > Metazoa > Arthropoda > Insecta > Hemiptera > Cicadellidae > Allygus > Allygus modestus. Next base: position 24,508,024 of record OY776115.1, read on the forward strand.
AACTTTTGATTTTGATTAATTATTGATATAAATTTGACCTACCAACAAAAAACACCCTTGTTATATATAAATATACTTTTTAATGATAACTCTTTAAAATATATGTAGCATGGTTCAGTATAGTTTAAATGATTGGTATTCCAATGGCTCTTTTCTATACTTGAACAAATTTATCTATAATTTTAAAAGCCCCAGCACAAAACAAAATTAACAAAAGAAACATACACAAAGGGGTTTTATATGTCCTCAAGTACCTTGCACATCTGAGACAATCAGGCCACTGGCATCACCGAGAGGCCACAGTTGGCGGGAGTGACTTCGGTCTGTTAACACAAATATCCAGCACTGTCCGAGCTTACCACGCCGCTGCGCTATCAGGTGACGACGCACCGGTGCGCCGCCGCCGCCAGGCCATGAACACGTTGTTACCGTGTAAATTATAAACTAGGCTATTCAGGAGGACCTCACTGGTGGCTGGGACCACCGAAAACTCTAATTAGATAATGCTGACTACCATGTTAATGTGAGTTGCATTTAAAACGGTTAGTTCGGCCACTAATCGCTTCGAACGCTAGGGACGCTAGTCGCTGAGAGGGGGTGTATGGTACACCTACTGTCATCCCTCTCCGCGACCCGGTAGTGCCTGCAACCCTTCTACTATTCCAGTCAGCCTTCTGTTGTCTTTTATAGTTGTCTATGATAAGACCAAACATGTACCGCATCATTTCAAGAGATACCATAGGTTTTATTTTACAAATAATGTATGTGAAAGGCCTGTGAACTGAATGCTTTTTCACGGAACAGGTTTTTAAGATTGCTATTTAGGAAATCCTTTCGTTTAGTTATAAATTTTTAAACCATAAAGACGCATAATGGCACCTCTTGTTGATATTTTATACGAAAAGAGGTATGGAATTAAATTTAATATAATTTATGGTAAAATTGACAATTAAACAAGTGCTACAAATGGTGTAAGAATATTAATATTAATATTTGGTTTTAGAAAAACAACATCTCCCAAATGCCATCAACCATTACGATATTTGGTACAACTAAATGAAGACGATGGAAAATATTGGGTTTCTTTAACAGTTTTTCTTGTCTATGTTTGTAACAAGAAGTTTTTATATCCAGAAATATTCTCAAGGAGTAACCTAAGGTTACCTTTGGGTTCTGTGACGAGTTATTGATGGACAAATGTTGCGCCATGAACATGATACAGGCCGTTTCTATTAACTTGAGACTCATGTGAGATGTCCAGGCCAAAACTAAACCGGACAGCTTTAAGTCAACACTTGCAACGAAACCTTTCCCCAAGGTGTTACTAATCTAACGTAACATGTTACCGTCCCTTGCAAAGACTCATACTTTTCCTAATGAAAAATATCTTCATGCGATTTTGCTAAAACTTTACCACCTGAGAAATGGCTTGAACAAAAATAATGGAACCTTACATGAATATTAAGGTTCTGTTAAGCTTCTATTAAGCTCCTGTCGGAGCTGTAGGAGAATAAACCATGCAAACTTTCCTTGCTATAAGACGTAATTTAAAATAAAAACCATACTCTCTACAACGGTATACAAATTTTCAACGTTCAGTACTTAAAGCTATTAAGAATAAAGTTAATACAAAATACATCCGGAAAAAAGGTCAAACACCTCCTGATAAATTTTTTTAGTGTTAAGAATTTTGTTCATAATTTAGAATAAAATTTAGAAGTTCCACTTATGTTAATTTATGACTTTATTATACAGTGCATGAACTGTCAAAATAAAGATGTTCGATTCTGATTCTGATGTGAAGGAGAATAATGTAAAATCATTCGTCTGAATAATTCGACACATTACAAAACACATAATTACAACCTACAACAACAGGCGTTTATCTCTCATTCCAAGGTTAGGTGTGTCTAACCTTTTCAAAGTGTCGTCTACAGTAATGAATCTTAAAGCCACAATAATTTATATAAAATAAAAGTTACAAGCTAGAATTTAAGATTTTATTGGAAGTTATTAAATTGAAAATAAGACAAGTTCAACTCCTCGATATATTTTAAAAGAATAAATGAAAGTGTGAAAAATCAAATGTTTGAACAATTTATTTATTAGTTAAAATGTCAATGTACCATTATAAAATCCTGAAAATACTTCACATCAACAGCACAGCACCATAACACATTTATCACCGTTCTTGCGATCCGTTCCCACACAGAATGACGGACGATATATTCTTGTGAATGGGAAGACCATGCGTGTCGGACAGTTAAGAGGTATAAAATGTTCGATACATAATAAAATGAAGAGGTACAAAAGAAGGGTGAAAGGTCAAGCGAAGATGAATGGAAGGCCGATAAGATCTGGCGAGGTGATCCAAATACAGACCGCGGCCACCCAGGCTATAATTAGGGACAATGAGTCTAGCTTGTGCGAGATGTGAGCGAGATCTGATCCGATACCGGGGCTGGGAACCGACCTGCTCTGACGTCATGCGTATGTATAGAAGGGGGGGTTGGTGGAGAAACTGGTGGTTTAAGGTGCTTGGTGTCTTGAGGGATTGGAAGAGTAAATCTATACATTGTAACCCCAGAGGATATCTAGGATGTATTGAGCCAGATCAAGTTTGAAGACTTTTTTACTTGATACTCGTTACAATAAGTAGAAGAATTTGAGATAGAATATGAAAGTTGGGACTCTCAAGAGAGTCTTATTCTAGACATAATCGCGTTAAACCGTTATTAGATTATGTTTTATGATCAAAACTTAGATATCTAAAAAAGAGCTAGAGCTTTGAAATATTAGTTAGCCTGTCTGAAAACTGAATCCCCCTTAGTAGCCTACAACCCAATGAGTCACCAAACAGTCGGTTAGTGGAATCTGAGTCGGCTAATCTAACACTGAGTCAGAAAGTCAGGTAGCTGATGGAATTTGGTAGCTCTTAAAATGTATCACATATCAGGTAATTTGTGGAATTCGGTAGCTCTACACATAATATTTTTATGACGTTTTTAGTTTTTTAGAGAACTAACGTAGAAAATTGTACCCACATAAATATTCATGTAAGGTTCTATTATTTTTGTTCAAGATATTTCTCAGGTGGTACAATTTTAGTAAAATCGCATGACGATATTTAGACAGAAGATCAAGCTTGATAGGAATATACATTAGCTGGTGAATTTCATGTGTTATTACCTATAGAATAACCACTGAATCTATAGTCAATGGAATAACTTTATGAAGTTTGGGTGAATAACTTCTGGAAACCTTGTTGATAATTAAATGTAAGAGGTGTATGTAAAATAGGGTTTTAATTATTTAAAATCCTTAGTTATTCATTGATAGATACGTACACTAATATCTTCCAAGTAAATTTTAAAAAATTATCAAATTTTTTTTTATTCCGGCCCCAGAACACAACCCTGAGGCACATCTCTTACACTAAACCGTCATTGCTCACCACGCAGTGGTTTATAATCACAACACCGTCAAGTCAACTTCTTTGTAAAAATCAGCGGATAAAAATGACCCGTAGACCTCCCACTCCGACTTGATATATTCCACCATTAGTCGGGCTTCTTGTACATGGCATCTGTGATACCGGGAAGTACGTGTACTTTGTCCGCCGTCCGTGTAACTGATAGCGCCTGGCCGGCAAGGTCGGGTGGTACTCACTGTAAACTGTACACTGTGTACTGAACACTGTACATTGATACCGTACACTGAACACTGTATACTGTACACATTCAACTGATACTGTACAATGTACACCATACGCATCAACTAAAACAGAATAAAAAAGGGAAAATTACATTTGGAAGAAAAATGAAATGATTTTATTTAAAAACTATTATGGTAGGGAATTAAAATGGGCTAAACACTGTGCTTAGGTGTATTTCAAGAGAAGTGCAATTAATTTTAATGACATTTTTCAATACTTTCTCCCCTGTGGGTTAAGGTTGGTGACAGAGTATTTTAAGTTAAATAAATAAGTAAACAAAAATACAATTTACCTAATTTTCATTTAAGGAAACATAATTCACCGGATCATCATCAGGACGAAGTACGCGCTATGTTACACATGTTAAGAAAATCTATATGTCAACAAAAAGCGCTGCCAAAGGCAAAAATGATTTAATACAAAGGTTAAAAACTATGATTAAAATAAACAAAATATTACTTATATTGGCCAGCATCTAATATATTGAGGCACTATTATAGTTAAAAAAGAATCTCATTCTTTGATACAAATTTTTATATTTAGTGTGTGCTAGTGACAAGATTCTGGCCACCTAAGCAATATTTAATTTATTTCTATCCGTACTTTGTTCACTCTTTTATTTAACTATTTTAAACGATACCAAAGTCTACATGTGAGGTGTTCCATGAATTTAAGCCAGATGATGTTCTGAGGAACAAATATATCTTCATTTGATAAATAAGATGAGGCAAGGTAATTCTAATTTAGAATATGGAACACATAATTCTAGTGCAACAATTACTGCTATAACTTTAATTCCCCCAATACTATATATAAATAATGTCGATCTTAAAATGAGCAGTTGTGATAAAAAATAGGGCACTATAATGTCGCCATACTTTATACCACGAAAGATGAACCGTTTCTCCATCCTCGGATGTGTGAGGGTCCGATTATCAGGGGACACTTGACCCGGCGTCCATAACTAAGCGAAGCCATTCATCGGTATGCCACAAGGTTCCGTCTTTTGACCCCGCGTCTTGTTTCTCTTTTCATTAATGTTGACCTGTTTTTAAAGTGGTTTTATATTTCAAAAACTCTTAGGAACGCTGTAGTATACTTTTTATTTTGTAACCAAAAGTACTATTCCCGACAATGTGTGTGTATGACAAATCTTAACATATTTAAGGTTTTTAAATTTCAACACAGGTCATGCATATTTTAAAGTCAGGTATAACATTTGTTTAAAGCTAAAAGTAACTACCACCTTTTTTATAATATTAAACAGTGTTATCAAAACTAATTAAAACCTAGGAAATCATTTTATATAAATATAAATTTACTTTTAAAGCAAATATAAATTCCATAACCCATCAGAAGGGTCAGGAGAAGCTTGGGAAATCAGGTTTATAAGACAGGTTTAAAGTGCAGCTATTAGCATTTCAATGCAAACTTTGAAAGAACGCTATATCCGAATGTAATATTTGATTGTTTTAAGATTTATGACATTGCAATCTAACAATATAGATATTACGTTTTGTAAACGATTTGATCTGTTAACAGTCTAATCAATATAAGGTTTTAGTAAAAATAAGAAATTTGTAGCAGTTTCTAAGAGTACGTTTAAAGGACCAGTATTGATTTGTCAGTTTTATTGCTGTATATTTCATTTATTTTTTATTTCATTTACTTTATTTATGGCAAATGCCAATTTACATAATACAATATATGTGGCTGATACAAGTATCAAACTTGTATCAGCCACATATATTGTATTATGTAAATTGGCATTTGCATAATTACACATTACATCACGTTCAACACAATTAATCTTAAACTGAAAATATGTGCTTATGCTAATACATGATTTGAATGTGATACATACGTAATGTATCTAAAATTATTCAACTTTAACAAAATATTTGTAGCAGTTGTATATTTTTTAATGTTTAAAAAACTGTAATTTTTTTAATATTACATCAATTATTTGTTACGATTTGAATGGGAATGTATGTGTTTTAGATATCTGTATTCTGCATGAGATCTTATTATTCTGAGTGGTTCATACTGTGCAACGGTATAAAAACTGGAAGTAAAATAGTTTTTACACAAAACTATAATGCCTCATTTATAATCAACCATTTACTGCATGTCATGAAAGTAATACTTAATAAAACACAAAAACGACTACTATTTATCATTCAACTAACAAATGCTGAAACGTTTGAGTATGGTAGTAACTTCTTTTTTACTATTATCTTTTGGACCCACGACATTAAATTGATCAGGGAGATTCCAAGATGTGCAATTATTTATGCATATCAGCTGTGAGAGGAAGAGAACTTTTATGATGTAGCTCAAATCTATTTATGGCGGAGTGCAATGTTGGGAATGAGGGTATGCGTTACATTTTTGGAATACGAAATGCAGCTAAGACATTGAAATTCAATTTGAAGAAACTCCGTTTCTCATTACGATTCAAGATGCAGGATGCCTTTGTCTGATCTGCTATGCGAGCATCCTGACATAGGATATATCATAATTTTTTCAGTTATGGTAAATGCCCCTAATAACTACTTAAATACGAGTAATAAACTCACCATCACCAACAATGAATTTAAAACAAAAATAGGGTATACCAGCTAGTTTCATTGTAGTTGTAAGGGTTTCCAGTTTCACAAAATATATTAATACTGGAATAAAAAAACTTAACGTCCCTTTATTACTAACAGTTAATCAACAACATTTTTGGAACATCCCAAACTAAGTAAATGTTATTGAGAAAAAATACAATTTCCGTGTATTCACTAAGCGAATAAGGCTTATAGATGTGTGACCAGTTATTAATATCCATAAATGGTTTCTTAATAATTAATATGTATAACACATCTTTTTAATTGCATGGCACCCGTGAATATTTATATAGATTCAATGCAATATAAAAATCAAAAGTATTAACAACTAAACATAGTTTTTTATAGATGCACTTTAGATTGATAAAATTCCCGTATGCAAAATACTTCAAAAAGGTTTGTCTTACGGCATTTCATTCGTTATCCAATATCTCAAAATGCATGTAGTATCTGGGATTTTACACATTTTTGAATGACACAAATACTGAAAAAGATCACCAAAAAGTAAATACGAAGCTGTTGTTTGTTTTAATATTAATTCAACAGTGTGTCTTAATTTTAATTAATAAAGATGTAAATGATCTAATTATGTAAATAAAGTTATGTAAATGTGATTCTGATTCAAATATAGTTTTGACTTAATTTGTATCGAATTTTTTAATCTTATTACTAAGATAACATTGTTGGTAATTGCAAACGATGGCATGATGAATCATCAGAGCAGACTCAACGAGCAGTAACCTAATGACGTCACGTGGTCTCCCCTAACGAGCCGATGACGGAGAAGTGCTCAGCTGATTACAACAACTCAAACACTCATTACACTCGTCTATTACACTACTTACACATTACACGACTATATTACAACCGCCTGGCCGGTCATCGCTCATCACAAGGTGATCTAATGACTCTTTGTTTCATCAGCTGTGAAGCTTCTGGACCCGATTTGAAGTTAGAAAGATTATAGTTTATTTTAAATTGTTGGAACGATTAGTAGTAAAATATGCCAAACCTTGGAAATAATTATTACCGGTGACTATTGGAGTTCAGAATAACCAATACAAATCCACCTTGTTCTATGTATAATTGCCAAGTATCCAAATATAGTTCAGTATTATGTAACTCTTAGCAAAATAAATTAACTGCAAAAAAGGTTCCGGACAAGTTTGAAAGTTGTAAAAATACAAAAAATACAAGTTTACAAATATTGAAATCAAATTAAGAATTGCATACAAATTTAGAATCATGTTAAGTACCAATAAACAAAATATTTTTAACTAAAACTACAGACATTTAAATTACCCCCGTTTCAGCAAACCTGCATACTCAGCGAATTTCCAATGAATATATAACATAAAACATTAAAAGCTTAACAGGATTCATAAGAAATATATTCAAAAACCCATACAAAAAAATACACAAATAAAAAACATACATAAAATACCCCCGTCGCAGCAAACCTGCATACTCAGCGAATTTCCAATGGAGATATAAATGTCTTAATACTACATAAAGCCACTTACCAAGTTTCATAAAAATATATTCACAAATAAGCGATATATACAATTTTAACTATTCTCCATAAGAATAACATTGGGGCTGAGTACGCAGGTTTGCTGCAACAAGGAACACAAAAAATGGGTTTTTATGCTAATGTCAATATAACTCAACTAGGTGAAGTCGCATACCAGTTGTTATTCATTTATGTTCATAATTAAGGGAGACAGAGCATTTAATTATTATCCATAAGAATAACATGGGCCTGAGTACGCAGGTTTGCTGCTACGGGAGGGTTATGCAAAAACAATTTTTTGGAGCAAATATCAATAGACCTCAACGAGATGAAGCTGTATACCAAGTTTCGTCAGTATACGTTCATAAATAAGCGAGATAAACAAATTTTCTTTTCCTCCATAAGAATAACATTAGACAACGTACTGTGTTTAGCACTTTCAATATCTCGGTAACCAATTGACGTAGAGGAATGATCGAAATACCAAATTGTGTGTTTTTTAAGCTGAATCGAATGTTCAGAACTAAAATTTGACTTTTTTAAAAATTATATGTAAAAAATTCAAAAAACCCATTTTTGGGGTACAAAACCCCCCCAAAATACCCCTTCGGATAGGTCGATCTGTCTGGTTTTCGAACTTAAAGTCATAAATGCTGCTTTACATATTTATACCAAATTTCGTCAAAATCGGATCATTTTTACGAGAGTTATCGTGCTCACGGACACACACACACACACACACATATATATATATATACAGTATCGAACGAATGGTGTTTTTGGGGTCTGGGGACCTCAAAACGAAAAGTTATCAAGGTCCCGGGCCTAGATCTTACCATGCCGACTACGGTAATAGCTTCTTCCCTATAGGGGAAATTCGCTAAAACACAACATACATGTATACAAATTTGAAAGAATGGTGTTTTTGGCATCTGGGGACCTCAAAATTAAAAGTTATCATGGTCTCAGGCTTAAGTCTTACCTACGGTAATAGCTTCTTCCCTAAAGGGTAAATTCGCTTAAAGGGCTATGTATCGTAATAATTTAAATTTTTTTCGTGACACATTCAAAGCGTGTCTGTCTCTGTTATAATAATTTCTTACATAGCCAGTAACCAAGCAGGTATGAAGTAAGCAATGGCCACAGGAAACTGAAAATTGCGAAAAAATAACCTAAGAATTACCAAAATTACCTAAAAACATTTCTAATTACTCTGTTAGAACAATACATAAATATACATCCAGCAACATATATTTAATATATATTTAACCTGGTAATCTTTAGACTGAACTTATAGATACGTGTTAGAATTATTATAAAATTAATTGAAAAGGCTTAAAACCATTTTTCTTCACAGTTTTTTTTTTAAATATTTCTTGTAATTATTTTTTTAATTTTGTTATAATAGTAGCAAAGTTATTAACTATGATACTTTGACTTTGACTTTGAGGATAAATAAAGATCCCTAATAACGCCTTTGAATTTATGTAAAATTTACCATTTAATTGGTGTACAACTGTTTTGTAGAATCTAAATAAATAATTAATCGGAATTTACAATTAGGTGTAGTACATCAGACGATGACAAGGCATTACAAATCCTCGCAACCGATGCAGAGCCAGTCCCTCGCCCGAGTCCATTCCCACACCCACGCTAACCCGTGAACTTATCCACGGGCGAGATGCGAAACGCGATGGCGATGGCGAGAGAAATACAAAAGTCCAAATTTAATAAGAGGTCGCAGGTCTCCCCTGATGACAGGACGTCGCTGCGCGGGGTCGCCGTCGCCGGCCGCACAGCGCAGCCGTAGCCTGTCATCAGCACGGCGCATGCGCCCTGCCAGTTTACACACTCACGACGCGACGTCTGCGCAAGTGTCGAAATAATCAAATAATGAGCGGGCACTCCGATATGGGTCACGATGTAATGGGGGGACACGATCGCTCGCCGCCATCACCCCGCACCGGATAGTGTGAGACCGATGGCACTGGGAATCGCGAGCGGATTTTAGTGAAAGAAAAGCTAGGTTTACTAATAACAAATATACTACTGGATAAAATGCATTTGTTTGCGCTGAGTGTATGAGTATCTCAAAATATACACAAATGGGTCTTAGCCCTTAAAGAAAAGCCAGTGCTTTTGAGTTTAGAATAATTAGTTCGAAAAATGAACACTTTAAAATCATAAAATTGGCCATCAGGTTTAGCTTGTTTGAGTAGCCATATTTATGTAACTGTGCCACTGATAGGAAGGTACGGTTTTTTGCAAATGACACAAGCATCAGTGACACCCCCTTCATCCTCTAAATACTATAAAAAAATGTGAGATGGTCGTAATAGAAGTAATGATGTAAAATATTGCTATTCGTTTGCGTTGTTCACTGTTTTATACACCTGTGTAGTTGGCCAATTAGGTATATGAATTTTAATTTCTATATAGCTTTGCAGTTAGGAAGTCTAATAGTAGATGAAATCCAACATTTCAAATCACAAATATATATTTAGCAAATCTCAAAATAATGAAATCCTTTGGGCTCGGAACATATATTACAAGTGGTTTTATCAACTCAATTAATTATGTTCTAATCAGAGTATGCTACCTTACTGACTTTCTGCGGGCGTATGGGCACTGGCATCTAATTACTCGAACTCGTCTGTAAATAATACATACTTGAATAATAACAGGTAAATAAATTCAAACATAAATTACAAATATAGAAAAATGGAAACATTGTTTCAACTTGCAAAAAGACTAAAATTTCCTTCATGCTCATAATATGGAAATAGTTCATTTAAATTAAGTTATACATTGAAATACAAATTGATTTATATCAACAAACCTTTACAAATCTCTGGACTTTTACGTGAGTATTTAAATGGCGTGAAAATGTGATTTTTAGAATGATTATTTTATTAATTTAACTTACTTTTTCACGAGTAGTAATTTACTTTAGTGCCGCCCCTTCTATACTAATAACTGTCGTTTCGAACTTCTATTAGCTAATTTACAGGTATACCAACCGAACAAAATGAAATCTCTCTGGACTTAACCTAAGGTAATTTATCATATATATATTTTTTATAAATACAAATCGGTACAGTTTCATATAAAGAAAAAAAAAAACTGTGAGCAAGAAGTACAAATAATTTTGCCCTCGTTCAATTTTTTGTAAACGAATGTATAAAATATATTTGTTTCTTATATTTCGTTAACTGTCAGGCTGGGATCAGAATGAATATCTTATCTGTTTTACTGCGTGTATTATTGTACATTTCTGGACGAGAAGATAAGTTTTCCTTGAGAGTACAACTAATATGTGTAATAATCTTTTACTGATCTGATCCCTCTCGCCACCACTGAAACAATTTCCAGCAGTCGAATCCATTTTTAACATAAAAGTTGATTAGGAAAGTGTGTGCCGTTTTGAAAATGCAATAGCCAAGGGATACTCTTTGAACGCGAAGGCGTTGTTTGGTGGGATATATCCGAGTGTGAATCCAGAGGCTAATTTGTAGCCCTCGCCACGACCCTAGCTAGCATCAGCAGAAGGTCATAAGCCATTATCTTCTACTAAGCCATTGTATCTCGGCTATCGTTTAAGGTGGATAATGACTGCGATACTGCAGTGACTAGCTTACTGCTGAGACACGCACCACATACACGCATGATAGTAAAGAGGGTTAGACATTTGATGCTTAACGGGTGATTGGTTGTAAGTAATTTGAACCTGGTTTATAGCTGATATCGACATGTATGAGAAATATAAGAGTGCGATTGTATAGGCTCGGACCGTAAAGAATAACAACGATAGGGTGTATTAGAAATAAATGCATTAAATGTTTTCTAAATGCAACTTCAGCGTGAATTACGAACAACATTTACAGTTAAATTTTAATTGGATAAAAATATCATGCAACTTGTCCATAGATTTCGCTCAGTCACGTCTGTAGGTGAATTCACCACCTACATTACCTATAAAAAACTTTAACTTTATTTTTATGGGCTCAATTTAGCTGGCTTCAATAGTTTTGTATGATATCCCCTCTAGATGAACTGCGTTAATTTTATTAATTACTGTTAACACTACAAGGTAATGGTATGTTTTACACTTACATGTTAAACTACTAATGAATCTTTCTTTCACAATTCATTATTTTCTGTAAGTCGACAGATTGCTTCCGTTGTTGAGACCTTCCCTGGATGATGCTATATTCTGAGAATGATTAAGTTATAGTCAGTTTGACATTTAGTATTACTTTTTTAATAATAAGCCGTGAATTATATGGGTATCACGTAAACCAGATATTAGCAGGTTTGAGTGAAAGTGCTTGGAACCGGAAAATTTGATGTGGCTTACATACGTTTAACATAGATCGTACATTTGAAAATTTGTGAGTCACTGAGTAGAGTGATGGCAACATATTTTCAAATACTAACCAATAAAAATTATTAA
>OY776115.1:24520516-24637262 GCA_963675035.1 Allygus modestus
CAATCAGAGAATGACAGAAACATAATGGTGAACAGCTTATATACTATTGGCTACCGGAAGTTCCGGGAACAAGTTGCGATATGATATGCACCACCAGAGTCAAAGTTGACATGCTTATTAATCAATTTATACCTATCTTTCCTTAAAAATAAACAACTATCTGATTCTATTAATTATATATTTTGAGCAGGAAGGTTATTTCTTTTAAAAAACTCTCGTAAACTGTTATGACCTATCTACAAGGTAAATGTTTAGCCTCTTGTTGAGAAGTTTTCTATTCCTTATTCATTTTAATTGCATGCAGCCTTCAGAAGACGCTGCGCTCCTGCATTCTATTTATACAATCTTGGCATCACTAGACTTCTCCGTGAGGCGAGTTACTGCGCACCTCATGTTGATTTCTTTGGAGACTCTGTTGACACCTTTAAGACCGGTCTACGCAGGTTCCTGGATGAATGAACTACGCACATACATAGAGTAATGTGATGTTTGAACTATGAAATAGTGCATTGTAATTGATTTGTTGTTACTTCTATGCTATTGAAGTTTTAGAACCTTACATATTTATGTCTGTTATATTTACATATTCATGTAATTCAATTAATTTCAACGGAAAAACGCCAATTTGTACAAGAATTACAAAGATGTTACAAATATAAGTCATATGACAATATGAATTGTAAATAAAAAAAAACATAACAGGCATAAATACTGATAGTGGTAATCAAACAGGATGGCAGCTTAGATCAATTTGGTACAATAAATAATACGATGCAGTATAATGAGCTAAAACGACAATAACAGGTTATTCATTGCTTAAAAAACAATAATGATCACAATAACAACAACAAACACCAAAAAAATACCAATAAAATGTAATGTAACAACAACAACAACAATAATAATAATAATATGGTGTATTAGTAACAGTAAAATTAAAATAACTATAACAATAACGATAGTAACAATCTGCACGCTGTAGAGACTTTCTCACGTCTTAAATGTAATGGTGGCAACACTGCACTGGGAAAAAACTTTGTGGCCCTTTAAAGGCACCACCAAAGTAGTTCGGATGATGTCACACAAATGGCAATTGGTTTTGCAGGCTTACAACTGTAAGATTTCGCTTGAAGGAAGAGTGAGTAGAGTTGAAAAAGTTCAGGTTAGAAGGTAACCTAGTCCTAGTCCTAGTGTTAGTTTCACAATTTGTGTAATGGTGTATCCGTTGGTGAATAAATAAATTAATAAATTTATTTGGAAGTAAATTAAAAATTTTGGAGAGAAAAGGACATAATTTCTTGTCAACTAATGCCGAGTCTTCAATTCTAATAAATCAACGAAATAATTTAAATAATCCTATAAAACCTAACCAGATTATAAATTTATAAACAATACCCGATCTATCGCTTATCCAATTCATAAAGATATAACTTAGCACATTAGTGGGGCAACTTAGCACAAATAAGTGCTCGAATTCTGCACTTCCGCTTACCACCGTGAACGTTACGGCATGTTTTCTACTTATTACGTATTAGATAGAAAAATTACGGGACATAAACTGTACGACCATCTGAGCATGAGTTATTCAAATTGGTGGTCAAAATTACATGTATGTGTGTAAGTTACACTGTAATTCTCGTAAAAATTCTCCGATTTTGATGTAATTTAGCTAAGATATGTAAAACAGCATTACTTTTTACGAGTTTAAAAATTATAAAAATTAGTCATTCTTAAGGGTATTTTGGGGGGTTTTAAAACATATCAAGTTGGAAAAAGGCGTAATACTGTATCGCAGCAAAAGTAAAAGTGCAGTCTAGACTATATTTTGAAGAACCTACATTATGAATCTCTTAGAAGAGGAAAGGAAGAAACGTATGCAAATTGCATTTGTGATACAATAAGAGCCGCGGTCGGAATGAGTCACACGCTTGTCCGCGTAGGAGGGACGCATAACAATATTTAGATAAGTGCAAACCAACGATTAGCTCAACCGCCTTCGGTCGTTCCCAGGGACTGGGGCATGAATCACACCTGCTAATGAATTTGGAACCGGGCCTCAGCGCCGCAGCCGCTCGCACAGCCGGTGGTTTATGGGGCGCGGCGTAGTGGTTGGAGCGCGTACGTGGGGCAGGGGGTCTCGGGTTCGAGCCCTGCCAATCACAAGAGGCTGATATGTGATACTGCCGGTGGTTTGGAACCCAGTGAAAGTTGTAGATCCACCTTTCTAGGGATGAAAGTAATTAGTCCCAACACGAGGTAAACTTTCTTAATCGGAGAAAACTGCCTTCAAGAAAAGCCGTACAAACTATAATTTATGAATGGGTAATACTAAAGAATGGGTAATATGTAAAGAGATATTCTTCATTAGAAAATCTGCGTAAAATTTCGATAGTAAACCAGTTCTAAAACGCGTTGAACTGTTTAGCAAATGGAATGATGCTGTATAATAGAATCATCTTATACATGTAAATAAGGATGAGAAAGTAGTCCTAAACATAGATAGTTTATATTCAAATTAAAACTTTGGACGTTTATGGGTTGAAACCCTAAGAAATAAATTTCATTAGATGTATCCAGGCATAAGTAAGATTTAAAAAAGTCAAACGTTAATGTAAAGAGTGATCAGACTTCTCTAAGTTTTATTAGGTTGTATAAGTTTAAAAAAATCCCATATATGTGCAACTAAAATTAAATGACTAAAATGACAAATTATTTCCGAAAAAAAATTATTGACATTACTTTTTAGAACAATTGGTAGATTAAAATATATGTCGCTTATTAGACCCCAATACAAATCTTGTCGCCGAATGAATAACACATTCTGACTGAACAGTGTAAGTCCATTTTATAAAATTCTAGTTCGTGCCTTTTTTATGGAAAAAACTCACCTGATATTAATACTATCCACAATAATCTTCACAAAATATTGTTGTAAATTTGTATTTTAATTTTCTGATGGTCTCACAATAAGTAAGAATAAAATCAGAGCAGAGAAAGACTGCCTCGGCTATATAAGCTACTGAAAAAAAATCAGAGTTTGTAGGAAAATTAAAATAAAACAACACACAAATAATTCTGAGCAATAAGTGTGAATAATGATTGTGATGTTCGTATTAGTTTAACTTTAACAGCCACAGTTAGTTAAAACACAAATTATTTGGATAAGTGGTCTACGAGGCTGTATTATAAAAGGGCATCGTTTAATTACAATTCCACATATCTTTCAAAATAAGATAGATTACTATCGTAGCTTACATAACTCTTTTTGGTTTATGTGTCTTACAGTGAATAACAATTTTGAAACATTCGCACATCCCTTTGATGGAGGAATCTCAAGGGTTTGATTTTTCTGTGCATAAAGAATGCTTCAAATAAATTAAACCATAGGGAAACTTATAAGTTAATTTCTTACTTGAGATAAAAATACGACTGAACAAAATTGATTGACAAATTTCGCAATGCCATATGATTACAACAGTTACCTGTTGCAGCCCCTCCCCCACCCGGAGGTTACGCTTGTGTGTACAGCCATTAGCCCATAATTAACACGATGAGAGCCCATTGTGTGTGTCGATTTTGAGAAATGACGCTCGGACGTGAATTGATGAGGCTGTCGCGCACTTGAGTGACACCTGTCCTATTACACTGTCCAAGTGTGATTAGGCTATGCTTGGGTGTAAAGTTTGCCTTAGATTAGTCCTTAAAAGGTTTTCGGACTGGTCATTGCGTGTTTGCTGGTCGATATTCGAAATTGCCCAGGATATTGGTGTAGTTTATTTAATCACTAGTACCGAACATGGTAGAGGGGGGATTCTCTTCTTAAAACCATTGAGTGAAGCGAATGCGTGATTCCATGTGCCTCTGAAGGGGGATTTCGCTCGATATTTATAAAATGAGGTTCAGTAGTAGACTTTCTATACGTACACCCTAAGTTATATTTCATATTCATTAAAAAACTGGTTGTGTTTTATATTTAGCCATTTATGGATTAAAATTGGGATAGCAAGGCAGAAAGAATGTAATTTTCCTGATACCGTTTATTGAATCAATTACAGGGGCAGGTTTACGCGATATAATTTCGTCTAATGCACTGTCGTATTAAATATTATTTAAGAAACATTTCTGTTGCTCCTTAATTTTCACTTTTCTACATGGTATATGACTGAAAAAGTCTAGGTTTCAGATCAGATTCAAGGCCCCGAAACATCATGCTACTCCTTGGTCTCTTACCAGTGATAGCTTAAGTCCGCAATCATTTATTAACAATATTTTGTTCTATACACCATTACTCTCCGATGCTCTATGGTGAGCGCGAGTGAGTGTGCACGTGCGTGCACGATCGTGTAAGTCTGTGTGAGTGTTTGTATTTAATACCACATGTGGGGCAGTAATAACAGCGTTCTGCCCAATGAATGAAACCATAGATCTAAGGGGCTCTGATACCTGGATGATACCGGTGCGGAGTCACGACACACTCACACACGCGCACACCCACACAACTCGTACTCGGTCAGGTGAGCGAGGAAGTGTAAAACAAAACTACAAATACACCAGCAACTTATTATATTGATATTATAAAGCTGAAACTTTGTGAGTTTGTTTGTACGTGGCTCGATCACACTTCAACTTCTGAACCGATTGGTTTGTAAATGAATTAGAAACACAAAACAACTTCTTTAAGAACTATAATATTATAATAAGGAGACCTCTCCTTTTAAATTTGTAATTCGAAGTACTCCAAGCGTCGAGAGACTTGTTTGCCAAAGCTAAAGTAGCAGTTTAGAATATTAAAAATAAAAAAATATGGTTTCTACTATCACAAAAATAATTTTTGTTGTGAAGTACAGCATGCTTACCAGTTGCTAGTTATTAGCTGCTAGCGAAAGCAGGAAAGTAAGTAGCAAGCCTGACCACAAAATCTGTTGCTAGTACTAGCTAAACAGAGAGGTTCGAGTGGCCACACGAAGCTGGTTGACGGTAGTCAATGCATACTGATACCAGGTGTTTTAGCTGATGCTGTTTGATGGTATTTAAACAGTATTTGTCACAGATGATTAGTATTGAGACACAATGGATTTCACTAGTTAGCTTGTGATACGGCTAGGTAGGGTTGGACATTTCCAATTCCTTAGAGAAGCCAGATCTTTTTTAAATTTTGTTCCGTGACGTTATACGGGTTCCTTTGCACAACGTCAAGGTTCAAAACGTAAAGTTCTATTAAAAGCAAGCGAATATTTTACAATGTAAATATATCATTTAATATAAAAATATAATCGGCTTCTTACCGTAAAGATTCAAAAGGTAAAGCAACTATTTTAATCAAAATTAAATGTGTTTTACAGCGTTAAGTTTCAGAAAGACAAGTATTTTTTTAATTATATAATACTATTGGGAGGCAATGTCTCATAATGTAAAGTTTCAAAACATAAAGTTTGTAGTTTAAGAATAGCCAGTTTCAAAACGTAAATTTCTATTTAAATACATATAAGAGTTCAACAAGTAAAGTGGCATAAACTAAGGTTTTAATTATGTTTAATTTAAAAAAAACCTGTGTCGTAACGTTCAATTTCAAATCGTAAAGTATATATTTAAATATAAATTAAATTTATGGGTGTTTCACAAAGGAAAGCTTCATAACGTCAATCTGT
The DNA here is from genome assembly GCA_963675035.1 of Allygus modestus. NCBI lineage: Eukaryota > Metazoa > Arthropoda > Insecta > Hemiptera > Cicadellidae > Allygus > Allygus modestus. The sequence continues at coordinate 24,526,165 of OY776115.1, forward strand.
AACCGTAAACGCCAAATATGATTCACTCCAATCCAGCACAGGCAAAATTTAATCGAACTGGAATGAGTCCTGTAACTGGACGTTATGCTACTTTATGTTTTGAAACAGGTTGTTTTTAAAGTACAATCTTTACTTTGTGAAACATTGCACATTTATAACATTAAAATAATGAACTGGACGTTTTGAAACTTTACGATTTGAAATCACTAAATACAAAAACTAAAGAAATTAGCCTCTTTACTTTATGAACCTTGACGTTATAAAACGTCCCCAGCTACATGATATATTTATTTTATATATTTTTAATTATCGCATTTAGTAGTTAGCATTAGATTGAAAGCAATATTAGTAGTACAATAGCTAATATTTTTTACAAAGAAACATAACTGCACTGATAAAATTTCGTACTACCCCACTATTAACAATATATTGTTGTCAGAAGATGCTATTATTGAAGGTGGCATGGTAAAATGTCTTTAAGCCTGCAGGCATGATTTCCGTCTCTACTCCATCAGAGACAGCAACACCTGAGGTAGGACGCTCCAAGGCTTCTGGATGTAAGATTCTGGGTATATCGCTCCAAGGCTCGCAACTAGTGGTGCAATCACGGTCTCTTATTAGATAAAACCACCCTTAAACTACGTAATTTATCACATATTGAAATTTTATTTTGCTATCTACATTTTAATTTAGAAATAAAAATAAGGTGGGCCTGGATATAGCATAAAATGTAATTAAGTCATCGATTCGTCTTTTATCTCTATGTCTCATTAAATTAGTTTTGTGGGAAAAGGCTTACTTAATTTGTATTACTGTAGTATATCAACAAAACCCAGTAAACTTAATTGTGTAAGTTTATACGCAAAAACGTAGAGTAAACAGACATATCTACTATTTTTCTATACAACCATTCAAAGTCAGGTTCAGGTGTGATTGATTACCTGTTATTGCGTGAAGCGATTTCAAATTTGCAAAAGGCTTAATCTAGGTGAACCCCTCTCAATTGCAAGCTAACTCAAGTGTACATTTAAAAGTTCAAGTCTTCAGATCTATGAATAGCTCTTATGCCCGTCCCCTTCTGTATAAATCAGTCAAATAGTGAAGGACATTAATAAATTTGAATCCTCCTTTCCAGCCGTAACCTTAGATATAATACAGCTCGTAAAGCAGTGCACCATTAATAATAATATTTTATTACCCATTGATAATTGGAAGCAAACATTTATAGGTTCTAAAATTTATTGCAAACCAGGTGCAAATGTCGGTAATTGATTATTATGATTGTAAAATAATTTAACTTATGATGATAATCGTAGAAACTGTCGGTATGATGTTTCCGTTTAGCTTTTTGTTCCAGTCGTTATACAAGAATAATTTAAATTTAAACACCTATTTAATGTATCAAACCACCAAATAGTAGTAACTAATTGAAAGGGTTTCAATTATGGTTGTCTGTCCAGTGATCATTATTACTTAGAGAATAAAGTAGCAAATTGGCATACACAGGTATTAGATTCTTGAATGAACTCCCTGAAGGCATTAGTCAAAGGTGAGAGGAAATTTAAGCCTTGAATTAATTTTTTTTAGGAAACCTCGAACTTGATACTGTAATTAAGTTCTGAATTGTAATGACTGAGTGGGTTTTTAGCATTTCTGAGGTTCCGTAGAACTATATCACAGAAAATGATAAATAGTTTCCTGTAGTTATAGTTTGCTTTGTTTCTTCTTTTAAATACACTTTGTATTAATTTACATTATTTCAAAACATTACTTTTTAAATTAATTTTTTAAATAATTAATTTAGTATAAATTAATGCAATTGCGACGTTGTACTTTACCTATATAACCATTATGTGACGCTTGCCACACAACCTTGTAATATTGCATGTTTTTATGTGCATAAAATAAAGTTGGCAAGATCATTTGTATTGTGCCAACAAGCCAGGACTCTCTTCCACTAAATAGCCAAACCATCAAATGTTTCCATAAAGGTACAGCTCCTGTGACTTGTATGCATACCATTGATTACTGTCCAACATACTCACGAAATAATGTATCCAAAATATAAATGCTCTATAGTTTCTGCAAAATTGGCATAACAATTATCAAAAGTTGTTATTTTTAATATTTGTGAATTCTTCATCTGATCTGGTATCGATTCGCACCTACGCACAAGTTAAATGCTCATGCGGGTATTATTTCCATACTCGTTGCATATATTTATTATAGAAATAGTTTTTGTTCTTGAATTATAGTACATAATTTTTAAATGTAACACTATTTTGGAAATGAAGAATCTTTTGAATTGAACTTGGAAATGAAGAAACGTTGCCATTTTATGAATTTAAATTGCTAATCCCTCTTTTTAAACCAATTCAGTGGTCGGTATTAAGACGATAGTCTCTGGTTTAATAGAAAACATCTGAGATGGTTTGAATTCGGTTGGTTTAGTATTGGATTTTAAAGGTTAACTTAATGAAACAACTTCAAAAATGTACGTAATTGATGTTTTTAGTTAAAATTTTAAAATACCTCAACATGTATATTTTATTTTATTTTTAAGAGTTATTGGTTTTTTTTTACAAATTGTGAACAAGACAATTATTTATTTTTATTTACCTCAAAAACTAGTTTTTTCATACAACACAAAAATAAGCTGAAATATTGCAGAGCGAATTAAAACCGACTCACGTATTTACTAATAAGAAATCAATCAAGTTTTCGTTTATTTAAAAAATAATACTCATATCAGTAATACTATATTTTTAATAGGGACCACTTATTTTATAGATTATGTCTGAACTAAATGAGCTCAAACATAAAAAAATGCAATACTAAACATAAGCATTTGACAACCAAAGTGTGTTACCGTTGAAAATCATGAACAGTAATTTTATTAGACCTTTATTAAAAATAACAGTGAACTAACTATTATACTATAAAGTCAGCACGTTATAAATTTTGCTCTGATTTAAGCACAGATTTTTCAACCGCTCCATAAATAAGGTGGTAACGAGTCAGGTCTGACTAGCAGATGGTCTAGAGTCTAGATAACTAGCTTTCTGTATCATGGGAACTTGCTTACATGAACCCACATAAGCTAAACCTATTTACCTCCTTCTTTACGAGCCAGCTCTAATAACGTAATTATAACAGGAGTGAGTCAAGTGAGTTGGCCAAGCGAGTCATTACATTTGAAAGGTAATGTACGATCAATTTAGTTGTGCATTTTCCTCTTTTATTAGTGAATTTCCTTTGGAAAGTGAACTATTAGCATGACCTGCACGGTGAAACTTAAGCCCGGGACCACCATAGAAGTTCCTAACGTGACCCCCTGAACACGTTTTGGGGGGTCGTTCAAAATTTTATATATATATGTGTATACACTCTAGCGGTCGCATTTTTTGTCCGATTTACTTCAAATTTGGTAGGGACGTTCCTTTCTATAACCTGTTGGACAAGTTCGTTGGGCAAAACAATCGGAAAACTCTAAATCCATTTTTTGGGGATTAATCTTTAAAATTTTGAGTTTTTGGGCCCAAAAAGGGTCAAAAAAGCCCCAGATGTAAAATTAATGCATGTTAAAAGATGGGAATTAGAAAGGTGAAAGTGTTAAGCCCTCTCCCGTCATTCTAGCATAAATATTTACCGAGTTATTAAAGAAAATGTGTATCGAGTAAACACAGTACGTTGTCTTATGGGGGTTTTACACTAGAAAAGCCTGTTATTCCTTTGTTAGAGTACTTTTATTATCCCCAGCAACCTCACGCCTACTTTCAAGCCTGTCAGGACCTTCTCCTAACCTTATAATGCGTAAAATTGTATTCCCAGCTTTGCAAGTAAATGAAACCAGGAGTATCAAAACAGCCAAAAAAACAATGTTTTCAGATTTCAATAAAAATTGGACAAATCGATGTTTTTACACTGATTTTGAGTTTTACAAGTTTTTATGTGGAAATTCACTTCCCTCACGTCAGCGTGCTGCGTGCGAACTCGTTATTTATTGAAATGTTACACTTATTTTTAGAATTACGTTTATAACTTTTATTTCTTTGTGCTAAATTAGTTATTTCAACAATTTTATTTTTAATGATTTGTTTCGAAGTATTGTTATAAGCCGGTCTCGGTATATTTATATCCTCCACGAATCACCTCTAAATGTATGTACAACGCTTTGTTATCTCAGTTTGTAGATTTATGACTGACATGACCGAATAGGTAACTTACTTCATTCTGGCACTGTGATTTCAACTGCTCTATGTACTCTTACCCAGTAATTTTCTTTATTTTCTTACCCAGTAATTTTCCAAATTTAACGAATTATTTCAGACGAATAATCGGTAGTTAATAAACGCTTATTCAGTAGAGACTTGGAATCCAAAACTATCGTTTAGATTTGCATACATACGAGCTGCTCCCACTTTGCTTATATAGTCCTTATAACAGCTGTTTATTGAATTAAGAAAAAAAACTACATGTGACATAAACCAAATAAAACTCTCCCCCATATAAATAACATTGGAACTTGGAAGTCCCGTGGAGCATAGCGCTGATGGGGCCTAAATCGAAATTCTAGTTCGACAGTTCTTGTAATTACTAAAACTTGAAATTGTAGAACTTGAAATTATCTTTTAAATAAAAAAGAATCATCAAAATCGGTTAAGTATTAACTTCAGGAAGTAAGTTGTAATGTGACAAATGCAGCAAAGTACGGAACGGTTTGGCTGATCACTTAACTTTAAAACACCCCGTTGGTAAGGCGCGCCACCAACGCCCGAAGCTATCAAGCTGTAATATTGCATTCTCTTTGTCAATCTTCCCATAATTGGAAACTTCCATAATTATACATATAAGATTCAAGAACGACACTAGATCACTGCATTGACCAGAATAGCATTGGGACCGAGATTAAAGTTGCCCTTGACCAGAAAAAGTTACCAATTTAAGTGTGGAGAGGCAAGATTTCGTTCTTCTTTGAGTTTCTGCCGCCATGTTGACATCTTGAAACCTGCCTTTTCCGAGATTTGGTAATCCATAAATTATTCCCGAAAAGGTAAGGCCGATTAATTGAATTTAAATAACGTTCTCACATTAAGTAGCTCAGAAAAAGTCATGGTTTTAAAATTTAGATTAATAAAAGTGTTTAAATCGGTGGCCTTAACATGTAACTTTCATGCATATATCACGTGGAAAATTTGTATAAATGGTTAGAAATAATCAAAAGAGGTTATGTCTAGCAAATATGTCACACAAATATCAGAATACCACTGCCGAGTGTAAATTATTGTAGTTTATTGTTAAAATCTTTAAAAATTTGGTAATTCAGTACTTGTACTGAATTACTGTGCTTTCCCTTCAGGAATAAACCTGGGTTAAACCTGCAGAGCCGTTGTGAACTGGTGAGAATTAGGCTATCATACATTAAAGTATATTATATTGTCACTGACCATCGAAGCCTTCATTTAGTTTTGCATTTGCCATAACAAAAGATTAATTTCAAGAAAATAAGTAATTTGGACCTAGCCCACACTTATGATTTTTAGTCCGACTTACAATGTATGTTTTATCAATTATAATTGTTTAATTTGTGTGTAAGGTCAAAGTGACATTAAATTAGGGTAGGCCTATATCATCAAATGTAATTTCAACTGTTAAACTGAAAAATAAAAACACATGTAAAATTACTGTGACCTGTTGTCAGCTGTGCCTGCTGCTACCTTTGTATTTAGAGATTATGTGAGTATAATGTTTATATCTATCAAGGTTGTATTCAATATAATACAAAACCATGAAGTGTTGAACTAAATTTTTTTGTGAACTAAGCAGGAAACATTTTAATTAGGGCCTAGCTAAACTAGCCTACCCTAGTGGTGCACCGGTTTGCCACACGATGTTAGGTTATGTGTGCGTCGATGGAATAAGAAGTCACCTGTTGTTCTGTTGAATTTAATTGTTTATGTAATAGTTGTTTGTGTTCACACTATTTTATTAACTTGCAATTTCAATATTCTGATGTAAAGAAATAAGCTGTTTATCAAACTCTGACGTTTTCAACCCAACATAAGCTCAACGTAGGCTACCAAAAAATGAATATGGCAAACCGGCAACCACTCCAGATTGTCAAATTATCTTGTTAAGCTTGTCAAGCATGATTATCAGGAATACCATGCCCCAATAGACAGGTAGAATAAATTTAAATCCATGCATACAGGAACCAACTTCAGAAAGTAACTTCACTTTGTAAGCCATTATTAGCATTATTAAGTCCCTTATTATGGGCACTAGATTAATAAGTCAAGCACAAATATTATTTTAAAGGGTTTATTATAGGGCTGTGGACCCACCCTATGTATGCTGAGGCTGAGCGTGTCGCGTATCCAGATTCCACGCCTGACGACCCACTGGCCCGCTACAGGAGCTGCGGTGCCCTGAGTACTGGAGTACAGCAACCTGGGAGCGACTCAAAGGAGCTACCCAATCCAGAATAAGTTATCATAACTACGGTAGATCATACATTACGGTATCATACATTACCTTGAGATTATCTTAAAGGGACAATACCCTCATCGACTGATGTGGTTACACCGACCTGGAGCCAAGAACAATAGTGCCAATGGTGATTGGACTGGAGTGCCGCGCCAGACATTCTTCGAAACCCTTATATTAGGTTAAGTTAGGTTTAAGTTGTCATTAGTTATGTATTCTTGTCCAGGGTAATCATGTTTATTTATTATGTTCTTTTCAGAATGGTGGCCACCTACAAGTGTTTTTTCATGTTAATTTGTTGATAGGCCTATGAGTTCTCCTGGTATTATTATGTTCATGAGTCAGTATTGGTTTAAAGTGATTGTTTCGTTGCTCATTACTGCCTGATTTCTTTAATACAGCAACTGTAACTTGTAACTTTTCAACTAATTGTGCTCAGTATTTTTTTTTATAATAGTTCTTAACTTTGCAATATTGTTCAATAACAAGTGGTATTCTGTTACCTTGAATTAAACTTAGCTAATTTTGCTCTGAGATGCCATGAAGGCAACCTTATATGTAATTTTGTGTGAGATGTAAGACTTTTTACTTGTAACTGATTTGAGACTGATAGTTAAAATGTAACTGGCATTCCGATATTTTGTTATTATTGCACTCCTTAGTGATCAAACTGTAGGTATACATTTTGTCGTAGTGAGTTGGTATTCAGTAATCAGAATAGGCTGACATTTTCTTAATTTTGTAGATTCCATAGTTAACACCAAGTCATCTTTTTTTCTAAATTTAGGTCACGTCCTTGATGATTACTGATCCTGGCAATTTAATAGTAGGCTATTGTAAATCCATGCATGAAATTCTCTGGTGATCATAACCGAACAAAATCTAAAAACTTAAATCGGCCTTACAAGAAGACGACCGCCCAGACGACTGCAGTGGAAGGACTGTTCCTCGTTGCGGCCTTCAGGTGTTCTGCTTAATAACAAGGTGGCGCCCTTAACCATCTACTAGGATAAGCTCTCCCTACAATATCTACAGGTTAACTTCTTGCATGGCTGACAATTTTGACCCACTACAACACAACATAGGAAATTATTAGGTACTATGGATAGGAACTTTTAGTATCAATCAATCAATCAATCAATAATACTTTATTCATTAAGCACATAAAATGTACAGAATGGTGTCAATGTATGTACATTGTTTGGATGTATGCTGAAAACAAATAATAAAATACAATAATTCTTAAAAAATAATAGTTCAAATTAAATAAAATCTTGGTTCTAATTCTAACTTGCCAGGTTCACTACAAGAATCATAAAAAAACATCAACACTATACAGTGGCTATTGATAAGATACAGCCTTACTTGATTTTAAACTTTTAAGATCTGTTATTCGTTTAAGATATTCTGGCAAAGAATTAAAAAATCTTATTCCAATATATGAGGGGTTTTTGTGTGAAAATGAAGAATTATGCTTTATGTATGCCAGTTGGTTACCTGTCCTTGTTTCATACAGATGAAAAGAATTTAATTGGGGTAATTTTTGAAAGTTTTATTTAATATGAATTACTAACTGAAAAATAAATAAACCATAAACTGTCAAAGTTTCTGTATTTTTGAAATGTTCTTTTACAGAGTCCCCCGGTTTCAATTTTAACATAATGCGAAAGGTTTTCTTTTGAAGTAATAGTATTCTGTTTAAATTATTGTTTGAGGTAGAACCATAAAGGTATTAACCAAAAGCTATATGTGATTCAATTAGGGCATAAAAGATAATTTTTAAAGTTTCAAAACTACTGAATTTGGACATATGTCTCAATGCATAGACACCTGAAGATATATTTTTTCAAACTGAATCTACATGTTTGCCCCAGGTAAAGTGGCTCTCTACGTTTAATCCCAAAAATTAATAGTGTCTACTTCATTTAAATAATATTCATCCATGAAAATATTTGTGCTTTTACCATTTTTTTATTTTGAAGCATAGTCTATAGCTCTTGGTACAAAGGTGAGCTTCATCATGATAAGCCGCCCAAGGTGATTAGGCTATTTTGACTCTTCCCTAGCTCAAGTTGTAACAGTTTGTCAATAGTTGTAACTTCAGTTATCTTGACCCACGTAGTGTGCCGTTTGTGACAGCAAAAGTATTAATTAAATTTTAACCACTTTGCCTAGTACAAACAACGAACAAAAATGTATCAAACAATTATTTTATTAATAATGAGCTGTCCAAAAGTGTTTTAATTGGTATATTTTGAATGATCAAAGCAAGTTATAGTTTTGACCTTTTATCCGTTTAGACCTACCTCTTGTGAGTAGCAAAGTTTTAAATTAATTATTACAACAGCTTGATACTCTTGAGTTAATATTGTTTATAAGCCCTATCAGAAAATCTCTAGAATTAAGTTAAAATAAAAATCAACTTATGAAACAACGTTTACACTTGTTTAAAACTAAAATTTCCCAGCACTAAAATTCTGATTTCTTGCATACTTAACACTTTCTCGACCCTCTCAGTCAAGTCTCTTGAATCCCTCAGTCTCTTGAACACTCCGTATCAAAGTGTCACAACCCGCCCTTATCCACTGAGCTGTTAGCCGGACCGTTACAGAGTGAACAAAAAGCAGGAATTTTTTAAATAAGTAGATCAATTACAGTGGCGTAAAATAATAAAAACCCTCTGATTTTTATGACAATTTTAAAATTATACGATGTGTCATATAGTTTAGTTTTTATGTTTTTGTTTTTGAAAGCCATTTTCCTAATTAGCAAAGGAGTAGTGACTATTTAATGAAGACATTTCAGCCTATACATACTTAATAATAATACTAACCGTTGGTAATACTACTAACACTAATATTTAGACTTCAGGTATTCACAGTTTTCTACCACTCATATTGTACTGTCAAGACGATAAATTATAAATGTTTCAGTAAAAGTAAAGAGCGCTAGGATATTCATTTGTTGACCACCCTCTATAACCCATATAACAAATTAATCAATCTTGATTTAAAATCGATCAACTCGTCGAACCGCTCTAACAATCACATAACACCGTGAACAACCCTCCATACATTATTCTCTCAATGCTTTCCTCGCCTCTCCTCGCCTCTCCTCGCCTCTCCTCGCCTCTCCTCACCAAATATACTTGTGAAACATCAACAACCCTTCACCTATTAGCCTCTCAACACTTGCCTCGCCTCGCATCATCTCTCCTCACCAGATACACTTTTGAAACACCATCAACAACCCTTCATCTAATAGTCTCTTAACACTCACTTCGCTTCACCACGTCTCCCATTACCAGATATACTTATGAAACAACCTCCACCTCTTCGTCTCTTAACGCTCGCCTCGCCCTGCCTCGCCAGATACAATTGTGCATAAAAATCAACAACCCCCCACCCATTATGCTCTTACCACTCGTCCCGCCAGATAGACTTGTGCATCACGATCAACAACCCCCCACCTATAATTCTATCTACGCTCGCCTCGCCTCACCTCACCAGATGCACTTGTATATCACAATCAACAACCCTCCACCTATTAGTCTCTTAACACTCACATCGCCAGATTTATTTGTGCATCACGATCAACAACCCTCCACCTATTAGTCTCTCAACGCTCGCCTCGCCTTGCCTCGCCAGATACACTTGTGCAGCACAATCAACAACCCTCCACCTATTAGTCTCTCAACGCTCGCCTCGCCCCCCTCGTCAGATACACTTGTGATAGACCCAAGCTCGTGGCTGGACGGATTATGTTCGGACAAAACTTATGATTAGTCTGAGAAAACAGACAGCCCTCATTCGTTCCGGTCTCGCTCGTGTTGATAGAATATGATCCAGTTTTCACGCGCGTGTGTGCGTGGCCCCACAATTACTGGGGAGGCTGCGTGCGCGAGAGAGAGAGAGAGAGAGAGTGTGTGTGTGTGTGTGTGTGTGTGTTTGTGTGTGTGTGTGTGTGTGTGTGTGTGTGTGTGTGTGTGTGTGTGTGTGTGTGTGTGTGTGTGTGTGTGTGTGTGTGTGTGTGTGTGGGTGGGTGTGTGTGTGCGTGTGTGGGCGGCTCAGGCGTGAGAACCAGGTCTGCAATTCCATCGCGTCTCGCGAGTCTCTCTTAAAATATCGCAGCGCGTCAGAGTCCGCCTGTTATTATTATTGTTATAGACATTACTGTGAGCACGCTCTTTAATCCCGCCAGAAGTGTGATTCCCTGTTCTTCTCTCCTCGCAGCTGTTCCCAGTTTCTAGTTTTCCTCTTCCGCCAAAGTGAATTATCTTAAGTGTTGGTGATGGTCGTGTTTTAAGTTGTCCTGCAATTTCATTAGTGCGATGGTTTAGTCCTGTTTAATGCTGTAATAGTGAATCAGCAACATGTAAAAAAGGTTGTTGATCATATATTTTCAAACTAATTAGTATAATACAAGAAATATAAATTTGAAATTTTTAATGATAGTAGTGGGCTTAGTCAGTATCGTTAAAACCATGAATAAAAAATAGTAAATTAGTGTAAAAAGTTAAATAAGGAAGGCACACACAACGTGCAAAATAACAACTTTAGCATATGCAAAATTAAAAAAACTATTTTCCTCGAGTGTTAGGATTTATAAAAACCGGTTTTATAAATATTCTACAAACAGTTTTTTTCCTATGGTACCACTCCTCCGATTTCACGTGTATTCCAAAAATAAATTATTTGTTTCATCAAATTAAATTATTAACCAAGTAAAAATTATTGTACAGATTACACTATAACCTCTAGATGCAATCCTGAGATAAATTTCTTCTTATAAGTTTAGGGTCCAAAGTTAACTCTTTGGAAGTATATGACACCTTATTTTTTCTTACCGCCAATAAGGTTAAAATAAAGTGTCATATACTTTCATCCAGGCTCTTACAGCCTTCACTCGGTCCAGTGACTTTCCACTCTAATCCTGACTAATCTAGAGTCCTATCCCGCCCTGCTTGTTACACAGGATTTATAATTTTACTGCGACTTGCAGGGCTACTCGGCCGCGTTTACCGCCCTGTTACCACGCTCGTGACTGATAGCGAGGTGCTAATGCGGATAATAATATTTCTAGTTACTCTTAATGGCCCTTATCGCGTTTTCACGAGCCGCTATTAAAACTGGAACTCAGGCCAAGGATTGCCTTCACAGCATAACTGTTATGCTATACGTTTCAGCGTTGACCTTCTGTAAGTCTGTACATACAAAATGTCTTTAAAGGAACTGAAATTATACAAATTAAAGTAATTGAGCACATTAGTTGATATCCGGTTACTTAAAACATAATTGGCTTTTTATTTTGAGTGATAGCCCAAACTAGGCAAATTTAAGATTATAGTAAATTTGGTATCTTTGAAAACTACCATTTTTTTAGTTTTATCTTAGGCAGCCGAAAGGGAGTGATTCTGGATGAATGTATTGGAACAGCAAAGCAAATTCTGTAGATGGATCGTGTCTTTTATCGAATATCCTTGATAGTAGTTCTTGGACTTACCTCTAACATCTAGTTGAGCATCTTTCTCTCCATTGGTAAAAGTTACACGTAAAAGCTGAAACTCATATCTCAGAAAGGTTGGGGTAACCAGCCAAAGTAGTCGTTGGCAACAACAGGCAACTAGCTTGACATTTAAGAAAAAACAATATTTTCCAAACCACCAACCTACTTCCCAATCGTCATAAATTCTAAATATGACTCTCCGGTAGTACTGAGAAGTTCTCTACCTGACATTTCTACAGTAATTATTCAATACTAGAGAAAGTGGGACCAAGTGTTGACTGCATTCACAGTCGCGTACTCGTGTGGTTTATTGGTCGTAAACTCGGTAAGATCTGCAGGAAAAACCCGCATATCATCCCTGAATCCTAGCGCGGACTATCTCTGCTGTCACCGTGCCAGCCTGAAATCCAGCATGGTCTATCTCTTCAGTCTTTAGAAATAAATTATTGGGCACTACCCACCTCCAGGATTTTTGGCGTATGTCAGAAGTTACTGAAAATCTCCGAGTAGAAATCCTCTTGTCACAAACACATATAAAACACACACGAATAAAACGATTACTAACGCCACTAACACTACCCGACGTTTCGGGAAACCAAAAAAACGTTTCCCGTTCTCTAGGGTCCTTGAGACAAATGTTTACTGCATAACCGAGCCGAGCGCCGGACCACGTCGTGCTCGGTTATGCAGTAAACATTTGTCTCAAGGACCCTAGAGAACGGGAAACGTTTTTTTGGTTTCCCGAAACGTCGGGTAGTGTTAGTGGCGTTAGTAATCGTTTTATTCGTGTGTATTTTATATGTGTTTGTAACAAGAGGATTTCTACTCGGAGATTTTCAGTAACTTCTGACATAACGCCAAAAATCCTGGAGGTGGGTAGTGCCCAATAATTTATTTCTAAATACATCAACCCCACCAAAAACATGTCTTTTAAAGAAAGTATCTCTTCAGTCACCGTTCCATCCTCAAGCCGAGCATGGATCATCTCTGCTGTCACCGTTCCATCCTCAAGCCCAGCATTCACTATTTCCGCTGTCACCATTCAACCCTCAAGACCAGCATGGACCATCTTTGCTCTCACCGATCCAGCCTGAAGCCCAGCATGGACTATGTCTGCAGTCTCCGTTCCATCCTAAAGCCCGGCATTGACCAACTCTGCTATCACCGTTCCATCGTCAAGCCCAGCAAAGACCAACTTTGCCCTCACCGTGCCAGCCTGAAGCCCAGCATGGACCATATTTGCAGTCTCCGTTCCATCCTTAAGCCCAGCATGCCCATTGCTACTGTCACCATTCCATCTTCAAGCCCAGCATAGATCTTTGCTCTCACCATGCCAGCCTGAAGCCCAGCATGAACATAACTGTAGTCTCCGTTCCATCCTTAAGTCCAGCATGACCATCTATACTGTCACCATTCCATCTTCAAGCCCAGCATAGATCTTTGCTCTCACCGTGCCAGCCTGAAGCCCAGCATGGACCATATCTGCAGTCTCCGTTTCATACTCAAGCCCAGCATGACCATCTATACTGTCACCCTTCCATGCTCAAGTGCAACATGGGACCGTCTCTGCAGTCTCTGTTCCATCCTCAAGCGCAGCATAGACCATCTCTGCAGTCACTGTTCCATCCTCAAGCGCAACATAGACCATCTCTGCAGTCACTGTTCCATCCTCAAGCGCAGCATGGACCATCTCTGCAGTCACTGTTCTATCGTCAAGCTCAGCATGGACCTTCTCTGCAGTCACCGTTCCATATTCAATCCAAGCATAGATAATATCTGCAGTCACTGTTCCATCCCCAAGCGCAGCATGGACCATCTCTGCAGTCACTGTTCCCTCCTCAAGTGCAGCATATACCATCTCTTCAGTCACCGTTTCATTCTTAAGCTAAGCATAAACCATCTCTGCTGTCACCGTGCTACCCTGAAACCCACTATTAACAGTTCAAGTGTGTGTGAGATGTCTTTAAAAACTACCAAAAAGGGATTGGATTTTCATATCAACGGAGGGAGCTTTGCCAAAGTAATCAATGAACTATTTAAGATTTCGTTATGAGTTAAAAAAAACACTTATTATATTACTATCATGTTTTGCTAGAGGAAGCAAGAGGTCATTTTTATTGATATTAAAATACACTTATGCTTACCTTTATGATGAACATAAACTGATTACACTAATATCATAACACGCAATGGTTTTTTAAAAATATTTTGTTCAACTCATAGTGGAAGTATATATTTAAGAAAAAAAAAATAACCCAAGGATTAAAAATAGACATATTAAATGTTGCTATCACTACAACGATTAGCAAAATACCTCAAAATTATGATGGGAGTTCAAAGTTTGTTGGTACTAATACATAAGACCATACTTAAATAATGTCCTATCCTCTATCAAAAATAGCTCAATTAGGTATATTCGAATTGTAATACTTTGCTGTATAATCTTGTAAACTGAAAACTGTACATAATCTAAATACCGGTAAATTTACTCTTTTGTTTATATAATTTTTAAACGTATACGTTTAGAATTTAAATTAATGAATTATATTATTATATTATTTTAAATAGCAACTTAGCAAATTGTTACTGTTCCCCCAAAAAACACCGACATTATATAAATTATAAACGTCCCTGCAGCCTTTCAAAATTCCACCTTGTTTCCCTGCAAGCACGGACGATCATTGGTCCGGTGAACCGGTATTCAAAACTTTATGCATCTTATAACTCAATGGGACTATAAGCAACGGATCCCTTGCATAGCAAAGAAATTCGATAGCGGCTATAAATTTTTAGATTTCCGGAGATGTGGGTGTGGATATATAGCATGAAACAAAACCCGGCCGAGAACGTGGAAGATGGATAACACGGACGGAGTGAGAAGTGGGAAACATCACTGGACTCGCCTGCGGGACAGTGGAACGGTGGAACACGGAGCACCGCAGGAGGAACGGGGGAATGGGACTACTTGACTGGAATAGTGAACCGTCACCACGTGAAGATCATGCACCCTACAATGAGATATAATGATTAAATAACAAAGTATATCCTTGTATTTTGTTTTCAATGTTGGTTATAGTATTGGTTTCGTTAAAATATTGTTAAAAATTTAATATTTATTGAAATTAGTCAAAGAGTCTATAATGCACTTACCGTTAAGATTTACATTGAAAAGGTATAAGATTAATAAGTAATAAATTGTTCATTCAAACAATGTTAACATTTGTATGCAAATTTACCATTAAAGTTAAAATAAACTTAAACATTTGCTACTATACAATGTATATTAAAATGCATAAACTGTTTAGGCTAAATGTACGTATGACGTATGTGTTACGAATAAATTGAATACATTTAGCAACATATAAAATAGAATGTTCAATACCTAAAGCTGAATGTCAATCGAACATCGAGAACAAAGATACTTGATATTACTTAATACCACTATGAAAGATTAATACTACAGTACATAAGTTATTATTTTAAAAAGTTCATCCCAACTTAATAACTGCAAAAAATATTGATTAGGGTAAAACTAAACGAATTTTGTTGAATGAAAATCAGTACATATAATAACATCAAATACTTTTACATATAATATTTCAACTTATCGATATACCAATTAATATTGAGCATTCCCGCCGGTTTCCCATGGTCGATAGCGTCGGCGGCGTTGTCCCCTATTGATTATTGGTATGCAACATGCAAGGCTGGTATCACGCGCGTTTAATTGGCGTGGAGACAGGCGAGATGTTTGATACACAGCTTGGCCGCTAGACATCGCTGCGTGTCGCCTATCATGGGTCATCACCGCGCAGGCGTCGTGCCCGCTCATGCGTCGTGCGTATTCCGCCACTGCGTAGCGGATCTGCTGCGTTCTGCGCATGCGCACGGCGCTTTCCGCAACTGTATCGTGCTTTAACGCGTACAGGCATATTTTTTACATTTCAATTTGAGTGTGTAATCTAGAAATGCACAGTACAGCTAATTTTGTAGACCGCGTACATAACGAAACTAATTTTGTAAATTTACCTATTAAGATAAGGGCTTAAACTATTATTGTTGGATGCTTATATAAATAATATTAACGATCTATTTTAGTGCACTTTAGATCTCTGGTTTTTCCAATTAAAGGGAAAATATTATTGAAGGATCTTATGATTTAGTAATATTTGTTTATATTGCATTATTTCTCTAAAGATTATTACTGTAGTTCTTGTATTGCAAAACAAAACCTGTTTAATAACTATCTAATAATTCAATTTAAATACATTTACGAATATAGAAATAGCACTGGGATAAAGAACAATAAAAACTAATTTAATAATACAGTATTCAAATTGTTAAAAATGGCAAGAACTATTAAATTTAAATTTACAAGCTCTAGGTAACTGTCTGCATAAAATCTTTTTGTGGATATAATACTTTTTTATTTTATGATATTTAATTTTGAATAAATTACCACTAATTTAAAGCTAACGCTAGTATGTAGTTTTAATTTTCAGTTTTAGAGGTTATTTGTTGATACTAAATGGCGTCGGTGAAATAAAAGATTGCCACAGTTTCAAAGTTACCTCCATAATACTTGGACAGATATCAACCCATCGTCTAGCCAAATTTTCAAAACATTCTTGTCGTACAGTATATAAATATTTGGACTGCTTTTAATGATACCTAAAGGAGTTTTCGAAGTAACAGGTGTTCAAAGGTTTGACCGCGGTGTCATTGAATGCGAGGGAATGAAATAGACTATCGGTTCTGTCTCTTGCACTATTACTCATCTGGTACGTTAAAGTCCACATTAAGTTATGGTTGCCATAAATATAGTATACGGCGACTAATAGAAGGCGGTCACACAGAGCCGGTCAGATGTGGGTGATAGTGAGATGGAGTGGGGGATGGGGTGGTGTAGCGGTGGACGTATAAGTCCATGTGTGTATTGGATAAGCATTAACAATTATTTAGAACAACAATTGAAGTTGCAACGTTCAATCATGGAAACGGTGTAATACAATTTTAACATACTTGATTTTTATTTTTTAAATATTGGATTATTACGATTTTAAATTACTTTATTTACATTACATTTTGATATGTAGCATTAGAGGACGTTTCAAGTGTCGTAAATATGTATATAGAAAAATAATAAGTAATAGCAATAGTAATAGTAATAGTAATAGTAATAGTAAAAGTAAAAGTAATAGTAATATATATATTGAAAAATATTTAAGTTTATGTCGACAGTGTTCAATACCAATTTATCTAGACGAAATTCAGTGAAATATTTAAAATGTTTATTATAAGTATTTACCTACGATATTTTCATATTTAAATTTAATTAATTACACTTCTTACTTTACTTATAGAGGTCTATTTATACTTAAAAGAAAAACTATCAAGTAAATAATTAGTTCAGACTGTAAAACGTGTTTGAGTAGATATATTTAGTTTGAGTATTATATTTTTTGAGTAGATATTTTTTCGCTTCAAGATTTCATCAGATGCCTCCCACGTCATAAAATGTTGAGGCTGTCTTAAGACTTCTACTACTATAGTTTTGACTAACACTGTTTAGGGAGGGGCATTGAGGGGCATTTCTAGACGCCAATAATGATTTGTGCTAAGACTGCAATAAGTAAAAGTAATATAAACACGAAAATCTAAATAGTAAATAAATAATAAATAATTATAATATATCATAGTGCAGCATAGGAGTGGCAAAACATAACTTATTTAAATAAAAAATTATTAATGGTTTTTTCAATCAACTTTTTACAAGACATAGTTTACCTTTTATCTGGACGTGGATTTTCTCTACATTCTCTTTCTATTTTTGCTTTATGTGTAGGACAACTAGTGATGTGTTTTACACAATTTTTCTAACACAATTTACTTAGACAAACTTTACCACATACACTTTATATTTTCTCTGTATCGTTTTATCTCCACATTCTCTCTTTATGTTGTTAGTTTTATATGTAACAAAACCTATTGATACATTTTTACAACATTTTACGAGAAAAGTTTTCTTATTAAACTTTACCACTTATAGTTTACCTTTTCTCTCTACATGGTTTTCTCTCTCTGTTTGCCTTTTGAATGGATATAACGCTGAAGTCTATACACTTCAGAATAAATAGTACTGTGTAATTACGAACCTGTAGTTTAACATGCTCGAACTGACGAAACTAAACACTTCAATACTCTCGAACATCCAGACGTGCAAATTAGGATAACTCTTTTTCAAGACAAATAGAGGCGTGAAAACCAATAAAAGAACCGGTTATAGGGTCGCAAAAAGCGCTATCTCACTGCTCGGTAATAGTTTAATGGCACGGTTTGACAGGCAGTAAACTGTTAAGGTTTGTGCGGTTATAGGCCTTTAACGACTCGCCCTGTAAGACAATGGTTACCATTAAGCCTTACCAGCACCACCTAGTAATATGGCCACTGTACGCATTCAGCGCGACGGATCGTTAAAGTCTCCGGTTCAACTGGTTTTTGAGGTCAATTAGTTTATTATGCTTTAAGTTATCCATTTTGAGCTCAACGTATTAATCAAGCTTTCACTTGACATTAGCTAGTTCTACAAATAATGTACTATTTCATTAAATAAAACTATGATTCAAGTATTACGCAGTCAATCATTTTTATCTAGCGTTGGTGACCTTTTATTTATCAGAACAATATCTGTAAAATTTGAGAGGATTCTTAATCTATGTTTTATTTAAACATGATGCAACATTTTTAAAATCAAACTAAAGTTAACATGATTCAACTTCTGAAGGTATTATTAAAAGGTTAAAATGTATGAATAAGTTTGGGAAATTGAAAGAATACTCAATTTATTACGTTAATAAATTCCGCCATCCTTATTTGTAGAGTGTTAAAAACATATTTTACAGTACTTATATAATGGAAATTTCACACTAAGCTGTTATAATTAAAATATAGCTTCCAAAGGACTGTAGTTTTGATTCTTTATATCAAACAAATGTTTAACACATAGATATTTTGGACATAATGCTTTCACTCAAAGTCTTAGCCAATGTGCGAATACATTTTTATTTTCGCCAACTGTAAATTATATAATTTTTAATAACTTGTTATTTGCATGATACAAATATTGTATAGTTACGCAAAACTGTGTTTAAACTTATGTGTATCTAAGTAAAACAATATAAAGACATTTCTCCGGTTACCGACATGTACGGCTAACATTAAGATATTCCGGAGTTGGCTCAGCAGCCGCCACGTCGTTTCATGCACGATTGGTCGCCGGACGCGGGTGAGAAGCTAGAGGGTCGCGTGCGGAGCGTGCGGGGCGTGTGAGTTAAACATGTGAAAAGTCTATACCGGGTGTTTAAAAATAACCCCCTTTGTATCATTAAACAATAAAATGTTTATGAAGTAACCTATGAGATTTGTATTCCTTTATTTGTTTTCCGTTTCTATTCACGGTTTTCTTTTTCACACTTGAGACTCAATTTCCCGCAATTGGTGGGCCTGTTTACGAAGAATAAGTACAGTTAGTGTTGCTTTACACGCCCTTTGTCTTAGAGGTGGACAGGTGGCGAGGCTAACTTTATTCTTGTCTTCAAATCCAGACGCATCCCTGCCTGACTAAAGGACACTTGAGAAATTTGGACAATGCTGAAAATATCCGATACCATTCATGTCAAAGATTCATCTCGGTGGTTGTGTTAGTCAGTAACGCCCAATAATCTGGCATATACCTGACAAAAAGACAAATATAATTTGGAATTGTGTAACAAGTTATATTCAGTTGAAGTTTATTAGGATGGCAAGAAACTTTGAGATATTCTATTTTATTTTATGATTTCATAATGTAATGGTTTTCAAATTTCACTGTTTCCTTGAAACTAGTTTTTTTTAATACGGTGTATTGTAGCTGTGGATGTTGTTACTGAAGCTGAAGATGGTTGTTAGTCTGTAATTTTCATATTTTTACTACGGTCCTAGGTGATACTCGGTGAAACAGTTCAAAAGTAAAGAGTGCCAGGGTAACAAGTTACCAATTCACTAAAACTCATCCACGTAGATCGACGTGCGAGAACAATAGGACCCGAGCAAATATTTTCCTCATGCTTCTGAATTTACAATACTGCGTTCAAAAATACACGATTTAATTTACTCATAGATACGTAAATAATCATTATTTTATAACATAATTGCCTCGTTTGACAACTAAAAGCATCGGTGCAGCCATTGCGCTGCCATTCCGGAAGTAATGTTATTTATATCATGTCTGTACCATTGTAACATGTGCACTTGTTGTTTTCTTGTGTTGAATTAATGTAATAACAGAACATAAATAATTAAGTAAATAATTCAACTTAGGTATGTAAGTAATTCCAGTGACTATTTTAATTCCATAAGATTTAAATCAACGATTTGCATGTATGTGATGTCCTACGTGGATGATTTTTCGCCACAAAGCATTATTGTACCAATTTAAATTTTAAAATAAATCCCTTGAAATTTCTTACTCATGCATTCTAATAGTTAATTAATTCAACATATTCAATAGCTTTTAAAGTTTTAAACTACTTCGTAAAAAGAATTACTATGAAATGCATTCATAAGTTAAATAATTTCTTTATTAGACAAAAGTTCACTTTAATAATCTCCGGCTGAATTTATTAACCTGATGTTCTCATGCTGTTAACGTCACATACGTATCAAACGTTTAAATTCATTAAATCAACATCTCAGTTTTAAAATAAAAGAGTCACGATAAATCGTGATGACGAAATTTGCTTGTTTATGAATGAAATCCTCCAAAACGCCAGACAAGTTGTATCCGGCTGTCGGCCACAACAGGTGTGAGCGGCCTGAGGCCTGAGGCCCCGTGCGGCGGGAGTGGACCTCTTCATTATTTCAACTGAACCAAACATTACGAAACAAAGTTGTGTTTCAAAGAACCCTTGAAGTAGTATCAAGATGGAGTACTTCAAAGAATATCATGTTAAAAGCTTACGCTTAATGCTATCGGATACGTTATCAGATGAGCAGACTGGCTTGTGGTTGATCACCGACAAACTAAACTCATGGTTTACAGTAGCCTATGAGGTATTTTTTAGAAATCATAGACACAAATACAGAAAATTTAATAGATATTAAATGTTAATTTTGACGTAAGCGATATAAATTTATTTAATACTAGATATAGACTTTTATATTTTAGTTGCGAACGTTAAAGCGTAAATAACAAAATACAAACTAAAATCATAAACAAACGTTACCTATCCATCCGAGTTAAGGAAACGCTGAAAGGGTAAATTTTATATTCTAGTGATATATAAAAGTGTACAAATGTTCCATAAAAAATAAATAAAAAAATAAAAAACTTGATTATAGTGCATATAATATCTTGTTGTAGTGAAATTTCATGGTTCCTGTCGGTTAAAATCCCACGTAACAAAAAATGTTATTTTTAAAAGGATTTGAAAGTTTTATATTAATTGGTAAAAGTGGTATAAATCCTTGAAATTGAATAAGCCAAAAATGTTATGTACACATAATGTTATTCACATGCTATCAAGCAATTTTCGATTAATGAAAAAGATGCAATATCAAGCATGTATTAAAATACCACATGGGAATATCGACTTGGTAGTCAGCGTCTCCTGCAAAATATAGTAAGTTGTATACACATAAGAATATAATTGCTTTTTATCATTTAATTTTATCCCGAAAGGTTTAATTACGGTCCTAAATTTGGATGAAACGAAAAATATTTCTTAAAAGTAGCGATGAGAGAAAAGTAATGAAAATTAGACAAGATAATTTGAACTAACATGTCAAGTAATTAATAACAGTCTACTTAAATGCAGACACTTAAATATTCACGAATTATGAAAAATGTGCAACACTAATTTAATTATAATTGAAGTTTAAACCCATCGTATAGAAACGATAAAACGAACATCGGCAATTGATTAATACCCAGACTGAGTTAATAGCCTATTCATTTTGAATCAGAGAGAGATGTATATCCTCCGGACAGAGGCAAGAAGACGACGAACGTGTCGGTGTCGAGGTGACGTCACAACTGATTGCAGCAACAGCTGACTGAACAGGTGATTGGTAAACAGCTGATTGAGTCTGAGATCAGCTGATGAGAGAGACAGTCTCACTGATTTATTGGCAGTCTTTACACAGACTTGCATCTAGCGTGAATAGAAATGAAAGCTAACAAGTTTAAAGATATGTTTGCGGTCTGCGTACTTGGTTGTTATTAATTAGTGTAAATCACTACCTGATATGTTAATTTAAATTAATAGATTTTGGTTTTACAATCTGTATGTAAGTACCTTTTTGTAGTCGTTTAGTATTTTCATGAAGAGATGAGTTAAAATATTTATTATAAGTGGGTAAATTACTGAACAAAAAAGTTTACTTTTACTAACTTAATATTTCTCCCACCTTTTTTACAAATTCAGAATTTACAGATAAAAGTACATATTGCTACATATTTGTTTTGTCCTGTATGTGGTATTACGATATATTATTGCTTTTTTAGAGAATTTCCCCTATTGGTAAGAAGCTATTACCGTAGTCGGCATGGTAAGACCTAGGCCCGGGACCATGATAACTTTTCGTTTTGAGGTCCCCAGACCCCAAAAACACCATTGGTTCGAAACTGTATATATATATATATATATATATATATATATATATATATATATGTGTGTGTCCGTGAGCACGATAACTCTCGTAAAAATTATCCGATTTTGATGAAATTTGGTATAAACGTTTAAAGTACCATTTATGACTTTGAGTTCGAAAACCAGCCAGATCGCTTTATCCGAAGGGGTATTTTGGGGGGGTTTTGTGCCCCAAAAATGGGTTTTTCGATTTTTTTACATATAATTTTCGAAATAGTCAAATTTTAGTTTTTCCCATTGGATTCAGCTTAAAAAAACACACAATTTTGTATTTTGATCATTTCTCTACGTCAATTGGTTACCGAGATATTGAAAGTGCTAAACACAGTACGTTGTCTAATGTTATTCTTATGGAGGGAAATAAAAATTTTATATATCGCTTATTTATGAACGTATACTGATGAAACTTGGTATAAGACTTTATCTGGTTGTGGACCATTGATATTTGCTCAAAAAAAATTTTTTTACCAAAGGCTCCCATAGCAGCAAACCTGCGTACTCAGCCCCATGTTATTCTTATGGGGAATAAGTAACGTGTTATCTCCCTTCATTATGAAAATAAATTAATGAAATTTGGTATGTGGCTTTACCTACATGAGTTATATTGATATTTGTATAAAACCCCATTTTTTGTGTTCCTTGCTTCAGCAAACCTGCATACTCAGCATCCATGTTATTCTTATGGAGAATAATTAAAATGTCATAAATAGTTTATTTATGAATGTATATTGATGAAACTTGGTATGTGGCTTTATGTGGTATTAAGATACATATATATGCATTGGAAATTCGCTGAGTACGCAGGTTTGCTGCTACGGGGTATTAAATAAATTAATGGTACTGAAATCAATACAACTCTTTTTAGCAAGTCAAAATATATATTATCACGGTATTGCATATTTGGCTCTATTTTTCAAGCAACGTACACTTACATTAAGTGACTTCGTAATCTTTAAGAGCATTTAAAGATTGACTATTGCCTATTCTGCATTTTAATCATACATATTTTTAATTGTTAACCAATCAATAGTTTATAATTTTATCACGGCCATACTATCTTACATTTGATAACAAACTAATACTCAAACTTTACCTATAAAAACGACAGGAAAAAATATATTTATAAGCTCATCTGTGATTGTAAATGTGATTGAGATTTTAATTTGCTCACATACAATCTGATTAAGAAATGTGATTTGTGTTTGTATTTTGAATAGGCAATTAATAAATGTTATTATGTCAAAAGCATTAAACCAGTTATTATTAATCTACAACAAAGATTGGAAATTACTATTGTCTCATAAGTAAAAATTATATTATAAATTTATTTAGGCTGACGCACATAGTTATAAAATGCTTAAAAACGGTTAAATGAAACTCTTCAAATATGAACGGGTTAGATAACATGAACCCCTCTAGTATTGATTCATGAAGCCGCATACCGTCGGGCTGTTCTACAACTAGCGCCGTCATTGTACTGGACAGGTTCCATCGTTAGCGTATCCGGCGTGTTTTCCCTTCCAGGCGGAGACAGCTTATTTAAATTGGCTAAAACACATAACGATTCTAGACTCTATGATCAATTTTCTGTACTAGAACTCTATTATTTTGATTTCTCAAAATGGACTTGACATGTTGTTTCTTTAAACTATAAAATTTGTTTTAATCATAACTTAAATATATAATTGCTATAAGATATATAAGAATTTGTTTTTATATTTAAAGTTACAACAAATCACTTGGACTTGTTGCATATAATCACTACATCTAAGACATGCCACAAGAATGACAATAAATGACATTATGACAATAATGACATATGTGACATATTCTCACTATATATCTGAATCTAAAGCTATCAGATATCAAACTAAAACATGTACTGTATATGTATTCAACAATCCTAAAAAATCCAAGTAGGAAGTAAAAGTAGACTTAAAAGCTAAGGTAAGTGACAGGAAACTATAATAATTTCATTGTTGTTTAGGTAGTTATTGTATATGTAAATTAAATTAACATTACCTTGTAGGTAATTCTTAGGTTGTGGAACAATGTATTTAAAAGTTAAAATATAAAACTACTGTATTTGGAAAATTTAAAACACTTAAGGGATTGATTTTAATAATGTAATGCTATGGAGAGTTAAACTTAGGTAAATCAGTACCTCGAAAACTAATCTTTGAATACATAAAAGAATAACTTTGGAGGTAAAACGTCATAATGAGGTTTACTACATGGGTTTGTAAGGTAACTGCTTATTGTTTTACGAACCAGATTTTATTGCCGAAGTATTTTAATGAGCGGAACGCATTCATAGCTGACTGGAATGACTATGAAGATATGGATGAAATAGAGCTCGACGCATGACCAATGTAACCCAAGGTGTTCCAGGAAGAATTACTGGCAATACGTCACAGGAGCTACAGCGTGTCCAGGTTATGCGATTGCTCCGAGTTCCTCATTTACTTGGCACGCTATTATGAGGTCATAAGGTCGCAGTCACTTGATGGATTTTCTTTGTTTCTAGAGTTGTCACGCACTGGGATTAGTTTATCGCTTTTAGTGGACACACTTTTCTTCAGTTCAGAGACCTATCCATTTAATTTACAGATATTCTTCACCATAGCTTCAGGTCGATAGCTGTGTATTATGCAACTTTTCACTTGATTGATGTTAATGCGTGAGGGTTTGAAAGTTCAAAAAACCTAGATCTGTTTCGAACACAAAAGAAAGCTATTACAGCTAGTTTTGAACTGAAATATGAGAAATCGTGCCAAACTGTGTTTAGGAAGAACAATATTTTAACATTTCCCTCCATATACATCCTCAAAGAGCCCTGGTGGCAGAGTCTGCGAGAAAGCGTTACTTGTAAAACGTTACAGGATTCATGGCTATGGTCATTATATGTAATGTATGGAAATGCAGGACATGCAATTCAGACACAACATGTGTGTTATATAACATAGGTTAAGCAATGGAAATGCAGGTGCTAAGAGTACTCTCTTGGGAATTGAAAGAGATTTGATTCCTATAAAGAAAAAGTCTTTAAGGTAAAATGTCCTAGAATGTATTACTTAAAGTATGTTAAAGGTGCTATAACATGTCAAGGCATTGGACTTTGTTTCAAGTTTGATTTATTTTTGTTATCGAAATGTGAACTGATGCGATTTTTTTAGATACAATATCAGCTTCCACTAAATAAGGGAGAAAGAGTTGAGTTTTAATATTGCGTTAAAAATCCAGTTATACTGTAAGCAACTGAAAGAAGCAAATTAATTAAGACAATACATTTTCTAAAAACACTATAAACAACAGTTTTAGATGATCCTAAGTTTAATCCCAATAATACATAAGTTCTTGAGATATTCCTATTTTGAATGAATAATTTTACTGCCTTAAATATTCTCATAAGTATTTTTTTACAAAACTGCACAGGCTAATAATAGTATTATGTATAAATTATAATCGTACTCTTTAGAAGGTTTATATTAGACAAATAAGTATCAAACGTTATTAAAATACTATAAATCGACATCGGTAGTTAAACCATAGGTTCTGTGCTATGGAAGTCATAATGTATATTTTAAAAGGTAATAAATGTCGTAGCTGTAATATAAATCTAAAATACAACTAAGAAGAATTCAAAAATCATAAGGGTACTTGCGGAACTCCAAGCTCTAACTATTAAACCTCTAATTTTATTACTCTCCATGAGTCTGACTGCCAATTAGACGAGACCCGACATGAGGCTTCAGATGTCGGGTACTGTCGCAAGTGGAGTTTAATTGGAGATATTATAATACCGGAATGTGAGGAGGGACCGGTGCAAACTTGTCAAGTTGAGTAATACAAATGTGAAAGTAGTTAGTAGAAGAAAGACTATTTTATGGTTTGCCCTATCGCAGGTCTGATGGGGAGGTACGTTTGGCCAGTCGATAAATGTAAACACAAACGTGCTTGAAGTATTGCTACGTTATACCGTTTAACTGATGCTAAGGAAGATTAGCGCCTTACATGGTTATTATTGTTATTAAACTAATATTTCCATTATTATCATATATAAATAAAAAAATTCCAAAATTAAAATAAAATCCTGCAACAGAAAATTCTATAATATTATATACTATACTGCAATTAAAGTACAGTAATATACACACAGAGTGTGCAATATAGTCCACAATTATAGTAATTTATATTCTTCTATACTAATTAAACCTTTGAAGGTATGTGGGACAGAGCCCTAAATACAAAAGTAATTTACAAGAAAATCCACATCGCCTACACCTGAACCTCTTTTAATTGATACATTAAGCATTCAGATTAGTTGAATAGTCCTTAACTCTCACTCTAAAATGATCTGCTTGTGTATTGTATATATAAAAACACAACTAATGATAAATTGAGTTATAATAAAAACTGCAGTGGCATTATTATGTAGAAAAGAGCCAAGTGAGCGTAGCAAATATGCTTGCCATAGAGAGTCATACTGATATAAATACTTCATGTCTGAATTAACAAATACTTCATGACAAACTAGCTGACTTTCTCCGAACAAAAATTGATCCCCCAAGTACTAAGATTAAAATATACTTTCAAATTTACTCATCTTTTTCATAGACCCTCGGCAAACTCACTGAACCCAATTCCTCCCGTTCTATTCCTCCGATACCATACCTCTGCAGCAGACAAGTGGTGACCATTCAACATCAATCGTCACATAATCGGCCCATCGATCGGTTTATGATTGTTCTCCCTTTAAAATGCAAATCCTCCAGCGGGACGCCGCTATTCACTTGTCTAGGAGCTGAAGACGGACAGCGCGGCGAGTCCATCATGTCCTCTGGACATTCCTGGAGACCCATTTATCTGCGACCTCGGTGTCGTCCTCTGCTTTGATGTCAATCAGTGCCACTGGCGCGACGCGGCAGCTAGCGACTAGGCCCGAATATTTGCATGGCCGTGGAGCTATCAATCTCCCGGGAGCGACATCGCAGACATACCGCTTCTGGTGGAGGGTAGGGACCTGGGGCGCTGGAGTACAGCTGATGTGTGGAGGGTAGGGACCTGGGGCGCTGGAGTGCAGCTGATGTGTGGATGTGATTTCAGTTGAACTAGCTGGAATTCTCAGTGTCAGAACCGTGTTAGAAATATCTCCTTGTATTGATATCAGTACAAGGAGATATTCAGACAGGGTACTTGGAAAATATGAAGCCGACTGACAAAATAATCCATCACGATCATTCATATTTTTTTTCAAGTGGAGAGGATTCGCTACATTCATCCTCCTTGAAAAAGAGCACATTCCCATATCCTAGAATTATTCGTCTCTGCGAAATGGTTGTGTGAGCTGAACTTAAACCTGTGCCACAATATTCGCGTACACGCTCAATTATTGAACAGAGTACCGAATGTTTGGCGGATTTTCGAATAGTGTGGTAGCTGCTCAAACACTTATGCACATATACTAATGTTTACGTTGATTTTTTAGCAGTGACGAATGTTCAGCGGTCTTTCAGGAGAATGTTCGGTCGAATACTTAAACATTATTGGCGACTAGTGTGGGGCAGGTTTTGGTATTTGATAATTAAACTACCTCGAATAGTAAACATTGTTTAGTCGTTTATCAAGCCGAATGAATGGAATATCCATAAGGTTAGAATTGAAACTTTAAAAGACAGCTAAGAAGAGCCGATATAGTTAACAAAACAGGAATAGGTTTACATTTGGTTCTTCAGCATTAGCTACTTCCTACTAAATTTAAGCTCAATCAGCCAGTTGCATAATTGATAAACAAAATAAATAAACAACGTAAGATTCATTTGACTCGAAACACAATTAATAGGATTAAAAGTGAGACTAATTATATTTTACAATTTTGAGTAATTTTAATTGACTTTCAAATTAAAGAAACTATACATTTATGTTAGGAGTGTAACTATACCTATTTTTTGACAAATTAAGTTCCAATTAGCGTGTCCGTATTAGGTTGTTTATAAATGTTTTAGTTAAAATATTCGATACCTTAAGCGCTATAGGTTTTCTGATTGTAAATTTTGATAATATTTAACTTGCACCACCGCTTGTAGCAATCATTGTAGCTTGTAGCAATCATTGTGGCTTGTAGCAATCATTGTGGCTTTTAGCAATCATTGTTCTCTGTGGAAGGGTTCCTATAACCACTGCCTAAACAATGCCCCAAAATCAACACTATTAAAGTTGTCAATTGGACGTGAAGCAATATAGTAACAGTAATGATACTTCAATTGGTCATATCAAAAAATCTGTATAGTAATTTTACAGTTAGAAACCTAAAAAAAATAAGTTTATAACAAGATGTCATTGTCAAAGCTTATAAAAGATATTAGTTTTTTTGTGTAATTTTTCAGTGTTTTATAGTTTATTTAATTATTTTTTTTATGACACCTTTACAAATTTTAGATAATGCTGTTAGTAAAAATAAACAGTTCCATTTTGTAACGTGCTGGTTTTCCCCTGCAATAGATTATTAAGATGAATAATTGATTATTCTCGTCAGTTGACATATCGATTTACAGAACGGCTCTGACATTTTGGAAGATATTTCTACTTTAATAAAATGTCAATACCAAGAGGCTTGACCTTTAAGCTTCATCTAACATGATTATATGGGATGAATTAATGCAATGTAAATCATATTATTTTATGTAACTCACTTAAAAGTGACCTTGAAGATTTTATTATCAATACACGCAGTATGTTATAGCTTTTCCTAACAGCTTTGCTTGATCACCCGATTTCAGTTTTATTGATCAAATTTCAGTTTAAAGTTGATCAAATTATAGTTTAATTTGTCGTCATACTGCTTCAAATACAGCTGTTTTCAAGACACTGATATGCTAAAAAGGTAATTTTTATTCCCCGGTTAAAAAAGTTATTTTGGTTATCTTTTTTCGGCCTAGGACAAAAACATCATTTGATGACACTTTTTGGTCAAGTTAATCAGCTCATAATTATTTATGAACTGAACGAATTATTCAACTTGTAAACAATGAAAACTTGTGTGACAGCTGCATCCTTGATTATTTTCCGGCCTCAGTTCCACCTCTGCCATTAAACTTGTATCGAAAAGCATCGCTTGGTACTAGTATTGAAATATAATATTTTTACCTAACACTTTTTATTTAGTATATGGTCTTAGGAGGGTATTTATAAAAAAAATACTATAACTTAAATTTTCTCCCCATGCAATCATCCCTCAGCCCCGGGATAAGATTGGGGAACGACCTGACCTCTTGTTTAGTTATCGTAGTAAAATATAGAAAACAATACCAACATTTAAACTACTAAAGTTTCATTACCTAACAATCAGATCGTGAAATTCGTAAATACAGACGCTAGAAAACCTTTTGAAAAACAATACAAAGACCCAGCCAACTTACCTTCTATGGGCCAAGCTCGGCTGCTGACACCACAGATCGTACGTTAGTGTCACGAGCCTGTGTCATTACACATGTCAAGGGGGGAGATTTACTACAAGAGAGTCACAAGAAAGCCAGCAGAGGTGTAAATCAATCCCTCAATCGCACGTTGTCTAGCCTGCAACCTGCATCTGCAACTGACTGCGGCGGCCTGCATTGTGCACCTAGTCCGAGTCAGTTGGCACATTCGGAAACGCATCATTTCAACAAGTGAACTATTTCATAACATTAAAAAATAACATATCTTGAAATTGTAGTCAAATAATGAAAATTGTGTTGATAAGGATTACACGTTTACAAATAGGGTAATAACATGATTTGTACATTTCTTTTCTCTAAAGAGTTTGTTTCCATATACTGCATGGTACACTCTGGTACCCACAAATTAGTTTGAATGGTCTTTCCCAATTCCCTTTCGTAGAAATAATATTATTTTGGATACCCAAATAAAATTATTATTCTATAAGGGTCAAGCTGATAATCTGAAAGTCCAGTAGGGCGGAGCCCCAAGGTTTAAGACTTAGATTAATGGGTTGAAACCTTCCTAGGGTTGGCTGAAATTACCAAGAAAATTTTCATCGCTATTGGATGAATTGTATAGGAACTGTAAAGCGAATTGAATAAAAAGTATTACAATTTATTGAAATGGTTAAGCTTATATATGGCCACAGTTAGTTTTTTTTTCAATATGATATTACGCTTTAACCTTTTTTAGGCCAAACAAGCAAACATAAGAAAAATATTTAAGTACATTTTCCAGGAAATACAGATATATATTATGAACTTGAGGCACAATGAATTATCACAACTTTATTCAAAATCGTTATAGCCATTTTCTAAAATAAATTTTCTGCAAGTTGATAAAGTAATATCAATAGCATGACCACACCTGCAGTCACATAATTGTGTCTTTCGTTGGTTTGTTGGTAGTTCAGTGACGTATTCAAGTAGCGCTGTCCGAAATGTGACACAACTGATATCTGCAACCATTATCAGTGTAAAACTGTAAACTGCAATCAGGATCACTTATTGTCTACTTCAGCCAGGAATACTTTTTGTCCTACTGAAAATGGTCATTGACTTTTGAAAATATTGTAATAATAAAACGCAAAGCTCTCGCTCACTCATTACGAAATCTCCTACTTCCCACTTACCTAGAGAATTGACATTTTGTACGCTGATTCTGTAGGCATAAAATAAGAAAACGAAATGGTTTTCATCATGATCTGACCTTAGGACACCGCTAGAGACCCCGACAAAGTTCCCATGTATTCCATATGGACATCATTTTTGTTTGAGCTAATGAAAATACAAACAGCTAATCTTGATTCGTAGTAGTTCCACGGACTAACCGCAGAATGCAGCTCACACAACTGTCATAGTTTTATAATAAATTTGTGGGGCGAAGCCTGCGGGCAACAGCTAGTATTTTATAACTGGAAATGAACAGTTTGAAAACAAGTTATATGTTGATGAAACAGTGGCGTTGTCAAATTGTAAATATGCAATCATAATTTAGTACTTATGTTTAATTTATTTCAAAACGGTATTATACCACTTCCCGATCCCATAAAAATCAAATAATTTTTAAAATATTATTTATATCCCTTCTATATAACGTAAAAACACTCAAACAGACAAGAAAGTGAACCAATTTACGCCATAATCTATCAATAAATTGGTTTATATTCTAAAAAAATAGTTTTTAATAACCATGTTATAAATTAAAATATGCTAAGGTATAAAAGAAGTGTGATTAAATGAACTACTCCAGCTTTATAAAAAATTTAATTAAAATATATATAAAAAAAGTTACGAATTCTTTAAAAGGAGGAACCTTTGGTTTTCAGAAACTTATTTAAAAAATATTACTACCTTTAGAAACCAGCTTATTTTTCTTAATAATACAATTTTTAAATTCAATTTAGTTCCTGACAGTCATAATATGATTGTTTTTATAATTGTTTTGAAAGTTGTATTTTGAGAATACATACATGTTGTAACTGAAATTCAAAGGAGTTATAATTTATGTTAACATATTGACATGGTGGATAACTCAATCAAAACAATAACAAAAACAATAACACAAATTATGATTAATGATAATAATAATAAATAAAACGTATGACACTTGTGACTTTAATGTAGTCCCTCCTTCATAAAACCAAGGCGGTTCGGCATTCTCGTAGTTCGCTACCAACAAGACAAAACAAAAAGAAGAGAGGAGTTGCTCTGCAACAGAAGGAAGAAAGGGCCCAACGAATTCAGAATTGAAAAAACAGGTTAAAAAAATAAAATAGACTGAAAAAATAGTTCAAATTGGTCCAAAACCACGTTCTTACATAATTCAAACCAATAATGGCCGAGAATATAAAATAAACTCCTGGTTCCTTAGAATAGATATCCTCGCTTGTATCAAACGAAAATAATCCATTCACTTTTTTATTTATTTAATAAGTTGTATCCTCGAGTACATAAATGTTGTAATTGAAATCCAACGTAGTTTTAATTACGAGTACATTGGCAGCTACATACAAATACAATACATACGTGAAAACAGCTCCCACATACACATTTCCCCAGACAAACAGGACACGCTCCCGTGCTAAGCGAGGCGAACCATCCGGGCAGTGATAAAAGCCGCAGTCATCTCTGATAACCAGATAGGCATCGAATCATCAGCATACACATGTCGAGCCGTTATCGCGGCTGGCCAGCCATCTCTATGCTAATACACACCAGCCGCATCTAGCCTCCTGTTTACGATATTGCAGCCCGCAATTGGTGTGGTTAATCATGGTGGACATTGTTTTAGTACAGGAATATCCAGGGAGGCAGAAGTCAATTAAATACTAATCTTTAAATTATAAGTTCAGCTTTGAGCTATGCAGAGTTTAGGTTAGAGTTCTTGACAAATGGGGTTTTCTACGCCAAAGCCAAATTTCAAGACTAAATTTTGCCTACCAGCATCTAAAGGGCCAGATGTGGATGAGATTAATGAGATTTCACCATTCACGTATTTTTGTTAATATTTTTGATCTTGGTGTTTTTTTTCAAGTAGGTTTGCATATACAAATTTTTGCTGCAAAAAATCACATGGTCTTAAGACACTCAATGTTATAAACAATATCGTGAAAAGGTACATCATTCCAAGCTAGTACAGTGGAACTAGCTTTCGGGTAAGGACCCGAAGTATATTTGGTTGTTTTAACAAAGAATAAAGAATAAATTGGCTATCCGGCCTTTTTTACTCCTTGTATATTAAAATAAATTACTATTGATTTATTTTTTTACTAGTTTGCTACATTTATTTCAACCATTGAATGCACATTAAGTAATAGCCCTAAAATAATTTGTTGTTTCGACAAATCAATTAACCTTAGATATCCGAGTTAGAGATCAGTGAAAATTCATAACTGAATAGATTTGAATAAACCATATTGCAATTTATTAGATATTCAAATATTAAATGTGGTTTTATATATATTTCAGATTACAACCAAGACAAATAAGTTCCAGTTTCTGCCATATCGTCATCAAGAGTCTCAAAGTGCAACCAAGGCCTAAAGAAAATCCATCTCGTTACTCAAAGAGCCCGACACTCCGAACAGGTCTTAAATACCTTTGTCGTGACGGCCATCTACGGAGTTGCAAATTGGGAACGCAATACGTCTACTTATGCAATCACCCCCGGACAAGTGTATCCCGGACTGTTCGGGGACACTGAATTAAACATATGCACGACGCCGCAGCTGACCGCCACCGCTAGTGGGTCTTCGGTATTGTTTCTGGACCTTATTTAAATACAGTTCCTTCTATGGCCAGATTTAGTTCAAGTCGTCAGCAGCGTGGGAAGCGCCTGCCGTGTCAACCTCCGAGACTGTCGTCGTCGGGACTCGTGAAAGGTTGGGAGAGAGGAGAGGGTGGAGTGACGGCTGGGCATGGTCCGTTAATGATGATGAGGTAGAGGGTACCTGATCTGTGATTGTGTACGATAAAAAGGTTTAGTAGAACGATTGTAGACAAAAATGTGGTTATTTTTACTAAAAATGGTTTATGTCACTCCAATAATTCAGAGTATCAACATAATTTGAAGGATTCGGAGTATGGTAGCTAATATTTTATTACAGCAGTTTTGGTACCAGCTCTTTTACTCTAAACCTTTACGAGCTTTTTACTAATTCAACCCACAGATCACCCAAGAACAGCACGTGCTCTTAAGGCTGAACCGATAGACAGCTCGGCCGCCACGGAAGTCGTTAAGATAAGACGACAGCACCGACACACTCTTGGATACAGTAAAGGTTAGCCAGGGGGTCGTTTGGGTGTTAGTGCATATTAAACCTCTGTGATCAGAATCGTCTATCAGTCAACACTTAAGTTGACCACTTTCATATGACTGAAACCTTCTCAACAATGTCTATGGTGTCTAATAAATTAATTTAGGTAATATTTGCACAATAGACATTCTAGTTTGTTATGTATTCCTATATAAAAATGATCCTCCATTAACATTTTAAAAAGGTTAAACTTTAGAAAATAAACGAGAATACTCATAAGGACACGTAAAATACTTGTTGTGTTTTACACTCAAATGTTAACGTAATCATCCTACGGGGTCTTCTTTGCTTGTAAAAATCATAAATTTATTGTTTAAAAAGAAAATTATGTCCTTCTAAAACAATAACGATTTAAAAAATGTTGGCTTTGTAAAAAACTGTTTTGTATAAAAGAAGGGTTAGGGAAGACAATAATTGAAAAGAAATAAGGGGTTTGTAACATTGAAAGTATTCTAAGTTATAAACTTTTAACAATACCTTTGGTAAATTTGATCAGTGAAAGTATCTGTTTTTTATTAACTGCATGTTGTAATGTAAAGTATATTTAAATTTAAATTCTTTACTTTCCAAAGTTTAGAGTTTGGAACAAACAGTTCTTAAACTGATTGGAATTATTCCCAACCATTGACCACCAGAGAAATATTCTGTGTATAGGGATCTTAGATGCCATTGGCTTGATCCACTTCAGTTATTTCACAAACAGTCAATACTGAAATGGATGCGCTAAAACACTTTCAAAGCAAAGGGTTCTCTTTTCATTTATTATTTCCCAGCTTAGGACTGACCAAAATATTTCATAACTTAATTGAACATTTCGTAGAGAAAACATGTTTCATCCAATCATAATGAAATATCAGATGTTCAACATAAAATGCATTTTATAGAGGTTGTCAACAATTCAATCATCCAACTTCCCTGCTTAGTACCGATAACCGCGACTTCACCATATCCACCATACCAATAGCTGCAGTGCCAGCCCATCTCGGCGCGGTGGTATACCGTCCGGTGCCGGACATCCATGACCGAAGCCTTTCACCGTTCACAGTAACATCCCAGGTCACATTCCCAACAGATTTATACGTCTGGTAATGGCGAGTCAGCGGGAACCTGGCAATAAAAGGGATGTTTTGGATATTTGTATGAAGTAGTGGCGGACCTACCACCGAGATATGGTCCTCCGGGCCGGATCACGCGATATACGCGGGTCGCTCGACTCCCCGCCGGGACGGACATCTCGGTCTGACCGTTGGTCAGAGTCATGCAACAAATTTGTCAATTCGAGTTATATCCGTATCCAGGAAGCATTTTGAACCCTTTCTATCTTCTGGATAACTTGTTTGGTAGCTGAAGGTTATTGCTTTTGGTATCAAAGTTTGACGAACATTGGCGGTTTAAATTGCATCAGTTTAAAGTAAACATAAATACTACAGATAAGTCTTAAATACTACTGTCTATAAGGACTGTGAGTCCTCTTTAGTTATTTGTAGTGTAAGGTTATTTGGATAACATTTAGTGGAGGGCGTCCTCAGAGTCCTCCTCACGTCAGAATGCTTTCACCTTTATGCTTAATAGTATCTATACAGCTTAAGGTTGATGTCGCAGAATCAGGTAATGTAATCTTTACATAGCTAAAGCAATATCATTGTTTTTTTAGGTCTCAAACCAGTCCAGACCTTTAATCACTTAGGTTACTTTGGAGTGTGCTTTACATTAGTTATAACTAAAGTTATATTTGGTTATAATTTAGTGAAACGCCTACTCATAGCAAGGTTGACATGTTTAAAATGTGTCATAATAACATTTTACTTTAGATTTTTTAAAGTCAAAGTTCAAAAAGATCTTTTTATTGCTACGAGGATTTTTAGTTATGTTTTAATCGTAATTAACAGTTATATATAACACCCAGTAAGCACTCAGTACGTAATTGTAACACTAGGTATATTATTTTCCATTTATATTCCATTTATTTCCTAACAGTATTATTTGACCTTAATATACTTAAGGCTTACACATAAAACTTAAAGGTCATAGTGGTGGGTTTTTAGTGGTCAGTTTTTGTTGAGATGATATTTTAATATTTTTCTAAATCCATAAAGACAGTTAATTCAAACAATTCAAAAAAATGAATTGTCAGAAGCTATGAGAAGATGGCAGAGTCGTCATTTATTTACTGGATATAACGACTAAACGGCGGAGTTATGGTCCGGCCCGCCCGTAAGTCGTAAGTCTGTCTGGAAGTGCAATTAAAATGTACGGAATGGCTGAAGAAATGAAAAGTGTTTCAGACCCATTGTTTCAGCCCGCGGTGCAAAAACTGCAGAGGATTAATTACATTAGGCCAGACGTATATAAAACTCCGCGGCGGCTGCGCAAGACAGACGCGATCGCTGGTGACTGAAATGTGGTCCGATTAATTATGTTGAGTTAAGTCTTATAAGGGCGGCTCTAGAGATGGAGGTTTCTTTGAGTGTAGTTTTTGTGGGGATTTAATTTTTTTTGTCAAATTGCGAATTTTCATTTGTAGAACACTCCCTTTTCTTATAACAGTACTAACGTTGGCCCGTTCAACACACGGGGATCTCTCAGGAATGGAGTGCGGTTTAAAAATTCAACATTTTAAATAATTAGCTTAGTAAATTAAATATCTCCGTAAGAATAACATTATAAATCTTATAGCTCATAGGCGGAACCCTGAAGATGGATAATTTAAAACTACAATGCACATATAGAGAGAGAGTAAGGGTTTTCGATCGATACCAAATTTGTATGCAAACTTTATTTTTTATCCAGATTAATGTTTTTAGAGGCATGCAATCGCCGAACAAAAATGAATTAATTATTTTAATAATATAGAAGATATTACGATGGATTAAGTTTAAATTGATTATGTGACGCATAACTGTAAATGAGACAAAGAATAGTCATGATTATATATAGGATTATGAACTGTTTTAGTGAATATATTTTTTAACAAAGGTTGGATAAGAGGAATGAATCAGTTAGATAGGTGAAAGCTGATAAACAGTTCACTCTTTTTGGGAAAAAAACAAATCAACTTCATCTGGTTCCCAATCAACACTAAAAACACAATCAGCCCTATGTATTTCAATATGTCGTAATTGATATACTTACTTTAAATTAATATTACACTAATAACTATAAGGTTAAATCATGTGGATACGGTTTTAATATGTAATTATATGAAATAGATTATCAGCTGAAATTGTTATAATATTTCTGTAAAAGTGTGATATGTAAACATTGAGTTGAATAAAACAGGGTTAAAGGCTATAGATTCTATGCAAGCCACTAATATATAATAACAGCTCAAATAAGCCAAAGACCTCAAGTAAAATAACTGTGATTTTATATGGAAGTAAGAAAGTAAGCAGGATAAATAAAATACGTCTTACAACACTATAAAGTATATTTACACTTATACTGTACTTCAAGACGATAAAATAAACACAAAATATGATACAAGGCGATCGATTTCAACCAGTTACACCGGTAATCATCAGGCCCAAGCAGAGAATGACAGAAACAAGATGGCGAACAGCTTATATACTATTGGCTACCGGAAGTTCCGGAAACAAGTTGCGATAAGTACTACCAGAGTCAAAGTTGACCAGTTCTTTGATGAATTTATCCCTATCCTTACATTTTTCCTTAAAAATAAACAATTCTTCCCATGCATTCATTACATTTCCTTTCTTACAAATATGGAGAATATTCAAATTGTCTTCAATTGTTCCCAATGATCGGCCATTTTCCAGGAGGTGTTTTGCGACAATCTATCTTTCCGGTTTTCGGTTCTTCCATTCTGAAACATGATTCTTGTATCTTTTTAAAAAATTAACAGTTTGACCAACATAAAAATTATCACAATCATTACAACTGATTTTATATACACCGGGCTTATCAAACTTATCACAATCTTCTATGTTCGGATGCAGAATTTTACCCGTGGCGTTTTGTGTCTTTAAGGCTACGGATGCTCCATACTTCTTAAATCGATTTGCAATATTCATTGTTTTATCGCCAGTGAAGTTAAATGCAAGGTATCTCGTACTATCCTTCTCCCGTTCGTTGCTCAGAGTTGTCATATTTCGGAGCCGTTCTTGGTTCTTCAACTTCTTCAATATCTTCCCCCCATTTCATCAATGGGTGTAGATTGGTATCCGTTGGCTCGAGCTATAGATTCGATTGTAGCTATTTCCTTTCTTCTGCTTGTTTCACTTAATGGGATCTCGTAGGCTCTGTGCAGCATTGAACGAAATGAAGCGGTCTTGTGTCTTGATGGATGTATGGACTTGCTGTTGATGGTTGTATTCGTTTGTGTTGGCTTCCTTCAGATTTCGAATTCCAGCTTATCTTTTCTTCTCATTATTGTTAAATTCAGGAAGTTAAATTTTCTTTCTTCTTCAAGTTCGCTTGTATAATTCGGGTTTCTGTGGTGGTTGTTGAATATTTGCATCATATCATCTGATTCATCATCCTTGGTTTCCCTATAAATTATAAGGACATCATCTACATATCTAACGTACATTCCTACTTCATGATCTTTGTTCAATATTTCCAAAATACATTCTTCATGATGTTGCAGCATGGAAGAACCGAAAACCGGAAAGATAGAATGTCGCAAAACACCTCCTGGAAAATGGCCACTCATTGGGAACAATTGAAGACAATTTGAATATTCTCCATATTTATAAGAAAGGAAATGTAATGAATGCATGGGAAGAATAGTTTATTTTTAAGGAAAAATGTAAGGATAGGGATAAATTGATCAATGAACAGGTCAACTTTGACTCTGGTGGTACTTATCGCAACTTGTTTCCGGAACTTCCGGTTGCCAATAGTATATAAGCTGTTCGCCATCTTGTTTCTGTCATTCTCTGATTGGGCCTGATGATTACCGGTGTAACTAGTCGAAATCGATCGCCTTGTACCATCTTTTGTGTATATTTTACCGTTTTATATAATTATAAGTGTAAATATACTTTATAGTGACGTAAGACGTATTTTATTCATCCTGCTTAGTTGTAACAACAATTATCATGCTAATAAAGAAATTATGTAAGGAAGTAACAGATTTTGTTGTGTGATCCTTTGTGATCCAATGTTTTCATAGGAAACGGTCCACACCTGGTCTCGTAGTAAAATTTACATATAAATACTCTAAGTATCAAAAGTGTGTAATACAGGGGTATTTTAAGTTAAAATTAAACTCACTCAACACAATTTACCTCTATTTATACAACGACCCAGCGCGCATTCTTCACAGTTTTTACCGCGACTCATCGGGATGCGCAACCATTAGCGTTGCTCGCATTTTAAGAGCCGTCTGCCCCGTGATTCGTCACGAATATTAAACTCTGTTGAGAATGCGCCACAATTAATTATCTCGACAGACATTACTTCATGGAAAGAGCGATGAAAAACTTAAACAAGAGTGAAAAAGCGATTGAACATTCTAAAACTCCGTTTTGGGCGGCGAGAGGGTCTTTGGATCCAAATTGATTCAGCGGGCCGAACAGCAATTGGCTCCGGTATGTGAGAGGTAAAGTCGTCATTACACTGGATTGTGCCGTTGCTGCCGAATAACATATTCGAGTGGGAACCAGTTCCGATAGGAGTTTTTCTTACCTGCGGCGCCACATTGTGGTTGATGCGCAGTCGCATATCTTCCAGCAATTAACACCCTCTAATTAACACTCGCTCCTGGTTTTGAACGCTTTAATTTATCTCTGCCTCGCTTCTCGTTGATTTATTATCGTTTAAATTAACGCGGGTTTTACACCCGAGCGCATTGTTGGTTCTCACTTAGTTAAAGTCTCTATTAACTGTTCAACAAAGTTGAGTAGTCAGATTATACAATATTTACAGTGTGAATATTCGTTGTATCCATATTCTCGCGTGTGAATATTATGTTGTCTTACTTTGCCAAAGTATATTTATCAACTGTTCAACAATGCTTAAGGCAAGGCCATTTTATAGTACGCTCTCATTTTTGTACAATATTTTCAGCAAGTATTTAAGTACAGTAGTATATATATCTTAGCACAAATATAGTGGTGTCTACACTAAATGTTTATTGGTGTCAACAATCAAATTTAACTGTTGATACTTTAATTTTCAAATGAGTTGATTTTTTCCAATAAAGATTTTTATTTGATTTACTGAGTGTAGATTCTGTAGATGAAAGACTCTGGTGGGCTGAATCAGTTATGACAGTTTTGAAAAGAAGTTTAATTTTACCACTTTATTCTGTCATTTTATGACATCACTAAATATTTTTGAATAATAACATTTCTCTATAACCTATTACAACATAAAATTTACTTCGATTGATATGGTTGCTCTTTAATCTAAAAATCTACGAGTGTTCTCATTTTGAGGTGTAAATTTAAAACTTAGATTTATTAATTATATCATCGTCACCCAAAAGTGTTTTGATTGGGTTAAAGTGGAACTGGATTGAACCTATGGTAAAAACGAACCATTTTACATAATAAAAGTTAATTAAATAAAACATAAAAATAAATTATAATTAAAATAAATTTATTAATCACAAATAAAAATGTATTTTTTACCAGATTCAGTAAACTTCTCTTGCAAATTAGTTTAGGAAATATAAACACAATTAGAAACCTAAATATGTATCATGTGTCCTGCAATATGAATAATAAATGATAAATAATAAGTGATAGTAAATGCACTAAAAATCTGTACATAAGGTATTCTTTGTCATATTGCATGAATGAATGCGTATATTTTCTAATGAATCATCGAATCTACCAAACGCCATCAGGCAGCCTAAAAAATACAACTTTAACTAGTTTTTGTAAGTAATTTAATACTTAAGAAATAAGGTTTTAGCGAATTTCCCCTATAAGGAAGAAGCTATTACCGTAGTCGGCATGGTAAGACCTAGGCCCGGGACCATGATAACTTTTCATTTTGAGGTCCCCAGATGCCAAAAACACCATTCGTTCAAAACTGTATATATATATATATATATATATATATGTGTGTGTGTGTCCGTGGGTGTGATAACTCTCGTAAAAATTATCCGATTTTGATAAAATTTGGTATAAACGTGTAAAGCAACATTTATGACTTTAAGTTCGAAAACCAGCCAGATCG
Source organism: Allygus modestus (assembly GCA_963675035.1). NCBI lineage: Eukaryota > Metazoa > Arthropoda > Insecta > Hemiptera > Cicadellidae > Allygus > Allygus modestus. Next base: position 24,567,790 of record OY776115.1, read on the forward strand.
CTCCATCCAAAGGGGTATTTTGGGGGGGTTTTGTACCCCAAAAATGGGTTTTTTGAGTTTTTTACATATAATATTTTAGTAAATCCAATTTTAGTTTTCACTATTAAATTCAGCTTAAAAAACCAAACAATTTGGTGTTTTGATCATTGCTCTACGTCGATTGGTTACCGAGATATTGAAAGTGCTAAACACAGTAGGCCTACGTTGTCCAATGTTATTCTTATGGAGAATAAGAGAAATTGCATATCTCGCTTATTTATCAACTTATCCTGATGAAACTTGGTATATTGCTTCATATCGTTGTGGTTTATTGATATTTGCACTAAAAAACTTATTTTGCCTATTTTTCCCGTAGCAGCAAACCTGCGTACTCAGCCCCCATGTTATTCTTATGGAGAATAAGTAACGTGTTATCTCCCTTAATTATGAACATAAATTAATAAAATTTGGTATGTGGCTTTACCTACTTGAGTTATATTGATATTTGTATAAAATCCCATTTTTTGTGCTCCTTCCTTCAGCAAACCTGCATACTCAGCTGCCATGTTATTCTTATAGAGAATAATTAAAAAGGTTATAAATCGTTTATTTATGAATGTATATTGATGAAACTTGGTATTTGGTTTTATGTGGTATTAAGATACATACATATGCATTGGAAATTCGCTGAGTATGCAGGTTTGCTGCTACGGGGGTATTAATAAAATCATATGTTAAGAAGTTTGTGGAAGTTTTTTATTAGCCAATACTCTGTATTCAATTATAAACGTATCTAGAGAATATGAAAAACATTGAAATACAAAAAAAATAACGACATTGGTAACGAGGTATTCTTCTTTTATAAATTAGTGGACAGACATCCAAGTCATCACTGTTGGTAGTGGTTAATGGCACGCTAGATTTTACAACACGTGTTATCTTAGCAAAACCACATTACCATGTTAAATTTATAGGTAGGCTGTAAACATGTTTTCACAGGTACGACAAGTACAACTAGAGTATTTAGTATGACTATACAATGAAGTTACTAATTATTAAACCTTATAGTCTTGCCCGTTGAGTTTATCCTGACGTGTTGTTCCGAGAGCAAAACCCTTTATCTTACTTTTTATCGCTGGCGCCAGTGATTCCAGCTTGGCGGAATGTGCAACTTAAAACTGCTATAAAACATCCATATTATATTTCTCTTTCTTACTGCAATAATTTCACTATGCTTAGCGATAGGTATGTGTTGAAATGATTCATTGTTATAATTTTGTAACGTTAGACTTTAATGTAATCTTTAATCATTCCTAGTCCATACAAATATTTACATTGTATCTATAATAGATCGCCTTTGTGATTTGCACTGTTAATATTATGTTTTGTCCAGTATGTTCAATTGTACCTGAAACAGATGTACTTCAGTAATATTTTTTTATAATTGTATTATAAAATCATTGTAAAGTCATTCTTTTAACAATAATAATTAAATAAAATTAAAATATAATTTTATTATTAATTTTTAAAAGGTTAAATATGTCGTAAATTGAACTACTGATTGTTTTGTTTTACTTTTAGGTTGTTCCGATTTTCCTCATAAGCCAAAGCTTCAATATCACTTATGAAATACATTATATTTACAAACAAGTATTTATAGGTCATGAGACATAAAGCTTTAAGCTTGAGATTATTTTTATTCAAGGCTGGAAATGCGATTTTATCTTGTATAATAATAAAATAATATTAAAGAGAAAAAAATATGTTTTTGTATTTTTTGCGTTTTTTTTATCTTGATCTTTCTTTACGTTTCTTTATACACAGTTCCTATTAGATTGAGCGCTAATCCAATCGACAAATACAATTTAATAAGTCAAAAACAACATTTTGAATGAGATATTGCATAGTAGAACTGTTTTCATTTGAGAATATGCCTCACCATCTGACATAAATTAGGGCTAAATTAAATGTCTACATAATTTAAAAAATTGCTACTTTGTAACATTAGAGATTAATTAAAAATATTACTAAACCACAAAAACTGTTAAAATTATTTAACTTATCAAATTGGAACTGCACATAAAATTATAAACCTATGATTGAAATTTAAAAGATAACTGATCGTTTCATCATATCCGACTATATGCTTGAATAGACTGTTGTACACATCACTTAGAACCATACTATCCAGTAAATGATACTCGTGTATCAAGCAAATGCCCTGCGCAACCATGGGGGCCGTACTGCGCGAACTCACACACCCAGCTTGTCTCTGTACCCACACCCATTGTAACCCACCGCTGTCGCTCCACCAGCCACATATACCAAGATAATTGACCATCTGAGCATCAAGAGTTTTCCCACTTGAGGCTTTTATCATCTTAGTCACTGCCTGATATACATTGGGATACGCCTAGGCTGTACAATGAGTCATTTATTGCGGAAAAAAGAAAAATTAGTTGAAATCATGTGTGCAACCTTATTGTTTAACTTATAACACTGTATGTATTATTTAAAAAAAAGTTACATGTTATTGTTTTTTTTATAATATTTACTTTGTGTTCGTGGTAAATGTCGACACCCGCACAAATGGGCTACGATTTTAAAAGAAGATAAGTGTGACTGAAGATGGGTTGTGACTGACCCGAATCCGGTCTCGTAATCATCGACATATTGACACTAAAGCAACAACCAAAGGATTTTGGTGAGTGTTAGAATTATACTATAGGTGTCAAGGATTCAGCAAAATAAAATAATTATTTCTGCTTAATTCTCTTCAATATCACAGTGTAAGGCCGATGACGTAAACTAAATCCTCATGTACAGAATTATGTTAGCGAACCATTGTCTGATCAATTTGAACCATTTAGCTTTACATAGTTAGGTTGGTAGACGGACTGAAGATCGCAGGGTTAAAATTGACCTGAGAATTATTTACCTGTTTTGGCGAGGCTTGACCGAAGGTCCCAGCACTAATGAGGGTGGAGCTGGGATCCTGAGTCAAGCCTCGCTCTAGGGATTTTCATGGAGTTTGATGAGGTTGACAAGGGGCGCCAATAACACCTCACACCTTGGGTCACTTACATTTTGTAGTAATTTAAAATTAAAACTTAACTAATGGTTTGAGTTCCTACCCTGTATTTCAGTACAAAACAAAACCAAAAACCTAATTCAAACTCCATTATTTTCTTATGTAGGTAGTTTGCTCTTTATTACCGCAGTTATGATAGATTTTCCCTTATATTTTCATAGATATAAAAAATATATCATACTAATATTCTAAATTTCACAGTTTGGATGTATGTATAGATGGATGATTCATCGCCCCCAAACACGACTGAACCTATTAAGGTAACATTGCGCATGAGCTTATATATCACATTAACATAAAGACCTGATAACGTAAGCAAAGATTTTATAGTGCTGGTCAGGTTAATATTTGTAATGTGGTTTAATTGTTCACGAGTGAAGCCACGGGTAATAGCTAGTGCATTTATATATTACTAGAATGTTCTATGCGCAACTTGTGCAACCCGTGTTGAGAAGCGAGAATAGTAAATAGTTAAATAGTAAACAAAACAATGACAGTCTGTAGTTAGATACAGTCCTTTTAACAGCTGTTTATTTAATTTAACTGGATGAAGAAAAAGCACATGTGACGTAAACCAAATAAAACTCTCCTCCATATGAACTTGGAGACTTGGATGTCCCGTGGGGCAGAGCCCTGAGTCCTAAATCGAAAATCTAAAGCCAGTTCCCACATCTGCACACCTAGACGCGCGTTTTAGTGTATATATGTGGGGGTAACGAAAAAGCCTTATTGTTTACAAAGTCGTCATGTAGGGTATTAATAATATAGATAGATTTTTCCATATAAGCTTTCCGGTTGACTATATCTACCTTAAAACTTCATCAAAACCAATAATTAGACAATAATTTTGAAGATTACCTTCACCGCTAAATGTGACAAATAAACAAACAATTTAAGCCATTAGTTATAGCTTTTTAAATTAGCCATTTCAATTTTTAACATTTATCTGAATTTTTCTATTCTCAATAAAGAATTATTTATTCTTATTTTGAAGTTAAGTATTTGTCCCATCTTTATCAATGTTGACTGAGGATTTTATTGAAATCAGTTAGGTTAGGATAGGTTGGTTAGGTATACATAGACAATTTTGGATGAATCGAAAGATTAGTCCTAAATAATTGGAGAAGTTGGAGTAATAATTTTCTGAAATGTGTGGAATTAAGTGATGATAACTAATCGTCATCTGGGGATATTTAACTGTTTGTTTTAGTGAATTTCCTCTATAGGGAAGAAGCTATTACCGTATTTGGTATCGTCAGACCTAGGCTCGGGACCATGATAACTTTTCGTTTTGAGGGCCTCAGATGCCAAAAACACCATCCGTTTAAAACTGTGTTTATATACATTTAATGAATTAACACCATTTTATTGCAATATTTCGAGATATTCTATTTATCAAGCACAAAAAATTAATGAAAAACAAAATCAACAGATCAAATGTTATTTACACATTTGGTTAGGATTAAATATATAATAGAGCTGTCGCACCCACGGACATAATATATTTACATATATTTATTTAACATAAATATATATATATATATGTATATATATATATATATATACATATATATTTATGTTAAATAAATATATGTAAATATATTATGTCCGTGGGTGCGATAATTCTCGTAAAAATGGTCGGATTTTGATGAAATTAGGTACAAACATGCAAAGCAACTTTTATGACAAAGTTCGAAAACCAGCCAGATCGCTCCATCCTAAGGGGTATTTTGGGGGGGGGGGGTTGTACCCCAAAAATGGGTATTTTAAGTCTTTTACATATAATATTTTAGTAAATCAAATTTTAATTTTCACCATTGAATTCAGCTTAAAAAACAAACAATTTGGTGTTTTGATCATTGCCCTACGTCAATTGGTTACAAAGATATTAAACGTGCTAAACACAGTACCTTGTCCAATGTTATTCTTATGGAAAATAAGAAAAATTGTATATCTCGCTTATTTATCAACTTAAACTGACAAAACTTGGTATATTTCTTCATATCGTTGTGGTCTATTGTTATTTGCACAAAAACTATCCGGTAGATAGTTTCGGTAGCAGCAAACCTGCGTACTCAGCCCCCATTTTATTCTTATGGAGAATAAGTAAAGGGTTTTCTTCGTTAATTATGAGCATAAATTAATAAAACTTGGTATGTGGCTTTACCTATTTGAGTTATATTGATATTTGCTTTAAAACCATTTTTTCCTTATTTCAGCAAATCTGCATACTCAGCCGCCATGTTATTCTGATAGAGAATAATTAAAATGTCATAAATAGTTTATTTATGAATGCATATTGATGAAACTTGGTATATGGATTTATGTGGTATTAAGATACATATATATATGTATATATATATATATATATATATATGCATTGTAAATTCTCTGAGTACGCAGGTGTGCTGCTATGGGGGTGTTTTAACATTACAACGCTTATATTACAGCCTGGTGGTTATAAGAACGTGTGACTCTAAAATCCCCATTATCCGATAGCAATACTTTCCAGCATCCCCACGAGATATCTCATAACATAATTAACTTTAATGTTAACTTTAACTAATATAAATTGCCATAGTAGTATAACGTGATACCTAATGTTTAACTTTATTAGTAAAGTTTTTAGAAAAATAATGTATGTATTTTTTAATTTTGCTTGTTTTTATTTAAATAAACTAAACACAGTTACTTGAAGAATCTATGTATAAAATCAAACTGCATTAGGAATTTTAGAGAAAGCTTCAGTCTAAAACTCAGTTAACATACTTACAAAACCGTATACGAAACGTCCCGGTTAGAAAGCAAACATAGGTAAATAATTATTGTAAGAGTATAAATATGTCATATAGAAGAGTAAAACTAAAACGTAAACGTAATGCGTGTGCGTTGGAATTTAGTTTCCACCTCGAATCGGTGTTTCCGTGGAACTTATAATACTCGTATTAGAAGTATTTAATAGAATAAATAGATTTAGAGGCGTCTAAACGAAATTGGAGCAAATACATGTTATGCATATACATACCCCCTAGCGAAGAGTGGCCTATTGTCCCCACACGCTTCTGCAGCTTTGATATACGTACTAAACATTCTGAGACTAGAATCAACCGTGACTAAAGCCAATGCAATAATGTATTGTAAAAGTAAAATTAATAGTTATTTTTATAAATCCTATAAACTCTGTTAACGATTTTCATAATGTTCAATATCATTAAAGGCCGCTTTCCCTATGACAGTTTAACTTAAACATTGATTTAAACTTAAGTTTAAGAGCAATGCCGCTTTCCCAATGTGTTATGGATCGTTTAAACCTGTTTATGTTAAACCTAATGTTTAATGGTTTTTTGTGATAAGATAATCGTAAATCCTGTATAGTAAATATTTGTTTGCAGTTTATCTTGAGGGTAAATAAACAAACAATATCATATGGAAGTTTTGTCAACCTGATATGTCATGGCACTAAATTGGCTGGATCAAGTTTTAGGGAAAACAAATTGCGCCTTAATCTCAAGTTTAAAATAACCCCAGCTTTAGTTTAACTTGTGTTGCTGGAGTGTGGCCCTAACTATAAATTATTACTGTTATAACAAGAGGTATTCCTTGGGCTCTAATTTCATTATTACAATATTTACAATACTTTAAAATAATGTGTACATTAAAATCTTGACAGAATTTAACTGCTGCAAAACACATTTCTGGGACCATGTTCACAATAGTTTTTCGCTCCTCGTACCATATTCTGGTTCATACAACAATAATCTTTATTCGTTGTGGGGAACCGACCAGCAGTTATCGCGAGCCGTCCCACCACCGTACATCAAGTCGAAGAAACTCGCGAGTCGGAGTCACCGGCATTGTCACCCCTGAGATGAAATCTGACCGGATTGGCGATATTCAAAAGCAACTGGAATGGTCCGGGTGTCCGAATTATGACGAAGATACCATCGCGCGACGGGGCTTCGAATCCGGCCGCGCCGATAAATATCACCCCGGCGAGGGGGAGACAGTCCCCAATTACGGTTTTAATTGTTACCCCGCGTGGGGATTTGTCGTGGGGTTTATGGCGGGTGTTTGGACAATAGTGTCATAACGAAACGTCGGTATTAATATTCGTTACGATGGCGTCGCTTATCTGCGACTGCGGCTGGGAACGCTGCACGCTGCTGCGACTCCGCGGTGGCGTAGACTTGGGTGATATGGGGGAGATATTTAATCTAACAAAACTGTAAAAATATTGAAAATAACGTCAAGTAAGCTGTATTTTAACATTAATGTGTTCGTTGCTGCTGATTCTAAAGATATTGTTATAGGATGTATTCAGTTTGAGTTTATTAATTAATTTATGAGTTATTGTTAATATAGTATCACTTATGGCATGCAATTTCAGGATAGTATTAATTTGGTTGTTTTATTTTGTGTAAAACGATTTTTATTTCAATTTTCTTCATATATTTTTACAGTTGTATACTTACTTATTTACTATCTGTGTTGTTATGGTATTTATTTACTTTACATGAATATATTCTGCCCATTCAGCCACTTTCCACATGATCATGACTCCCCCTACACAGCCCGAGCTAAAGGTTTGGACAGCACAGCTCAGGCGGCCCGCAAACCTTTGGTCTTTCCTGGAGTCGGACCCATAGCATGAGGTTTAAACTGTACAGTTCCATCCACAAGACCCGACTAGGTTTGGTTGCAAATCTAGACCATACCGCAGGCCTGGACTGAAGATCGCCATACACACAGGTCTAGCCTCTATCGCTGGACCGTATACTGGCTGTATGTACACTTCCTCCTGAACAGGACCACCTCCTGTGTACGGGGCCGTGTGACTTTACACACACGCATCCCCTGCGTGTGTCCGCGCGTGTGTGAGCTCTACGCGGTACGGCGCATTCCGCGAGGTGTCTGCCCGATCGCGTGTCCCGTTCGATCCTATCTCGCTAATTATGGTGGACATTGCATGCGCACTGGAATTTCATTTAAATTTAATTAGCGCTATTGTAGCTTTGGCCGTACCCACGCGGCCTTGTGAACTTGCCTTGTGACCCTAGGTAATGGCGATAGAGGGCCTGTCATAAATATTGATACGGTATCACTCAATAATTCGCGTGATGTGGATAATTGCCGGCCGATATCTGTGTTGGTGGTCTGGGTAATTAATATAATAATCACTAGCTAGATGGTGTTGAGAGGTGAAAGTTTCTCGATTGAAAATTTTTAAGGGGGACGAACGGATTCTGAGCAAAATGTATTCATGGGGGCTATGAACTTATTTGTTATACTTGTAAGTGCAGTTATTGTATAATACATATTTTCAAACTTACGAGTCAACTCTTATGCTCATATGTATGTTTTATTGTTACTTGAAAAGCTGTCCGAGAAATCCAAGGCGTTGTGAGAGACTGTGTGTTGTAGCAGGTGTAGCAATGGCAACGGTAAGCCATTTTTTTGTTTACGTATGGTTTGTATTCCCACAGTTAAAAGTTATTTTTATCACAATCGAATCGAGAGCTTAAGTTCTTTTGGACCAGTTGTTATGTAAATTGTATGAGGTATCCGTAACACTAAAACTTACAATGTTTCTCAACTTATGATTGATTTTAATTTATATTATTTGCATATATTATTTATCCTTCTGTTTTCCCCCACTTAATACATTTTATCTCTTAAGCAAACCTATATGATTTTTCATAATCACAACGTTTTTTGAATATAAATGTTAAACTTATACTGTATGAGGTTTCCCAGCCCCCAGCATTGACAGATATAATATATAAAACTCTTTATTTTAACCTGTGAAACTCCCGATACGGCACTGGTGACACCTGTTTTAACGCTTATAGGAAACTTGTTTGACAGGAAAATCTGTTGTTATCAGCCTTAATTATGTTAAAAGATATCGTTATATTGGAGTACCCATACACTAAATTTCAGCAAATGCAGAAGCTTAAAGTGTTGCTCTAATTTCCCTAACTGGAATTACGAGGAATGAATTATCCTAAATTATTTAAAGCCGCTTTTAACACCATTCACAAATATGTGGAAGGTGAGGGATCGCGTGTGGAACGATTACTCACCGGAGGAAGGAGGGGGCGCGGATGTAGACCGGTGGGCGAGGCAGCCAGGGTGGCGGTGGAGGCGGCGGCCCTGGCCACGGCACAATAGTGGCGATGGCAACTAATGCAGAACCAATAGATGCCCCATTGTCTTGGAAATGTCAACAGGAACGGTGATTCCAGGTGGAGTTGCATCATTTTAGCGAATTTCCCCTATAGGGAAGAAGCTATTACCGTAGTCGGCATGGTAAGACCTAGGCCTAGGACCATGATAACTTTTAGTTTTGAGGTCCCAAGACCCCAAAAACACCATTCGTTCGAAACTGTATATATATATATATAATTTTTTCCATTGGAATAAGCTTAAAAATATGCACAAGTAGTAAGGCCGCGCGCTTGAGCCCCAACATTGGTCTTATGGAGAATAGAATAACATGGACTCTTATGGAGAATAGATTAACATGGACTCTTATGGGGGAATAGAATAACACGGACTCTTATGGAGAATAGAATTGGGGTATAATTACTACCCTCTGCGGCTCTTCTGCTACCCTCTTTGGCAACTATCTATCTTCTGCTACCCTCTTTGGCAACTATCTATTTCTTGCATGCCTTTATGGTTAATTATTTAGCCCTCGTGTCCTTCTGTTGTAAACCATCTAGCCTTCTGTGGTAATTATGTATCCCTCGTGTCCTTCTGTTGTAAACCATCTAGCCTTCTATGGTAATTATGTATCCCTCGTGTCCTTCTGTTGTAAACCATCTAGCCTTCTGTGGTAATTATGTATCCCTCGTGTCCTTCTGTTGTAAACCATCTAGCCTTCTATGGTAATTATGTATCCCTCGTGTCCTTCTGTTGTAAACCATCTAGCCTTCTATGGTAATTATTTGACCTACGTTTACTTCTACATATTTGACCCTCGTGTCCTTCTGTTGTTAATCATCTAGCCTTCTGTACATCTAACCTCCACATCCTTCACTCCCTCCTGCTAATCTAATTTCACTTCCTTCTGCGTATCTAACCACAACATCCGCAACAAGTCCCTGTCAGCAAACTCGTTGTAACTAGTTAAAATACTGCTCTGTAATTGGTTATAATAAAAATGCATTCTATTGGTTGTAATTAGCGTTCTGTGCCGTGATTGGTCGAGACTTTTAGCGCTTTTTATTCTCAAGAGTTAACTTCACTCTGCCCCTTGCATTTGCACTGGTCAGAGGTCCATGCGCTACTCCGGTCGTTGATTTTGCACTTGGCAAATATAATTATTACATTTGATTATAATGATTTTAGTTTTCTTGTATTGTAGTAATCTTGCGTGTTTAGTAACTTGGCTAGAATAGTGCTGTATTTAATTGTTTTACCTGGTTAGACCTGACTAACATATCCTTACACCATTAATCTCACTTTCTAGTCTTGTTCCTTAATACAGTTTTGGTTAGAACAGTTCTCAGTTAGAGTATTGTTTGCTACCTCTATTACCTTAACTGTAATCATAACTTGTAGCTCTGCTTTGACTTGTGTAGTTTGGGTGTTAGTGTTTTTTTGACATGTGTAGTTATACATATGTACAGTGCTCTCCTACGTACTATATAACTCTAAACATAGACTCTATTACCTCAATCTGCTTCAGTCGTCACACTGATCAGACGTGTTTTATGCTGCTTCTGCGTAATCGTTAAGTGTTCTCTTGCACAAATTATTATTATCGTCTTGTTGATTCTGCGCTATTAATTCAGTTATATTGGTGTGAGCTTGGCTCTGGCTGGTGTATTTGCTCTTTTAAGCGTTAGCACAGTTTAGCTTTTTTCAGTATTTAATTCTCTGTTAAAAGATGGATGTTTCTAAAAAGAGCTCTCAAAACCCAGTAAATGTAATTGGTACCTCTGAAACCTATGTTAAACACTTCAGGTTGTACGGGTTGGAAACTGTTTTCAAATTCACTAAACCGCCAAGAGGTATCTCTGAGTTTGATTGGATTCGTAAAGGTTTTAATCAAATTGTTGAAAAGGCTAAAGCCAACGCTGTACCCACCGACTATCTCGGGTTTAAATTACAATCTATAAGTTTAAAAAGTGCTGAGCCGGGGTACGTATCTTTGAGACCTGTCTCTGAAGTTAGTGGTGATGTTCTCTGGGATATTTTTGGAGGCATAATTCAAAGTAACTCTGAATCTTTAACCTCTAGCGACACTTTTAGAATTGACGTTACGAAGGTAAATGTCCCCGCAGGTAAAGGAAGGGCAAGACCTGACTTTTACAATACCTTTGATGAAGAATCTAAAGCGAGACGGGGTATTGTAGTAATTAATAATAAAGACAATTTATGTTTGGCTAGAGCGTTGGTAGTAGGCAAAGCACTTGCAAAAAATGATCCTCAGTACAAAGCAATACGTCAGGACAAGGGAAAAAGACAAACTTTCAGAGCTAATAAGCTCATAGCAAAAGCCCGTGTAGAAATGCCCGAGGAGGGCGCAGGAATCCCTGAGCTTGAAAAATTTCAGTCACATCTTAAAAAATACAAAATTACCGTCTACAACTACGACAAAAAAGGCCGGGATGTTTACTTTGAGGGAGGTAATGAAGATGCTAAATTTAAAATTAACTTGTTATTTCATAACGGTCATTATAACGTAATTACAAACTTAACTGCCGCGTTTGTTTGCAATTTCTTTTGTGAAGCCTGTCATATTCCCTATAGCAACAGACATGAGCATCGTTGCTCTAACAGATGCTCGTCCTGTCATACCATCTCCCCGCCCTGTAAACTAGAACACGGAGGCATCACATGCTGTTTTTGCAACCGTTTCTTCAAAAACGAGCGGTGTTTAATAGCCCATCAAGGGCAAGTTTGTAAAACTTTAAAACTCTGCCGGAACTGTAAGAAAATGATTTATCCAAAAAAACGTAAGACAGCTCACGTATGCGGAGAAGTTTATTGTAAACCCTGTGATGCGTTTAAAGACCCCGCGCATCAGTGTTTCATAAGGGTAGATAGAAGAATTCCGAAAGACCGTGATTTTTTGTTTATTTTCTTTGATTTGGAAACAAGGCAGGACGAGTCACTCCCCTCAGATCCTGATAAAAAAGTTCATAAAGTTAACCTGTGCGTTTCTCAACAGTACTGCTTTAAATGTATTAATGGGGGTGAGTGTGAAACTTGCTCGGAACGGCAAAGAGTATTTGAAAAAGAACCAGTAAAACAGTTTATGGACTATGTAATGAGTGTTAGAAAGCAGTTTAAAGATGTTTGTGTGATTGCTCACAACGGGCAAGGATTTGATTTCCAATTCATTCTACAGTACATCATGGAAAAAACTAAATTTACCCCAAACATCACTCCTCGGGGAACTAAAGCTATTTTGATTGAAGTAGCCAACGTAAGGTTTGTTGACTCACTTAGTTATTTTCCCATGTCCCTCTCTGCACTTCCTAAAGCTTTTGATCTCCCTCCCGAGAAAAAGAAAGGTTATTTTCCGCATCTTTTTAACACTGTGGCGAATCAAAATTATGTAGGTCCGATACCCGACAAAAAGTATTACTGCCCGGAATCAATGTTTGAGAAACCTCACGAAGCCTTCGAGATTTGGTACGACGAACGAGTCGCTGAAGATTACGTGTTTGATTTCAAAAAGGAAATCTTGGAGTATTGTATCTCTGACGTGGAAATCCTAGCTCAAGCGTGTATAAAATTTAGAGCCTTGCTTCTTGAACAATGTAACGTAGATCCTTTTCTCGAGGCCGTAACTATTGCCAGCGCCTGTAACTTGGCTTTTCGGCGTAACTTTCTAAAACCAAACACAATAGGTTTGATTCCTAAAAACGGTTACAGACTGACTGAAAATCAGTCAGCCGTTGCTTTACAATGGCTAAGCTGGGAAGAGGAGAAACACGGAGTAAAGATTCAACATGCGGGCCGGGGTAAAGAAGTTAAAATTAATGGAATGAAAGTTGATGGGTTTGACGGTGAGAGAATTTACGAGTTTCACGGGTGTTATTGGCACGGGTGTCCAAAATGTTTTCCTTATAACAGAGAGGCTCCTTTGAAGGAGGATCCCTCAGACAGTTTGCATCTCCGTTACGAGAGAACCAAGTCAAAAATGGCAAAATTTAATAGCTATGAAGTTGTAGAGATGTGGGAGTGTGAGTTTAATAAATTGAAGAAGGACAAAAAACTAAATCACTTGAACCAACTATCCATTCTAAACACACTTCCACTTAATCCTAGAGATTCTTTCTTTGGAGGCAGGACAGGTAATACTAAAACGTATTGTAAATGTGAAGAGGGAGAAACAATTCAATATGTAGATGTCTGTTCCCTTTATCCGTATGTAAATAAATATTGTAAGTATCCCGTGGGTCATCCTACTATTTATGTCGGAAATGAGTGCCGAGAGAGAGGCCTTGAAGTAGAGGGCTTGTTAAAATGTAAGATTCTACCTCCTTACAACTTGTATCATCCCGTACTCCCCGCAAAAATGAATAATAAATTGATGTTTGTTTTGTGTAGAACCTGTGGGGAAACATTAAACCAAGGGGAATGTTTTCATGATAGTGAGGAAAGGGCAATGGTAGGAACGTGGACCATGGATGAGATAAGGAAAGCTGTAGAAAAAGGCTACATGATTTTGGACATGTATGAGTTGTGGGAGTACGAGGTAGCCACATACGAGAAAGGGGGATTGTTTACAGATTTTATTAATAAATTTTTAAAAATCAAGCAGGAAGCTTCAGGGTATCCCGCCTGGTGTATGACAGAGGAGAATAAAGACAATTATGTTTCTGATTTCTTTGAGCGTGAGGGTATTCAAATGGAGAAAGATAAAATTGCTAAAAATGGAGGACTCAGGTCAGTAGCTAAATTAATGTTAAATTCATTCTGGGGCAAGTTTGGTCAACGAGAAAACATGACAAAAACTGAAATCGTGAGAGACTCTAAAGAATTATTCAATTCGTTAACTGAACCAGGAAAGGAAGTTAAGTTTGTTGAAGTAATTAACCAAGAGGTTTTGCTAGTTAATTGGCAGAATGTTGATGAAGCTAGTGAGGCTCTAAAAACTGTAAATGTTGTAATTGCGGCCTACACCACTGCTCACGCGAGACTTAAAATTTATGAACACTTAGAAGCTTTAGGAGGCCAAGTAATCTATTATGACACGGATTCATGTATTTATTTATACCGGGGAGGGTTGTATAAGGTTCCTACGGGGGATTATCTCGGGGAAATGACGGACGAATTGGCAAGCGAGTACGGGCCCGGCTCTTATATTGTAGAATTTGTTTCTGGGGGACCAAAGACTTACGCTTACCTTGTCTGGTCAACCAAAAAGCAAAAGTTAGAATCTGTGTGTAAAATCAAGGGCCTAACATTAAACATGAAAACCTCCGAAACATTAAACTTTGAAGCTCTAAAAAAGATGGTACTAAACGAAGCTGCTGAAATACTAGAAATTGAAGAGAATAGAATCAGGAGAACAAAGACACGAGAAGTTGTTACAGTAAGTGAAATTAAAAAGTTTAGAATTACAGGACCCAAGAGAAAATTTAATGATGATCACGACACGTTGCCTTTCGGGTTTAAAAAACAAAAACTAATGGAACCATCACACGGGTACTAAGCGTATATACCTCTAAACATCAGTTCTGTTACCTCATTCTGTTCTGAGACACGGTACTGATCGGTTGTGTTTGTGTCTTACCCTGTTTTGTCTCTTCTTGTAGAATGTCTGCTGAACATAATACATCCGCTAACCAACAGGTTTTTCTTCAACTTATACACAAAAAGAGGTTAAATGAAAATGTAAAATTTAATATTACACGCTCAGAGTTTAAGTTCTTACTTTCAGGTTCAATAAATGCACGGGAATGGCCTTTGGTGTTTTCGGAGTATATAGTAGATAAAATAACGGAGAACTCCTCACCAAACACCTACATCGGAGTATCAATAAAGCACACAGGTGCATCAGGAGACATACATTACATGCCACTAGCTAATCTAACACCGACAGTTTTTGATGATCACTTTGAAGAAATGTTTTGTAACGTTGAGAAACTATCTGGGGTTTTAAATCTTGAAGTATCACTTGTCTATATTCCTAGTTGCTACCGTCGATAAAGACGACACTTTTCCCTACGGAGCAGTGTTACTTTTGTACATACTTCTTGTGACTAGTACAGTTACATCATTCTACTCTGAGTCACGGTACTGATCAGACGTGCTTCTGCGCTGTTTTTGTCTGTAAAAACGTAATTGTGACATGGCTGCTAAATACTATACATTTAATAACAAACCGGTATTGGTTCTGTTTGATAATGAAGGAAAGCCATGGTTTAAAGCTAAAGATGTAGCGTCTGCTCTTAAGCATGTTAATTGCTGTAGTGCAATTCAGAAACATGTAGATGACAATGATAAATTAACTGTTGGAAGTTTTTCTGAGGCCCAAAAACAGGGTGTTGGACCGATTGAGAAAACAACTGTTTTCATAAACGAAGCCGGATTATGTTCTTTAATGTTAAAGTCGGCTACACCCGAAGCAAGACAGCTAGTAAGAAGTCTGTTGCCGGAGAAGTTTTACCTTACTTACACAAATATGAAAGATGAAATTTCACTTTAAATGTTAGTTTTAAAATCACAAGTTCCCACTGTATGAGTGTATGTGAGTGAATGAAGGTCACTGGCGTGGGTGACGAAAAACCCCGTAAACCTGAAAGGGAGCCTAGTAGATTGAGGAGTCTGGCCAACTCCCAGACTGCTCTTTTGAACGGGTATGTGTGAATGTGTGATGAAGGATCTAGTAGATTGAGGCGTCTGGCTAACACCCAGACTACTCCTTCGAACGAGCCGGTGTGAATGTGTGATGAAGGATCTAGTAGATTGAGGCGCCTGGCCAACACCCAGGCTACTCCTTTGAACGAGTCGGTGTGAATGAAGGATTTTGAACATTGAGAAGCCTTGCTAACGCACAGGCTACTCCTTGGAACAATCCGGTGGGACTTGTAAAAAAAAAAGTAAATAAATATAAAGCAAATAAAAAAAACTCTATCCTTTCGTTTGCTAAAAGGGAGAGGACTTTTATTTTGTACTGGGCGTCAACCAGGTAATCTGGATTGGCTCACGCACGAAATAAAGGTTGAACCTGGGTGCTCACGCACGAATGGTCTCAAACCCCATTCAAGCAAACATACACTTACCGAGGGTTTATCACAGAATACCCGGAGATCTAGACGGTAGCTGTGGAGACTCAATGGATCGAGGTTGGAAACACTGATCACAGGAGAACATCTGACTTGGAAACATTTGACCGGAGATAGATATTTGTCCCTGGTGGACAGTTTTCAGCGGACTTGGAGGTATTTTATAGCTTAAGGTTTCCATTAAAGAAAAACATACCCCAGTAAATAGTTTTAGCGGACCCGGTATTGTTTGACCGAGAAATTTAAAATGTTTGGGCAAAGTTAAATTTAGCCCCCGGTAAACAGTTTTAGCGGACTCGGTATTGTTTGGCCGAGAAATTTAAAAAGTTTGGGCAAAGTTAAATGCAGCCCTGGTAGAGTATTTTCAGTAAATTGTGACAGAATTGACGATACGTTAGATCGTCAGAGTACCTTACGGTCCCCGGCAGACAGTTTTAACGAACTTGAACATATTCAACCGAGAAAATACACAATCAACCTGCAGAACTACCCGGACTCAGACAAAAATAACAAACTCAGAGCGAAATACTGTATAATTTCTGTCCTTCTAAAGAATGCATTTTATGTTTGCTATCTTTTAATATGTACCCATGGTGTATCATTTGTGGTCAACTCCCCAATGTTGGTGTTGGTTACAATATTTGACTTGTGAATGCAGTAAAATTATTTATTGATTCTGTTTGTTGGTATATCGTAACAGTGTTTTTAAAGCAACCAACTACAAAAAAAGACAACTTTGTATTTGTTTTAACTTAAAAAATACAATACCATCACCAGCCTATTCTGCCTTAATTTAAATTCATAAACACTGGACCCTCCAGATCTAACACTTAGAATCATGATAATTGAGTTGGGACCCAAGATGGGTCCCAGCTACTAACTACTTCAGCTATAATGTTATGAAAGGGAGGCGTCTCGCCTCCCTTGGGTGTTGGTATAGCTTTTATTTTCTGCTAGTGTTTACAAGTCTTTTCTAGCTACTGTAACAGAGGTTTCTAAACAGTTAAATGCAAAGAATGCTGCCAAAAGTAATACAAATTGAACAAACCTGCTAAAATAAGCATAAAGTTCAAAATATTCCTCAACATCTTATTTAAAGACCCTAACCATACTAAACAGCTAAAAAACTCCAAGTGTTGTTCGTTCATGCAGCTGAATACCAACCAGAAACTTGACATTTTAATTCAGAACATTATTATACACCACTTGCCATTCTAATGTAGAATTGTAATATTTGATTAGTAAATGCAGTAAAAGTATATATTGATTCTGTTTGCTGGTATATTGTAATAGTGTTTTCAAGCAACTAACTACAACAAAAACACACATATGAACTCTAAAGTGTTTAATCTCTGTATTTGTTTAACTTTACAAAATACAATACCATCACCAGCCTCTTCTGCATTAGTTTAAATTAAAAAACTGTGGGTCCTGAGGGTCCAACACTTAGAATCTTTATCTGGTGTAATGTTATGAGAGTCTCGCCTCTCTTGGGTGTCGGTATAGCTTCTCTGTTAGTGTTTACAAGTATCTTCTAGCTACTGTGTCTAGAGATTTCTAAACAGTTCAATGTATACTACAAATTAGTCCTACTATCATAAATTCCAAATTTGCCTTAATGTATTACTTTACAGACCCTAACCATACTAAACAGCTAAAAAACTCCAAGTGTTGTTCTTTCATACAACTGAACACAAAGCAAAAACTTGACATTTTAATTCAGAACCTACACAATAGCAAAAAAAACTATCTGCTCATAATGTTAAAACCTCAGTTGTAACGTACTAATAATCTAATAAAAGCAGAAACATACCCCGAAATAAAAACTAAAGATCAGATTGAGCTTGATGAACCCAACGGCTATAATACTAAACTACAACAACACCTAAACAACGGCTAAAAATCAACACACCTGAACAATAATTACTTTAATTGTAAAAGCTACAACTCTGTAAATATACTCTCCAAAGGGGGATCTATCGATAAACCCCCCTTGATCTTCAGTACTTTCAACATGGATTCTCGTTGAATAATCAGTCAAAGTATCATTTATTTTGTGTTGGTTTGTAACCAGTTTTCTTGTATGTTTGTTTCAACCACATGTATTTGACAACTGTAACTAAACTAAAGAGACTGCTCAATTCTTAGGTTAACAAGGCAATCCGTACCTATGTTAGAGAAAAACACCGCAAAACTTTACCGGAGGTACAGGGGGGCGAAACGCCCCCCTTGCACTTTCATTCCCAAACAATCTTTCTTAACGAGCCCGGTCTTTATTCGCTAATTTTAACACAGAGCTAGTCTTCTTGTATTTGAGTTAGTTTCAATCACATGTATTTAATAACTGTAGCTAAACTAAAGATATTGCTAAAATCTTGGGGTTACACTAACCCACGAAAAGCAATCAGAGATCATGTTAGAGAAGGGAGGAAAGTTTCGTTCCTACCTTTGAATTATCAATCTCATATAGTATACATCAATGAGCCAGGTATTTATTCACTTAATTTAACATTAAAAACAGAAGTTAAAACTTACAACTCCCAACACCCATATGCTTCTACAGACTTAGGACTTATACCCAGTTAATGATCCAATACAAATACAGAGCCTGATGAACCCAACTGCTTCTAAACAACAGCTAAAAAGTCAACATTTTTTAACAATAATTACCTTAATTGTAGCAGCTACAACTCTGTAAAAATAGCCAGAGAGCCATTTTAGCGAAGTTCCAGTACTTTCAACACCTTCATTGGCTTATACTCTCGTTGAAGAATCAGTCAAAGTATCATTTAGTTTGTGTTGGTTTGTAACCAGTTTTCTTGTATGTTTAATATTTTTCAATCACAAGTATTTGACAGTGATATTAATGGTAAAGGTGTAGATGAGGAAGATAGGTGTAAGGCTGTAAATACACTCTCTAAAGGGGGATGTATCGATACACTCCCCTTTAACTTTCAAGATCAGTCTACCTTCATCAATGAATCTGGATTGTACTCTTTTAATTTAACATAAAAAATAGAAGCTAAAACTTTCAAATATTCTGGAAAGCTAGTAAAACAGAGCTACTCATCTCTAGTTTTCTTGTATGTGAGTGTTTTTTAAATATGTTCAGCCACGGCAATGGCATGATTTAAGAGTATCTGAGGTCTTGGACTATGTAGAGAAAACAATGCCAGGAGGAAGGTGGAGCGAAACTCTCCCACCTATCTTATAATGAATAAACCTAGTTTTTATTAATAAACCAAATATTTACACACTTAATTCAACATAACAAATAGAAGAAAACACCCTGGAGACTAACAAATAAGTAGCTCAAACTAACACAGAAGCCAAAACTTTCAAACACCCTGAAAAACTAGTAAGACAGAGCTTTCAGTCTGTCCAGTTTTGTAATGTTTCTTCTTTACAAAGTTAGCGTGGGTTAATAAGTACCAAATTGCATTTCAATTGCCCCAAAAACTCTCAAGATATTTAATTTTAAAGTATAGCTCCTTCAATTATCTTGATACTTTCCCGCCGTACAGGGTTTAAGTATTTTTTAAATCGTGGAGGATGTCAACAAGTACCTATATACCAAGTTTCAATTAAATCGGCCCAGCCGTTCTTAAGATATTGATTTTTAAAATATAGTTCCTTCAATTGTTTTGATACTACTTGCAGTACAGAGTTTAGGTTTTTTAAAGATGTAGCAGAGGTAAACAGGTACCTGTATGCCAAGTTTCATTCAAATCGGCCAAGCCGTTCTCAAGATATATAATTTTGAAAATTTGCCCCTTCATTTTTCGAGATGCAACCCGCAACATTTTAGTTAAGATTTGTCATATAGGTAGCTACCCCCCTGGAGTGCCTACACTACGTAGTAGGCAGTTTTTTGGGGTCAAAATGACCCTAGGACCCACCGTTTTTGAGATATTAACAATTTTAAGAAAATCAGACTCAATAAAGAGAAGAAGAAGAAGGAAAAAGAGAGAAGTAGTGGCGCGGAGTGGTGAAGGTGAGAGGGGAAGGTGAGGGGAGTAACATAACATGCAGAATAATACACAAGAGAGAGAAAAAGAAGAAAAAACAGAACACACAAGAGAGAAGAAGAAGAAATAAAACAGTGGATGGGTGAGGGGAAGAGGGGAGGGGAAGGTGAGAGGTGAGAAGAAGAACACGCAAGTGGTAACAGAAGTGAGCAGTAGGAGTCCCGGGAGGATGGCCGTAACATGGGTTTCTTATGGGGAACAGCTGATGTGGTGGCTTCACTCAGAGGGTCAACCACGTGACCAAAAAAAGGTGGCAATGACCTCAAAAAATTACCAGTGGTACCAACTTAAGAGAAAAAAATTACCTGTGGACAACCACAACTTAAATTATGTCACGCTAACGTGACCAAGCCCATGTATATCATGGGCAAAGGTTCAGTGTTGCCAACCCAACACTTCCCGACAAAATTTAAGATCATGGACAAAGGTTCAGTGTTGCCAACCCAACACTTCCCAAAAAGGCCATGGACACTTACATTACATGGACACTTTACATTTACTGTTCCATGTTAGGCCATCCTCCCGGGACTCCTACTGCTCACTTCTGTTACCACTTGCGTGTTCTTCTTCTCACCTCTCACCTTCCCCTCCCCTCTTCCCCTCACCCATCCACTGTTTTATTTCTTCTTCTTCTCTCTTGTGTGTTCTGTTTTTTCTTCTTTTTCTCTCTCTTGTGTATTATTCTGCATGTTATGTTACTCCCCTCACCTTCCCCTCTCACCTTCACCACTCCGCGCCACTACTTCTCTCTTTTTCCTTCTTCTTCTTCTCTTTATTGAGTCTGATTTTCTTAAAATTGTTAATATCTCAAAAACGGTGGGTCCTAGGGTCATTTTGACCCCAAATAACTGCCTACTACGTAGTGTAGGCACTCCAGGGGGGTAGCTACCTATATGAAAAATCTTAACTAAAATGTTGCGGGTTGCATCTCGAAAAATGAAGGGGCAAATTTTCAAAATTATATATCTTGAGAACGGCTTGGCCGATTTGAATGAAACTTGGCATACAGGTACCTGTTTACCTCTGCTACATCTTTAAAAAACCTAAACTCTGTACTGCAAGTAGTATCAAAACAATTGAAGGAACTATATTTTAAAAATCAATATCTTAAGAACGGCTGGGCCGATTTAATTGAAACTTGGTATATAGGTACTTGTTGACATCCTCCACGATTTAAAAAATACTTAAACCCTGTACGGCGGGAAAGTATCAAGATAATTGAAGGAGCTATACTTTAAAATTAAATATCTTGAGAGTTTTTGGGGCAATTGAAATGCAATTTGGTACTTATTAACCCACGCTAACTTTGTAAAGAAGAAACATTACAAAACTGGACAGACTGAAAGCTCTGTCTTACTAGTTTTTCAGGGTGTTTGAAAGTTTTGGCTTCTGTGTTAGTTTGAGCTACTTATTTGTTAGTCTCCAGGGTGTTTTCTTCTATTTGTTATGTTGAATTAAGTGTGTAAATATTTGGTTTATTAATAAAAACTAGGTTTATTCATTATAAGATAGGTGGGAGAGTTTCGCTCCACCTTCCTCCTGGCATTGTTTTCTCTACATAGTCCAAGACCTCAGATACTCTTAAATCATGCCATTGCCGTGGCTGAACATATTTAAAAAACACTCACATACAAGAAAACTAGAGATGAGTAGCTCTGTTTTACTAGCTTTCCAGAATATTTGAAAGTTTTAGCTTCTATTTTTTATGTTAAATTAAAAGAGTACAATCCAGATTCATTGATGAAGGTAGACTGATCTTGAAAGTTAAAGGGGAGTGTATCGATACATCCCCCTTTAGAGAGTGTATTTACAGCCTTACACCTATCTTCCTCATCTACACCTTTACCATTAATATCACTGTCAAATACTTGTGATTGAAAAATATTAAACATACAAGAAAACTGGTTACAAACCAACACAAACTAAATGATACTTTGACTGATTCTTCAACGAGAGTATAAGCCAATGAAGGTGTTGAAAGTACTGGAACTTCGCTAAAATGGCTCTCTGGCTATTTTTACAGAGTTGTAGCTGCTACAATTAAGGTAATTATTGTTAAAAAATGTTGACTTTTTAGCTGTTGTTTAGAAGCAGTTGGGTTCATCAGGCTCTGTATTTGTATTGGATCATTAACTGGGTATAAGTCCTAAGTCTGTAGAAGCATATGGGTGTTGGGAGTTGTAAGTTTTAACTTCTGTTTTTAATGTTAAATTAAGTGAATAAATACCTGGCTCATTGATGTATACTATATGAGATTGATAATTCAAAGGTAGGAACGAAACTTTCCTCCCTTCTCTAACATGATCTCTGATTGCTTTTCGTGGGTTAGTGTAACCCCAAGATTTTAGCAATATCTTTAGTTTAGCTACAGTTATTAAATACATGTGATTGAAACTAACTCAAATACAAGAAGACTAGCTCTGTGTTAAAATTAGCGAATAAAGACCGGGCTCGTTAAGAAAGATTGTTTGGGAATGAAAGTGCAAGGGGGGCGTTTCGCCCCCCTGTACCTCCGGTAAAGTTTTGCGGTGTTTTTCTCTAACATAGGTACGGATTGCCTTGTTAACCTAAGAATTGAGCAGTCTCTTTAGTTTAGTTACAGTTGTCAAATACATGTGGTTGAAACAAACATACAAGAAAACTGGTTACAAACCAACACAAAATAAATGATACTTTGACTGATTATTCAACGAGAATCCATGTTGAAAGTACTGAAGATCAAGGGGGGTTTATCGATAGATCCCCCTTTGGAGAGTATATTTACAGAGTTGTAGCTTTTACAATTAAAGTAATTATTGTTCAGGTGTGTTGATTTTTAGCCGTTGTTTAGGTGTTGTTGTAGTTTAGTATTATAGCCGTTGGGTTCATCAAGCTCAATCTGATCTTTAGTTTTTATTTCGGGGTATGTTTCTGCTTTTATTAGATTATTAGTACGTTACAACTGAGGTTTTAACATTATGAGCAGATAGTTTTTTTTGCTATTGTGTAGGTTCTGAATTAAAATGTCAAGTTTTTGCTTTGTGTTCAGTTGTATGAAAGAACAACACTTGGAGTTTTTTAGCTGTTTAGTATGGTTAGGGTCTGTAAAGTAATACATTAAGGCAAATTTGGAATTTATGATAGTAGGACTAATTTGTAGTATACATTGAACTGTTTAGAAATCTCTAGACACAGTAGCTAGAAGATACTTGTAAACACTAACAGAGAAGCTATACCGACACCCAAGAGAGGCGAGACTCTCATAACATTACACCAGATAAAGATTCTAAGTGTTGGACCCTCAGGACCCACAGTTTTTTAATTTAAACTAATGCAGAAGAGGCTGGTGATGGTATTGTATTTTGTAAAGTTAAACAAATACAGAGATTAAACACTTTAGAGTTCATATGTGTGTTTTTGTTGTAGTTAGTTGCTTGAAAACACTATTACAATATACCAGCAAACAGAATCAATATATACTTTTACTGCATTTACTAATCAAATATTACAATTCTACATTAGAATGGCAAGTGGTGTATAATAATGTTCTGAATTAAAATGTCAAGTTTCTGGTTGGTATTCAGCTGCATGAACGAACAACACTTGGAGTTTTTTAGCTGTTTAGTATGGTTAGGGTCTTTAAATAAGATGTTGAGGAATATTTTGAACTTTATGCTTATTTTAGCAGGTTTGTTCAATTTGTATTACTTTTGGCAGCATTCTTTGCATTTAACTGTTTAGAAACCTCTGTTACAGTAGCTAGAAAAGACTTGTAAACACTAGCAGAAAATAAAAGCTATACCAACACCCAAGGGAGGCGAGACGCCTCCCTTTCATAACATTATAGCTGAAGTAGTTAGTAGCTGGGACCCATCTTGGGTCCCAACTCAATTATCATGATTCTAAGTGTTAGATCTGGAGGGTCCAGTGTTTATGAATTTAAATTAAGGCAGAATAGGCTGGTGATGGTATTGTATTTTGTAAAGTTAAAACAAATACAAAGTTGTCTTTTTTTGTAGTTGGTTGCTTTAAAAACACTGTTACGATATACCAACAAACAGAATCAATAAATAATTTTACTGCATTCACAAGTCAAATATTGTAACCAACACCAACATTGGGGAGTTGACCACAAATGATACACCATGGGTACATATTAAAAGATAGCAAACATAAAATGCATTCTTTAGAAGGACAGAAATTATACAGTATTTCGCTCTGAGTTTGTTATTTTTGTCTGAGTCCGGGTAGTTCTGCAGGTTGATTGTGTATTTTCTCGGTTGAATATGTTCAAGTTCGTTAAAACTGTCTGCCGGGGACCGTAAGGTACTCTGACGATCTAACGTATCGTCAATTCTGTCACAATTTACTGAAAATACTCTACCAGGGCTGCATTTAACTTTGCCCAAACTTTTTAAATTTCTCGGCCAAACAATACCGAGTCCGCTAAAACTGTTTACCGGGGGCTAAATTTAACTTTGCCCAAACATTTTAAATTTCTCGGTCAAACAATACCGGGTCCGCTAAAACTATTTACTGGGGTATGTTTTTCTTTAATGGAAACCTTAAGCTATAAAATACCTCCAAGTCCGCTGAAAACTGTCCACCAGGGACAAATATCTATCTCCGGTCAAATGTTTCCAAGTCAGATGTTCTCCTGTGATCAGTGTTTCCAACCTCGATCCATTGAGTCTCCACAGCTACCGTCTAGATCTCCGGGTATTCTGTGATAAACCCTCGGTAAGTGTATGTTTGCTTGAATGGGGTTTGAGACCATTCGTGCGTGAGCACCCAGGTTCAACCTTTATTTCGTGCGTGAGCCAATCCAGATTACCTGGTTGACGCCCAGTACAAAATAAAAGTCCTCTCCCTTTTAGCAAACGAAAGGATAGAGTTTTTTTTATTTGCTTTATATTTATTTACTTTTTTTTTACAAGTCCCACCGGATTGTTCCAAGGAGTAGCCTGTGCGTTAGCAAGGCTTCTCAATGTTCAAAATCCTTCATTCACACCGACTCGTTCAAAGGAGTAGCCTGGGTGTTGGCCAGGCGCCTCAATCTACTAGATCCTTCATCACACATTCACACCGGCTCGTTCGAAGGAGTAGTCTGGGTGTTAGCCAGACGCCTCAATCTACTAGATCCTTCATCACACATTCACACATACCCGTTCAAAAGAGCAGTCTGGGAGTTGGCCAGACTCCTCAATCTACTAGGCTCCCTTTCAGGTTTACGGGGTTTTTCGTCACCCACGCCAGTGACCTTCATTCACTCACATACACTCATACAGTGGGAACTTGTGATTTTAAAACTAACATTTAAAGTGAAATTTCATCTTTCATATTTGTGTAAGTAAGGTAAAACTTCTCCGGCAACAGACTTTTTACTAGCTGTCTTGCTTCGGGTGTAGCCGACTTTAACATTAAAGAACATAATCCGGCTTCGTTTATGAAAACAGTTGTTTTCTCAATCGGTCCAACACCCTGTTTTTGGGCCTCAGAAAAACTTCCAACAGTTAATTTATCATTGTCATCTACATGTTTCTGAATTGCACTACAGCAATTAACATGCTTAAGAGCAGACGCTACATCTTTAGCTTTAAACCATGGCTTTCCTTCATTATCAAACAGAACCAATACCGGTTTGTTATTAAATGTATAGTATTTAGCAGCCATGTCACAATTACGTTTTTACAGACAAAAACAGCGCAGAAGCACGTCTGATCAGTACCGTGACTCAGAGTAGAATGATGTAACTGTACTAGTCACAAGAAGTATGTACAAAAGTAACACTGCTCCGTAGGGAAAAGTGTCGTCTTTATCGACGGTAGCAACTAGGAATATAGACAAGTGATACTTCAAGATTTAAAACCCCAGATAGTTTCTCAACGTTACAAAACATTTCTTCAAAGTGATCATCAAAAACTGTCGGTGTTAGATTAGCTAGTGGCATGTAATGTATGTCTCCTGATGCACCTGTGTGCTTTATTGATACTCCGATGTAGGTGTTTGGTGAGGAGTTCTCCGTTATTTTATCTACTATATACTCCGAAAACACCAAAGGCCATTCCCATGCATTTATTGAACCTGAAAGTAAGAACTTAAACTCTGAGCGTGTAATATTAAATTTTACATTTTCATTTAACCTCTTTTTGTGTATAAGTTGAAGAAAAACCTGTTGGTTAGCGGATGTATTATGTTCAGCAGACATTCTACAAGAAGAGACAAAACAGGGTAAGACACAAACACAACCGATCAGTACCGTGTCTCAGAACAGAATGAGGTAACAGAACTGATGTTTAGAGGTATATACGCTTAGTACCCGTGTGATGGTTCCATTAGTTTTTGTTTTTTAAACCCGAAAGGCAACGTGTCGTGATCATCATTAAATTTTCTCTTGGGTCCTGTAATTCTAAACTTTTTAATTTCACTTACTGTAACAACTTCTCGTGTCTTTGTTCTCCTGATTCTATTCTCTTCAATTTCTAGTATTTCAGCAGCTTCGTTTAGTACCATCTTTTTTAGAGCTTCAAAGTTTAATGTTTCGGAGGTTTTCATGTTTAATGTTAGGCCCTTGATTTTACACACAGATTCTAACTTTTGCTTTTTGGTTGACCAGACAAGGTAAGCGTAAGTCTTTGGTCCCCCAGAAACAAATTCTACAATATAAGAGCCGGGCCCGTACTCGCTTGCCAATTCGTCCGTCATTTCCCCGAGATAATCCCCCGTAGGAACCTTATACAACCCTCCCCGGTATAAATAAATACATGAATCCGTGTCATAATAGATTACTTGGCCTCCTAAAGCTTCTAAGTGTTCATAAAGTTTAAGTCTCGCGTGAGCAGTGGTGTAGGCCGCAATTACAACATTTACAGTTTTTAGAGCCTCACTAGCTTCATCAACATTCTGCCAATTAACTAGCAAAACCTCTTGGTTAATTACTTCAACAAACTTAACTTCCTTTCCTGGTTGAGTTAACGAATTGAATAATTCTTTAGAGTCTCTCACGATTTCAGTTTTTGTCATGTTTTCTCGTTGACCAAACTTGCCCCAGAATGAATTTAACATTAATTTAGCTACTGACCTGAGTCCTCCATTTTTAGCAATTTTATCTTTCTCCATTTGAATACCCTCACGCTCAAAGAAATCAGAAACATAATTGTCTTTATTCTCCTCTGTCATACACCAGGCGGGATACCCTGAAGCTTCCTGCTTGATTTTTAAAAATGTATTAATAAAATCTGTAAACAATCCCCCTTTCTCGTATGTGGCTACCTCGTACTCCCACAACTCATACATGTCCAAAATCATGTAGCCTTTTTCTACAGCTTTCCTTATCTCATCCATGGTCCACGTTCCTACCATTGCCCTTTCCTCACTATCATGAAAACATTCCCCTTGGTTTAATGTTTCCCCACAGGTTCTACACAAAACAAACATCAATTTATTATTCATTTTTGCGGGGAGTACGGGATGATACAAGTTGTAAGGAGGTAGAATCTTACATTTTAACAAGCCCTCTACTTCAAGGCCTCTCTCTCGGCACTCATTTCCGACATAAATAGTAGGATGACCCACGGGATACTTACAATATTTATTTACATACGGATAAAGGGAACAGACATCTACATATTGAATTGTTTCTCCCTCTTCACATTTACAATACGTTTTAGTATTACCTGTCCTGCCTCCAAAGAAAGAATCTCTAGGATTAAGTGGAAGTGTGTTTAGAATGGATAGTTGGTTCAAGTGATTTAGTTTTTTGTCCTTCTTCAATTTATTAAACTCACACTCCCACATCTCTACAACTTCATAGCTATTAAATTTTGCCATTTTTGACTTGGTTCTCTCGTAACGGAGATGCAAACTGTCTGAGGGATCCTCCTTCAAAGGAGCCTCTCTGTTATAAGGAAAACATTTTGGACACCCGTGCCAATAACACCCGTGAAACTCGTAAATTCTCTCACCGTCAAACCCATCAACTTTCATTCCATTAATTTTAACTTCTTTACCCCGGCCCGCATGTTGAATCTTTACTCCGTGTTTCTCCTCTTCCCAGCTTAGCCATTGTAAAGCAACGGCTGACTGATTTTCAGTCAGTCTGTAACCGTTTTTAGGAATCAAACCTATTGTGTTTGGTTTTAGAAAGTTACGCCGAAAAGCCAAGTTACAGGCGCTGGCAATAGTTACGGCCTCGAGAAAAGGATCTACGTTACATTGTTCAAGAAGCAAGGCTCTAAATTTTATACACGCTTGAGCTAGGATTTCCACGTCAGAGATACAATACTCCAAGATTTCCTTTTTGAAATCAAACACGTAATCTTCAGCGACTCGTTCGTCGTACCAAATCTCGAAGGCTTCGTGAGGTTTCTCAAACATTGATTCCGGGCAGTAATACTTTTTGTCGGGTATCGGACCTACATAATTTTGATTCGCCACAGTGTTAAAAAGATGCGGAAAATAACCTTTCTTTTTCTCGGGAGGGAGATCAAAAGCTTTAGGAAGTGCAGAGAGGGACATGGGAAAATAACTAAGTGAGTCAACAAACCTTACGTTGGCTACTTCAATCAAAATAGCTTTAGTTCCCCGAGGAGTGATGTTTGGGGTAAATTTAGTTTTTTCCATGATGTACTGTAGAATGAATTGGAAATCAAATCCTTGCCCGTTGTGAGCAATCACACAAACATCTTTAAACTGCTTTCTAACACTCATTACATAGTCCATAAACTGTTTTACTGGTTCTTTTTCAAATACTCTTTGCCGTTCCGAGCAAGTTTCACACTCACCCCCATTAATACATTTAAAGCAGTACTGTTGAGAAACGCACAGGTTAACTTTATGAACTTTTTTATCAGGATCTGAGGGGAGTGACTCGTCCTGCCTTGTTTCCAAATCAAAGAAAATAAACAAAAAATCACGGTCTTTCGGAATTCTTCTATCTACCCTTATGAAACACTGATGCGCGGGGTCTTTAAACGCATCACAGGGTTTACAATAAACTTCTCCGCATACGTGAGCTGTCTTACGTTTTTTTGGATAAATCATTTTCTTACAGTTCCGGCAGAGTTTTAAAGTTTTACAAACTTGCCCTTGATGGGCTATTAAACACCGCTCGTTTTTGAAGAAACGGTTGCAAAAACAGCATGTGATGCCTCCGTGTTCTAGTTTACAGGGCGGGGAGATGGTATGACAGGACGAGCATCTGTTAGAGCAACGATGCTCATGTCTGTTGCTATAGGGAATATGACAGGCTTCACAAAAGAAATTGCAAACAAACGCGGCAGTTAAGTTTGTAATTACGTTATAATGACCGTTATGAAATAACAAGTTAATTTTAAATTTAGCATCTTCATTACCTCCCTCAAAGTAAACATCCCGGCCTTTTTTGTCGTAGTTGTAGACGGTAATTTTGTATTTTTTAAGATGTGACTGAAATTTTTCAAGCTCAGGGATTCCTGCGCCCTCCTCGGGCATTTCTACACGGGCTTTTGCTATGAGCTTATTAGCTCTGAAAGTTTGTCTTTTTCCCTTGTCCTGACGTATTGCTTTGTACTGAGGATCATTTTTTTCAAGTGCTTTGCCTACTACCAACGCTCTAGCCAAACATAAATTGTCTTTATTATTAATTACTACAATACCCCGTCTCGCTTTAGATTCTTCATCAAAGGTATTGTAAAAGTCAGGTCTTGCCCTTCCTTTACCTGCGGGGACATTTACCTTCGTAACGTCAATTCTAAAAGTGTCGCTAGAGGTTAAAGATTCAGAGTTACTTTGAATTATGCCTCCAAAAATATCCCAGAGAACATCACCACTAACTTCAGAGACAGGTCTCAAAGATACGTACCCCGGCTCAGCACTTTTTAAACTTATAGATTGTAATTTAAACCCGAGATAGTCGGTGGGTACAGCGTTGGCTTTAGCCTTTTCAACAATTTGATTAAAACCTTTACGAATCCAATCAAACTCAGAGATACCTCTTGGCGGTTTAGTGAATTTGAAAACAGTTTCCAACCCGTACAACCTGAAGTGTTTAACATAGGTTTCAGAGGTACCAATTACATTTACTGGGTTTTGAGAGCTCTTTTTAGAAACATCCATCTTTTAACAGAGAATTAAATACTGAAAAAAGCTAAACTGTGCTAACGCTTAAAAGAGCAAATACACCAGCCAGAGCCAAGCTCACACCAATATAACTGAATTAATAGCGCAGAATCAACAAGACGATAATAATAATTTGTGCAAGAGAACACTTAACGATTACGCAGAAGCAGCATAAAACACGTCTGATCAGTGTGACGACTGAAGCAGATTGAGGTAATAGAGTCTATGTTTAGAGTTATATAGTACGTAGGAGAGCACTGTACATATGTATAACTACACATGTCAAAAAAACACTAACACCCAAACTACACAAGTCAAAGCAGAGCTACAAGTTATGATTACAGTTAAGGTAATAGAGGTAGCAAACAATACTCTAACTGAGAACTGTTCTAACCAAAACTGTATTAAGGAACAAGACTAGAAAGTGAGATTAATGGTGTAAGGATATGTTAGTCAGGTCTAACCAGGTAAAACAATTAAATACAGCACTATTCTAGCCAAGTTACTAAACACGCAAGATTACTACAATACAAGAAAACTAAAATCATTATAATCAAATGTAATAATTATATTTGCCAAGTGCAAAATCAACGACCGGAGTAGCGCATGGACCTCTGACCAGTGCAAATGCAAGGGGCAGAGTGAAGTTGACTCTTGAGAATAAAAAGCGCTAAAAGTCTCGACCAATCACGGCACAGAACGCTAATTACAACCAATAGAATGCATTTTTATTATAACCAATTACAGAGCAGTATTTTAACTAGTTACAACGAGTTTGCTGACAGGGACTTGTTGCGGATGTTGTGGTTAGATACGCAGAAGGAAGTGAAATTAGATTAGCAGGAGGGAGTGAAGGATGTGGAGGTTAGATGTACAGAAGGCTAGATGATTAACAACAGAAGGACACGAGGGTCAAATATGTAGAAGTAAACGTAGGTCAAATAATTACCATAGAAGGCTAGATGGTTTACAACAGAAGGACACGAGGGATACATAATTACCATAGAAGGCTAGATGGTTTACAACAGAAGGACACGAGGGATACATAATTACCACAGAAGGCTAGATGGTTTACAACAGAAGGACACGAGGGATACATAATTACCATAGAAGGCTAGATGGTTTACAACAGAAGGACACGAGGGATACATAATTACCACAGAGGGCTAGATGGTTTACAACAGAAGGACACGAGGGCTAAATAATTAACCATAAAGGCATGCAAGAAATAGATAGTTGCCAAAGAGGGTAGCAGAAGATAGATAGTTGCCAAAGAGGGTAGCAGAAGAGCCGCAGAGGGTAGTAATTATACCCCAATTCTATTCTCCATAAGAGTCCGTGTTATTCTATTCCCCCATAAGAGTCCATGTTAATCTATTCTCCATAAGAGTCCATGTTATTCTATTCTCCATAAGACCAATGTTGGGGCTCAAGCGCGCGGCCTTACTACTTGCACAATTTGGTATTTTAATCATTGTCCTACGTCAATTGGTTACTGAGATTTTGAAAGTGCTAAACACAGTACGTTGTCCAATCTTATTCTTATGGAGGATAAGAAAAATGCTATATTTCGCTTATTTATCAACTTATCCTGACGAAACCTGGTATATTGCTTCATTTCACTGTGGTCTATTGATATTTGCACAAAAACCCATTTTTTGGCTGGTAGTTCCCGTAGCAGCAAACCTGCAAACTCAGCCCCATGTTATTCTTATGGAGAATAAGTAACGTGTTATCTCCTTTAATTATGAACATAAATTAATAGAACTTGGTATGTGGCTTTACCTAGTTGAGTTATATTTATATTTGTATAAAAACCCATTTTTAGTGTTCCTTATTTCAGCAAACCTGCATACTCATCCGCCATGTTATTCTTATGGAGAATAATTAAAATGTCATAAATCGTTTATTTATGAATGTATATTGATGAAACTTGGTATGTGGCTTTGTGTGGTATTAAGATCAATTAATATGCATTTGAAATCGCTGAGCATGCAGGTTTGCTGCTACGGGGGTATTAATCCTTATGTATAAATCGCTAAAATGAATTATTTAGACAGTTCGTCTGAGACTTCCACTGGACCGATTACATGCAGTTTGTACTAAAAACATATAATTTGTCCTAAATTTGCAGGTTTAATAATTTGTTATTTGATTATTTGGTCGATAAATAGATTAAAAACATGAATTAAAAATCTCCTGTATCATTTAACATGGCGTAACATTTCACTCTTTTGGTCAGATCGTCTGAGATTTATTCTCAGTTGATTTGCATGTGGTATTTTTTTCTAAATTAAAGAGATTGTTCCCTATATGTACAGATTTTGTTTGTGTTTTGATATGTGTCTTTAAATAGTTACAAAACTATTAAAATTCTCTTATGACATCAACATGGGGTAAAATTTAACTATTTTCTAGATTTTCGGACTGTTCGTTTGATACTTTTACTAAGTAGATTTGTACTCTTAACGGATATAACATGGGGTAAAATTTTACGTTTTTACACAGGTCTTTGCACAGTTTATCCGAGACTTCTTGAAGATCGGTGTACATGCGGTTTGTACTTCATGAAAGTTAAATATTTCTATACTTGCAGATCTACCCTACCATTATGAAATTTTTTTCTCTGTAAATTATAAAAATTGCAATTAAAAATAGACAAAAAAGACCTATCAGCCGCTTAAGACAACACTTATTTATTAGTCTGAAAACTGTTACAAGACTGGGCTTCTTAAATATGCGGTTTTAGTAAATCTTTAATGGCCAATACCTAATAATGAACAATACCATCATGGTTTTAGTGTACAAAAGAGTGACAAGTTAAAACTATATTTCTTGAGTCTTGCACGGAGCTTTGCTCGGTTTCGATCAATGGGCGCTCTAGTTAATAATTAAGGTGTAGTAAAGTTAGAAAATACTATGTGGTAAGTGGTTTAAATATCAACTATAATTTATTAGTGGGGCAGATAGGTGAAAGTGATTTGCGGACTTTCTTAGGAAAACCAAAGATTTGTCTCGAGGTTCATTTTAATACTCAAAAGAGATATGGATATTTGGGTACTTTATCAAACCATCCGAAAAGATATTGCAAAAAGGGCTTTGTATCCATAAAGATTTTTTATTTGAAAAGTATAATAAAAATAAAACCAATTTTCTACCATTAATGATAAGATAAAACTATATTTTTTATGAAATAGTGTCACTAAGCTCTAATTATCCTAATAATACAGTTAATCTGAGGCCATTCAAATTGAGTGTGTTGTATGTAAAAACCAAAGTAGCTCAAGAGTACTTTACTCATTGAATTCAATGGTAAGAAAACCCTCTCACTTTCCAAGTGTGAAGATATTAAAACCATCCCACGTTTTACCTTGAATTGAAAAAGTAGGTAATCTCTGAACGATCTTCACAATGAATGACGGCGAGTTAAAGGAGAACGGACGACGTGGGAGACGCAACTAGATGTTCAATTACCAGAGACAATACAGACAGTTGATACCTAGAGCTGTGGGTACAATAACACGTGGGTACGGAGCAACACGGGAGGCGTAAAGATGCATAACTCTCTGAGGGCAGTGATGTGTTTCAATTTGTCATAAGTGTGACTCACAGTTGATGTCAGCGTCGCATAATTTTGACCGGCGTCTTTTTATGGACTTTATTCAGAATTTATCTGATTGAACTTTCTCCTTTATTCCTGACTTTCAGAGAAAGAAGAGGTGTGAGTAGGTACTCTATAAATCAGTAGGTGAGTCTCGATCGGTTTTTGTTTTGGACCCAGGAGCAGATGACAAGCGATTAGGAGAATTTAAAAAATACGAAAAGTTCACGATTGACCATTCCGTTCATTCTGTTCATTCTGTAAATTTTCAATATACACTGTTGCCTAATTTACAATGTACTAATTGAGTAATTTACACTGTTGTATAGAACAAGTTTGTCTTTAACACAAATAATGGGTATTATTGGCTATTTAAATTGAGGAGGCTTAAGCAATCTATTTGAAATTTCACTTCAGGCATAACTCGTTCCTTTGAAATTGGTCATTTGAATGTAATAAAGTGTTTGACTACAGCAGACAAAACGGCACGTGAAAATTTAACTACTATTCTTAAACCACTAAAGCTTCGAAGCTAATCTTCCTAATTGCTACTATATCTGACTAGTGTTAGACGTTTACGTTGTTCATATTTGTTACTTAAAACAAGACGTCGTTCTAAAAACTCATCATACAGTGTTTAAACGGCACTAAGTTAAAAAAAGCCCTATACATTCTTCATTGCATGGGTAACTTTAACCAATTGCAATGCATAAGTATTTGTTTATTGCGAAAAGTACTAAACGCTTCATGCTCCTAGTGCCAATCTGCTACTAACAACATATGTTAACACATGTAAACAACACACTCTTCCCGGGCCATTGGTGGTGTTGTAATTGGGAAGTTCAACTGTTCGCCCCCTGCTGAGCCTACTGGCTCGTAAACCTTCATCAAACACAAACTTTACGAGGGAAACGCGGGGGACCGATGGTCTATGATTTATATCAAATGCTAACGAATGATCTTTGAAGTATGATGATCTCTTGTGATAAATGCCACCTTTGTGAATAGGAAGGCAAAGGCATTGGAATCTTGTCAAGTGTTGTAATTCTAACCCGTTGGCCTCTAAAGAGAAGAAGGTACAGTAGTATGACCAATGACATACGACTCAAGAGTGGTAGTTTTATTGCACAGGGAAAACCGTAAGACTTAACATTATGACTGTTCATCATGAAAGATATATAATATTGTTGTTAAAGTTCTGCTTTAACAACTGTTCTGCAACGCTGGTTTATCAGGCATTGCATAGAGTATAAAAGTAATACTAAAATAACATCTGACAGACCTTCACATATATCCTGTGTTTTGCATGGATAGTTTTTACCATTGGAGTTAACATAGTTTATAAAATCAATTGAATATAGTAATTAATTATTTTTTTTATTTTACAAAAAGCTAAACATAAAAATGTTTGCATGATTTACCATAGTTTATCCTCACAGGTTGAAATTGTTACCGGGTGCTTTTTTCAGTGTTAAAATGTAAAAAAATGCAACCGAGTGAG
Source organism: Allygus modestus (assembly GCA_963675035.1). NCBI lineage: Eukaryota > Metazoa > Arthropoda > Insecta > Hemiptera > Cicadellidae > Allygus > Allygus modestus. The sequence continues at coordinate 24,603,320 of OY776115.1, forward strand.
GTAGCGATTATTGCACCTCACATTCTTGGGTTTCATCCCAGGCCGGCCATTCCCTGAGAAGAGTTTGCACAGTTTCTCATCTCATTTAGGCAAATGCCGTAATGGTTCCTTAAAAGGGCCGTACCCCGCCAGGAAGGGAAAGATAGGACTCAGGCCTACCTTACCTGGTTTAAATATTTCCTCATAAATTTAATATTTTGTTTTGTAAATTCTAATACATGTTTAAACATTTTATCGGAATAAATATTATTATTATTATTTTTCTTGGAGGTAAACACACGTTATTTGCATAGCTATTCTGAAAAAATCCAGTATTTTAAACGTCGTAAACATATCTCGATGGCCAAACTAAAATCTGCTAGTATTTCCACTTTCATTTCCCCATACAAATTAATTCGAAGTGGTAACCTACGTTTACTAAACTCATAAAACCAGAAGGCACTCGCGACTGGAACCGGAGTCGAAGAAGGTCAACGATAAAACTCTCCAGTTATTAGGACGAGCGCCCGGCCATCCACGGGTAATACCCATACACCACGAGTATGATAACGCGTGCGTTGCCGGGAAATGTGAGACGGTCGGTGATAACGAATTGGTGATAGCGGGAGAGGAGCGCCACGGGTGGTCAGAATGTGGAAATTGCAATCTGCGCGGCCAAACGGAACGCCAACACTCGTTTCTGATTTGACGCGGAATAATTTTAAGGTCATTTAATTAGCTGAGTGTTTTTTATCCGTCGTATAAACATACTCCGGGACTCCTCGCCTGTTTCGAGATAGCATAACAGTTCCCATTCATGGAGTCGTAAGGCTGTCAGGACCTCGCGGGAGTGCGATGTGAATATTGTTGTTGGGCTGCTGAGCTGCTGTGGCTAGGAATACCTTCGAAAGGTAGGAGGAAGGTATCAAAATGTAATGAGTTGCACAGTTTTAGAAAATTAGTGGAAGGTTACCTTAAACATCCTCAGTTTAGAGATTAATAATCTTCAGGACTATACAAAATATGAGTTCGATTGGTATAAGGGGCCAGAATGAAGTCAGACACACAAACTTGATCATCTAGATATTTATACACTTTTTAAACACTTGTTTTAACAAATACAACGTCTGTTAACGTTTGAAAAACTCTCGGCTTACGATCTTGCAGTGCACATATTGAAATTTGGATGCATATTTGTACACGCCTACCAACACCAACTACCAACACTCCAACTTTTAAGCCTCCAATTAGTTTGAGTGCCTATCGTTTAGTAAGAACATACATAAATTACAATTGGAGTCTTGAGTGTGTAACAGTATAATAAAATAACTTAGGCCTACGCACAAAATTAAAACTTAAACGCAACATATACAAAGAAATGGTTATATTCAACAATTATCTTCTAAGGTTATTTATCCTTTTAGGAGCGAAGGCTATTTTTTTGAAAAAATACCATTTTCTAACGGTTTGCGTATTTTCACAGATCCCTAGAACAGATAAAGTTCAAGCGCAACACTAAATACTTTCTGAAATATGAAACCTACAGGAGCTTTTTACTTCAAATATATTTTCATTAATGGTGCATTCTTAATTTTGAAGAGTGGTTGTCAAGATTCTAGTGGTCTCGGTCGTTCCGGGTTCCCATCAAGAGTTTAGCTGTTGTGTTACGTCACAGAAAACTATTGCACAAGTGTTTTAGTTTTCGGTGGTTACGCGCACGATTCTTCACCATCTCAGCAATTACCATTATGGATCTTTTGTTGAAGTAGTTAATCATAATACACCATGTGTTACGTTAAATTATACAGAACACTTTTAGATGCTTCATTCTTTAGAGTAACATGTTATCTGCATTTCAACGTTTTATTTATACAAGAATACAAATATACTAGTATATAATAACCTTGGTTATATGAGTACTAAGCTTTTAGCTTCACAGAAGGGGCGAAAGGTTTCGTCCGATCCGAATTAAAGCGAAGTGGGAGTCGAGAGTAAAATTCTCCACGAGGATTTTCTGAATTAATAAGTTGACCGGAAAGGCTCGTCGTGGGAGACAGTTAATGTCGGCAGATTCAATTACAAAGCCGCCAAGTGTCAGGGCTTGTGAGAAGAGAACTCATGTCTTCTTCAGACTGGGCCTGACCCTGGCCGGGTCAGGAGAGCTCATGTTCGGCTGAGGACGCACGGAGGGCAGAATGAACGTTGTAAAGATTGGGGGGTCTTAAACTAGCCTGGGTCTGTGAACACTTGAAAATAAAAATAAATTTCATAATTTCATCTACTTCAAAGATTAACTACATTTTTATTAATCCAACTTTTGTTTAACTTTAAAACTGCAATTAATTGAGTCATAATACCTTTGTTTCTTGAATAAAAGTGCTCTTAATAATCAACTTGGGTATTTATAATACATTATTGACATTAGTTATTAAATATAAACTAGAATTAACGACCATGCGCAGATTGCTCATTGTAAAACCTGCTTTGAGTTAGTTAAACTTGTCACTGTTAGATGGTTCCAGCAGAACTTTGACAGTAAATAAGTAAACAGGATAAATAAAATAAGTCTTACAACACTAGAAGTATATTTACACTTATACTGTACTTACATACAAGACGGTAAAATATACACAAACAATGGTACAAGGCGATCGATTTCAAGTAGTTACACCGGTCATCATCAGGCCCAATCAGAGAATGACAGAAACAAGATGGCGAAGAGCTTATATACTGTTGGCTACCGGAAGTTCCGGAAACAAGTTGCAATAAGTACCACCAGAGTCAAAGTTGACCCGTTCATTGATCAATTTATCTCTATCCTTACAGTTTGTCCTTAAAAATAAATTCTTATAAATTCTTCCCATGCATTCATTACATTTCCTTTCTTAAAAATATGAACGATATTCAAACAGTCTTCAATTGTTCCCAATGAGTGGCTATTTTCCAGGAAGTGTTTTGCGACAATCAATCTTTCTGGTTTTCGGTTCTTCCATGCTGAAACATGATTCTTGTATATTTTTAAAAAATTAACAGTTTGACCAACATAAATTTATCACAATCATTACAACTGATTTTATATCACACCGGGTTTATCAAACTTATCACAATCTTCTATGTTTGGATGCAGAATTTTATTCATGGTATTTTGTGTCTTTAAGGCTACGGATACTCCATACTTCTTAAATCGATTTACAGTATTCTGTGTTTTGTCGCTAGTGAAGTTAAATGCAACGTATCTCGAACTCTCCTTCCCCCGTTTGTTGCTCAGAGTTGTAATATTTCGCAGCCGTTCTTGGTTCTTCATCTTCTTCAATATCTTCGCCCCCCTGATATTTGTTTGATTCTACCTTTCACATTACATGTGGACATTGCAACTTAACTCCCCGCCCCAAAGTTTGAGGACTCAGGGTAATACTGAATGTTTGTCTCGACCCCAGCAGTGTTCCCAACCGTCCCAACGCACGCCCAGGAACCATTCCAAATTCCCAAAAGTAGTCCCATTACTGTGGGGCACACCGGGTAAAATATCCGCCCCGGTTAAGATATTAGGGGCTGACATTTTAAGGGGCAATTTCTTTTAATGACCGGAGCCCCGCTGCGACGAATATTACGGACTCTTATTTCAATAACTCTCCGCCACCTTAGTAAACTGCTTTGTTGTATTTCCAGCCAAATGTTTACGAGCCAGATAAAGCGTTGGGTCACAGTTTGCCTTTGGTCTCGGTCTGCTGCTAATTTGGAAAAGTTGGAGTTATTACAGCCTAATCGCATGGCTGTAATACGCATACATTTTCATAGTTAGTTTGTTATCATCAGATATGATCTGACAAAGTGAATTGGCTAATTATTTATAAATATCCTAATAATTTCACACCATACATCATGATTAAAATACAATAAAAAATTATCCATTCTCTTTGTCGTTCTAAACCACATTTAGGTTAACAAAACCTTAAAACTGACTCTCAGAGAGAAACTGAGGGACTCAAAGGTATTCTTAAACCACTAAGTTTTAATTTGATCAAATAAAATAAGATTAAACAATCAACGAATTAATTAAACTAACACGTTAGTATATTTAATCCAACCGTACCATAGTATGATTTAATTGTTTTAAATTGTAGGTTATTTTCAATTAGTACACATGATTGATACTCAATTGGTAAATCATAATTTTAAACTGAATTCACATGATTATTTTTATGATACGCCAAAGTATATATAAATCGGGAATATTAGAGAAAAATAAATAAGTAGTCATGGATTGAATTTTTTCAGTTGTTCGTTATAGTATTTAAAACAGCTAGGACATTTTCCAACTCCTAAAAACCTGGATATATACTGTCTAATCTTATATATTAATAGGCTAAGGTGATTTTTGTTAAGAGAACTCCTCCGTTATTTCTAAACGATTTTAACTATTGACATACCAAAATATTCGTCCTGATTCTATTTGCGCATAACGGTTTTCATTTCTCGATATTTTCAAACTTAGAGGGAATGGACCGCCCTCAAAGTTCTTTGCCAATAAAATTAACATGGGGAATACTATTATGTAAATTGCAACTATTAATACATTATGGGAAGGTTATTAGCAATACCAGATGTTACAGGCAAGGAATGTATTTATATTTATCCATATATATATATATAAATTGTTCTACTTGCTTTGGGCAGTGAATATTATACCCCTTGGTCTGGCACTGCTCCAACGTAGTTTTACAGCTTACTCAGCCTCAGCCTCAGGGTGCGGAACACTTGAACACATAAGCCCTTGCAATATGGTATTTTAAAGCTCAGTCTGTCGAGGAAGTCATTGAGATCATAAGGATGTGTTTATAACGTGTTTTAAACCCACCATTAAAAGTTTCAACAAACTGCATGAGTTATTGAGCAGATATTTGGAAGAAGATGGGTCCATCCCAAACAACAGTTAAGGGCTTATTCCCCGTTCCAGTGAGGCTCGGCCCTAATGACCTTCAAAATGGCCATGTTAATCATATTAATACTTACTAAACCGATTGAACAAACCTTTCGTAGAAAGACAGCAGACGGTACACCAAAACCAGAAACAGGCCAATACAGGCCGTATGTCCTTTGGGACTCATCTGCTCCGTTGGCGTTTAACATTTTTATTTAAACATCACTGACACATAATACATCAGAATAGAACCTTTGCCTACTCATGTTCACAAAATGCTTTAGTGCTCTCCAAATGATGGAACTATCGAATTTATAGCTAAAGAAATGAGTATAAGGCCTCATCCTTGGAAAAATATAGTTTTGTATAGAAAATTGATAAAAAAACTAACATTTGGGTTAGGCCTCAGCTTTTTAAATAAAAACAAGAAAATCATAACAGCTATTCAAAAATAACCGATCAATTATGAAATAGCACTTACTTGGTAAAGTTTCCCTTGATTTTTGGGAGAATTAGAATAAATGTATACATAACATTAATTTGTACATGATTTTTGCTAAATAAGGTTATGTATAAATTGCTAGGACCTTTCAAATTAAGATTGAATATAAAGCAGACATGTCCAAAATGAAATGAAACTAGAAAATAAGCAAAACAATTGTGGTTGCCTTGGAGAGGAACCATGCAGATAAGTACTCTAGGCATTTTGAACAAGCTGACTGGATTTTGGAGCAAAGCTCGATCCCCCAATGTGCTTTGACAAATGTAACTAACTTCTCAAACATAACATTGCATAGTGATCGCGAGCGAAGCCGCAACGGGATACGTATTCAATGAACCTTAAAATTTGCATTTTAAATTTTACTCAATAAAACACCAAAAAATATCAACACATTTTACTACTGCATACACCAATTGTAAATTAACTTCAAGGCATATAACTATGGCCTGTTACCTATGTGACGAGAAGAGTCTATAGAAAAAAAATAGTTCAATGTGGACTCAAATCACAGTGAAAATATGGACTTATTGAATTAATACAATATAATGCCTACTTATTAGTTACACTGTGGTAAGGACTTTTGGTTGTAAATGTAAAACAAGTTTTATTTACGTACGATGGATGATACACCTTGTTTTTTAAGTATCTCAATTTAATTAATGATTATTAAGTAATCATATTTTCATTTTGTTTAAGTGATTATTGCGGACATCTTCCATCACTGATTACTAAAACAAGTTTCATGACGTGTCTAATGCCGTCTTCAGGCGAGATAAATACCTAGAACATAACAAAATTACACAAAATATTAAAGGCACAATCCAGACAAGGCCGTAAAAACACATAACTTTATCTTGAATATCTATCAATTTAAAAATAAGTGAACGTGTTAATAAACATTTTAAATATATTAAACATTGAGTTTTAGTAGGCTTGACAAGAAAAAAACAAATATGTTAGTTGCAGAGTAACAGACAACACGCAAGACGACAACCGTGGATCAGAAACTGTTATATAACTTGCACTGAGATGGCCACATCCAAGCCTTACACTATGTTGGTGTGGCATGAACTTTCAGAAACTCTGAGAGAAAGTAAAGGAATTCGCTAAATTGATTTCAACGTTTTCTTGTTAAATAACCAAATATGTAGATAACTAAAAATGTAGTTGGAGCTGTCTAAAGACCTAGTATACTTTTTGAAGAAATCTTTGTAATTCCCGTTATAAGTAGGAGCTATAGAAGGCCAACGTTATAGTGTTTAAATACAGTAATACCCTATTTATCTGAATATGAATTTATGATTTTACTGATTTTTTGAAGATCAACTAATGTAGTCAGAATGAATAATCGTCACGCATTAGTCTATCCGATCCGGACTTCATTAATGAAATATTTTCGTTCATCTACCTGATTGAAGTGTTTTCTTTCAGTAGTGATAAACTTAACAAACATTAATAGAATACATTACAATTTGCGTTTAACTAAATATTTGTAAGCAAGCCTAAATTTAAAGTAAAAAGTTAAACAATTATTCATGTTGTTATCTCTTAAAGATTTTGTACAATACATTTCAATAACTGCTTAAAATACTATTATGAGTATTCAATAACCCTAGCTTTTAGGCCTAGATTTTCCTTAGTGAATTTCCTGCAGCTTAGGTTAGGCAACGAAACTTGACATCATGTAGTCTCAAGGTTTGTTAACAAACGGTTAGGGAGACAGAGAAGTAAGTAAAAGTAACTAATTTTTTTTAACAAACTTTTTTAAATTACTCAAGCCAAAGGAGGCAGGCCAATTATTTAACATATAAATGTGGGTTGGATAAACTCAGATGGAATAATATTTTTTTTACAGTTAGACAGTATAAATTGCATTTCCAACGGTAAAAATCCAAAGTATTACCAGTAAAAGTTATCGGTGCTTTGCCAATTAAAGCTGTACTAGTAAAGGCTTCTTTGCAATAAGTTCACTATGCTTAAACTACTACCACAGTGTCACGAAAACGGTATGTTTACTTCACAATAAAGTTAACTATATTTTCTCGACGGTTCGTCATAAATTTATCGAAGAAGCGTTTTCTGTGGATTTTAACTGATTTTGAATTATGGATGGTTTCAGAGAGGATATTGAGAAGCAATGTCAGAGACTATGAACAGAGTCTCCATTTCGCCTGTCCTGTTGAAAACACTTTTAAGATTCCACAGAGCTCGGAAAAAGATATATCTTCATGCATATTGCACAAGAGATCCGATGAAGCTATATTGAAGCTAAAAAAATTAACTAGGGTTTTTTTTACTCAAGGATTCTGATTTAACCACGGATTTCCAAGATTTTTTATGGAAAGACAATTTTAAGTGGAAGGTAATGTCAAAAATACCATTTACTTTGAGTTTTATGTTTTACAAATCTGATTTTAACTTTAAAAAAGTCTAGTAGCTGACGAAACCATAATAGTCAAACCATTATAACCAAAAAACCAAACGGTATAAACCATTAGTTACGAAAAAAATCAATCCATGGAATAGTAGAAGTGGAGTGAGGATGGTTTGTAAGCATAAGGATATACAGTAGACATCGTGTGTTACTTCCTGTGTTATAGTTTATGCGGGCACGGCCGCGAAATCAGCTAGTCAACATAGTCAATACTTGACTGATCGTATTCTTCTACCTACTTTAATCATCGCCAATCACGTTATCCCAGCTCGCATTCGCAGTTCCCCGTCTAGAACCTCCGTCCGGCAGTTACCTGTCATGACACGCGGAATCGCGTCCCCCCGCCAGCGCGGCACGGAACCGCCACAGAGTAACAACACTACATAACATCGCGGGCTGTATTACACCCATACTCTGTGGCGGGCTACTTGCTGTACATGCTTACACTTAATTACACGGGTCGCTCGTAACTTGCGGACAATTACATATTTTCACTCCATACGCCGTCCGTTAATTGTGTATGTTATGGAGCGGCCCTGAGCCGAGAATGAGGAGTGTGCTGTAAAGAAGGCTAAGTAGCGTGTACCTCGTTGGACTGGTATTATATTTGTTTGGAATTTTCCTGAGATCGTTGCGCATGGATAATGTGCATAATGTTGTAAATAAGAAGATATCGTAATGCGTGCTGTCCTATATTATTCTGCTAATGGGTCCGATTTTGCTTCAGTGTATTTTTTAAGTTTGGTCAAACATAAGACCAAAACATCAGACCACATTGAATTATATCTATTATATGCTACGGAACATTTTGAAACCTAACCTTTTAGTTATTTTCACAACACAATTAAACAACCGCAGTGTAACGAATCACCCCAATCGGTAGTTTTGCTGAGCAATAAACCTTGTATACTTCCATCCTAAAGAGCACATAGCGTTCTCAAAGTTAATTTTTGCTCTAAGAATAACATAGATTAAAATAATAAATTGCATTTAAAAAAAGTTTTGAGCTTTACAAAACCCAAGACACAATTTACCTGATACTGGTGACATCTAGTTACACAAGATATCCTATACTCTAATATGAGTAAGGTTTGCTTGCTTGCTTACGACACTGATCTCAAAAACGGCTCCAACGATTTCCTTCAAATGTTCGAAATAACTAATTTCTGGGGACAAAGCTCGGCCCCCAGGTACTGTCCTTAAAATGTTTATATAAGTAATTGAATCAAACATGAAAATCTGTCAATGTTTGTTAAAGCTTATATCTATTATCTAACATACTTAATCAGTCTTTAATATCATTTCTATAAATTGTAAATGAACTAAATATACAAAACAGAACATTTGGTTTTAAATCAATTGTTTATTACCGGTACATATAATTTATGCTCACCATAATAATAGCAGTTTTTCTAAATCTGTACATTACAAAACATTCCCTAATTAAGAAATCCTCTCTCAGTCAGTCAAGGATTTCTAACAGCTAAATTTTTATAAAATTTATTCGTCTGTCCATTTTTGAACCAGTTCCAGTTGACATGGAATCATCAACAGTCTCGACGAACGACAACGGGTTTGATGTTTGACTGAATTAAACTCACTTTAGCTTATGTAAAGCATGTCTAGTCGGCGGATGAGCTAGATCTTCCACCCCCCGGGTTGGGTGTAAAGCTTGACTTGAGATTTATAAATGTTGTTGGTATGAGAATATACGATTATAGTCACTTGGGGCTAGGAACCATACTCGAGCAAGAAGAGTTTCTACTATGCAGAACCCTGTAGAACGAAATTACAATGATTTAACTAGAAATATTTTTTCTAAATAATTTTAGTGAATATTTTTACACTTTGAGACATTTTATCAACTATAAAAGACCCTAAATTTTTATAATTCATTAACTTTTTGAGTCTAGAACACAATTTTATAGATAATGTTACTATTTACACTGGTTAAAAATGCATATCGAATATTAATTTTGTTAAAGAATATTTTAAAAAGTTTTCTTTTGTTATAGAAAGATCAAAAACATCAATTGCTTATTCCAGACCAATTGCTATTTATTTAATAGTTATATTTAACTCTTAACTACGCCTGACTCTATCTGGTTTGAGAAAATACTAATAATTACTCTTTACACTGTTATTGATAGTAAACAAAAGCAATTAATGGGTAAGTCTTAACCTAACTCAACATTTTAGTTGTTAGGGCAATCCGAAATGTTCAACTCTAATCCCCTGTCGAGTGACCATTCGTTTTAAAGGACTAGTTAAGTAAGTTACAGTAGTGTGGATCCAAAAACTATTTGTTGTGCCTAGTGCATTTAATTAATTTGCTTAAGTTCTGCAGGTTGGATTTTCTTGTTGGTTGATTATAGGATTGGCGGTTCGATTAAGCTTCATAATGTCACTGTACGATTTTCTTGCATTTATTTCAATACCAATAATTAAAACCCCAATATTATCTAATAACACCATTTAAATAAGACTCTAATGCAACGCATTTACAATGGTTTTACTATAAATTAATCAATTATTACATTCTATTTATAACAGTTTGAATTTTGTTTAGACATATTTTAACATTTTAGTGTTAAGATATTTAGTTTTATTATTAAATTCAGTTTTAAACCAGATATTTAATTACAAAAAATAATTTTAAAGTTTATTACTAATGAGAAAAAAAAACCTTTTGATAAACCTACACACTTACCTGCGGTATAAAATATACCGGGAAGGTTTGCACTCGATAAATAAACCGAGCTGCAATCTGACCTGCGATCAAGATCGGACGACTGCAAGATTAGTGGGTTCGCACTTTTGTCAGAGATACCATCAGGCGATATTTAAATTTTAATTAGCCCGGAGATCTAAGCCAGATGCATATCCTTTGTGAAGACGTGCACTTGAATCTCCTTATTTCTTCATATTATGAAAGAATTTCAAAAGTAATCCATACCATGTAAAAGTGGCCTACTTTGTGACATTGTGACATGTGCCATTTGGTAGAACAAAAATTTAAACAAGCTTAAAATTGACGCATGTAAGGAGTGGATTATCCGAAATGATTGGACCAAGGATGGTTTAGAAAATTTAATCTTTTTGATAACCGAACGCAAATTCAAATATTTTATTTTTAAACATCACAATAAGTTCACCAAATTAAACAAAGTTCATTCAAGCGGATAAAAACGAAGTAGTCATTAAAATCTGGTAAATATTATCCTAATATCTATGTTACAGCTTTAATTCAAATTTAACAGCTATCTACCAAGCATTTTCGGGTTTGCAGATTTTTATTTCTTAAAGGCCGTTTGGATCGTTGATTTTCGGATGGTTGACGTTTTGATGACTGTGTTCTACTAATAATAACATTTGTACCGGAATTCAGGTAGCTCAGACCTACAATATTGCTACCAAGTGAGGAAGCCCATTATGTGGGGGACTCGCCCACTTTCGGCCCCGATGACTTTTGAGATACCCTCACTCCCTCCCCCCTCCCACCACCAACACCCACAAATTGTCAGATACCGTGGTCTCGTAAACCTTCCCGACTGCCTTGTAAACAGTTTAGATTAAAATCCGAAAAGTGAAAAGAGCTTGGCAGTGTCAGTGTGAGGAGGTATCTGATCCTGTGGGTATACAGCGACCGGCAACGTAGACGAACATATATCGCAGCGTTGTTGTTTTATCCTTCTTTAAAGGACCTAAGAGTCAACACTTGTTGTATATATATATATTTTTTTGGGGGGGGGGATGAATGGAAAAATGCTCACTGCGGCATGGGACTCTTACCAAACATAGTGTACCCACTAAGAAACCTCCTTTACTATTTTGGACTCTAACCTGAGAACTGTTTTATCATTTGGCTTCATACTAGGCCTACTTTAGGCTTACACCCTACAGTGATTTTCCATTCCCGGTCGACAACTTTAAGGACCTAGTCAGTGTCCGAGAACTCAGATTGGGCCTGACCATGACCGGTGGAAGTGGTTGAAATCGATACCTTGTACCATCTTTTGTGTATATTTACCGTCTTGTATGCAAGAACATTGTAAGTGTAAATACACTTCAGAGTGTTGTGAGACGTAGTTGTTTTATCCTGTTTAGTTATAATTACACGTATAATAATGCTACTAAATTTTTTTATACAAAAAACATAGTTTTTTTATGAAAACTAATTTGATCAAAATGCCTTGTAATTCTTTAAAAATAAAAATGCTACATATACCTAAATGATTAATCTGCAAATAGTCTATAAAAGCTCAGTTGCCTCTCACGTGTACTCATAACCGTATATGATAAATATTTACTCTGTAAGCCTAGTCTAAATTATTCTGGTTTGAATTTATTACAGAGGAGCAAGGTGTCACTTAAAGAAAGCTATTTTGATTTTATTGCTTCAGAGGATTATACGGAAACATAAACTTAGCACAAAACATTAATAGTATGCAGGAATCGGCGTTACACGTCTAACTCGTTTGAGTTGTGTTATTTTTCATGTTCCACGGTTTCACTCTTCTCATCCGCATTGGAAATTGACAAATTGAAAAAATTCGCCATAAACTGTACTAGTACTAGTAAACTGTATATATAAACTGTACTAGAAGAAGTCCCGTTACACGCACGGAAATCTAACGAACACAGAGCCAGACGTTTTAAAAATGTATTTACATTATAATCAGCTGACTAACTAAATCAAATATAACTCCATAAGAAAAATATTTGATTTGGGATATTGCAACTTTGAAAGCCTGCAGGGTGAAGCTCTGAAGGTGTAGGTTTTTCAAAACCCCAAAAAGCACATCTAGAGAGTAAGAGCTTTTCATTGATACCAAAGAAGAATTGAAAATTATAGTTTTAGGGGTCTAAAATCGCCAAACAAAAATCAAGAAATTTTTTGAATAACATAGATAACAAACGGAACTAATATATATAAAGTTATTTACAAGTTTAAGCTTAGTATTAAACCAAAACTAACATCTAATTTGATAAAAAATCACGTTTTAATGTCATCAATTAAAACTTTAGTTACATGTTCCGGACAACCCCATCCTCGTCACTTCTCCTTCAGTCTGCTCCACAGTAGACACCCCAGTGCGACGTTGGCCACCAGGCACATCTTAACGACATTGGCCCTTCCCCTGAACGACTCCGGGCTAAACATCCGTCTCATGGCCAGTCGCACCTGCTTGCACTTCTCACAGTCCATTTACATGGTTGATTTTACATGTTACATACAATTTTGGAACGACCTAAATATTTCGGCAACAATGTGAGATTTGTTTACATGGATACCAGACGGAAACACTTGTCTGAGAGGCAATAAGAAATATTGTTTCTATACCTATAAATACGAAAACCCGATCATCCCCCAGGCCAAGCCTCTATACCTAAAACTACAAAATTTGGCACGGATACCCTTTCTACAACTTAGGTAACCATTAGGAAAGGATTTGAAGAAATTCCCATAGGGCTCCGCCCCACGGGGAGTCAAAGATCCAATGCAGTGTTATTCTTATGGACATTCATATAGTTGGAGCTGATGAGAATCCAAACAGCTGATCATGTTTCGTAGTAGTTCCACGGGTTGACCCCATAGTTGAGCACTCTCCACAGGTTTCATTCCCAGGTGAAAACGGGTACGATGGCAGCTAGTCACATTATAAAATTGAGTGTGTGTCTGTCATCGTGTATGTCACGGTCTAACATAAAAACTCCATTATGTCCACTCACTAAAACTCAGTTGACAGTTGATAGTTGACAGTTGACAGTTGACAGTGCTGAATTCTGTAGTTAGCCCGTGGACTACTAAGAATCAAGCAGTTGATGCTTCGCACACGTAAGCCATGACAGTTGATAGTTGACGATTGACATTTGACAGTGCTGCATTCTGTGGTTAGCCCGTGGACTACTACGAATCAAGCAGTTGATGCTTCGCCCACATAAACTATGACAGTTGACAGTGCTGCATTCTGTGGTTAGCCCGTGGACTACTACGAATAAAGCGGTTTGAATTTTCATCAGCTCAAACCAAGGGGTTCAATTGGTAATACTGGAGGAATAAAACACTGATACAAATACAAATACTGATGAACAAAATTGCGAGCCGTTCTTTGCCAAATTTTGGTGAGGCAAAGAACTACTCACTGGAATCGAACGAACTGACAAATTTAATTAATCAAATATCAATTCATAATTTGAAAATGAATAAACTTGTATTTGTTTATTTACTCATAGTCAATGTTATTTCAAGGCAAGATTAGCTACATAAATCAAATGTAAAATTAATTTGTTCCAACTTGTATTACTTTTGTTCCAGTGGTTTCTATTTGTTCGTAGATTCACTTATAGGAATAAAACGACGAATCAGGACAGTTAAAAGAACTATAAATGTTTCTCACCCGTGTTCCAACGTAATAAAATCACTAGCTCGCTTTTTTTACAAAATTCGTTAAGCAGTTTTACCTCCAGTAATTTTAATAAACCTCCTTAGCTCAAACCAAAGTGAATCTCCTTAAGTGCGAGGGATTTTTAACACCATTTAAAGGTGTTAAAGTCATCTTTAACATGGTAACTTTGAAGCCGTGGGACAAAGCTCTATAGTTGAATTGGTATTAAAACTTTCCTATTTTAGACCTAAAGAATCAATTTACCAAATTTCACCACTATTAAATGCCAATAAGTTGGAAAATTATTGATGAGGGAGTGCGGGCTTTGCCTTTAAATTAAAATAAAACCTGATACAAATGTCTGAAAAGATGCTTCATTAGTTTTATTATTTACAAGCACCTACAACTTCGTACACTATTGCGTATAGGAAAATACCATTTTCGGTACTAGGGATGAAATATACTATTATTAATACGGAAAATATATTTCTCCTATCTCTGTTTTGTAATAGCTAAGCGGTCAAGAATTTTTGTAACAATTTATAACTATACTTCTTATTCCAACCATATTCAGACCGCTGCATAAGTGAACTTACACAACTTGTGCAAGATATTCCGAAAAAATCTGTAAGTAAGATTGGTCGTAGTAGTTCTGACAGGATTAGTGAACACCAAGTGGTGGTGAGGCCAGTGCTGCCTTAACTCAGACCATTTGGTTCATATATCACACACAAGTATGGTCATAAAACTGAAGGCAGTACGGAATCTCCGAAGCACGAAATACAAATATTGATTTTTACTTGATGCAAACGTAAAACAAAACCTTTAAGTTTTAAGAGAATGTCTTCTCCCAGAAAGGCGGTTTACAGCAACATCCAGTCCGGTTATAGTGAATGACTATGTATGAGAACACCATGTGTAGGGTTCACATAGTGACTGTTTCACTGAATGGCAATGTTTTGAGCTAATTACTTACTGGGTACTTTAATTAAACAATTTAAAATAATAAATTCATTTAATTTAACAGCAGTTTCAATTAATGTTCGTTTAAGTTTTGAACCGCAGATAATAGAATACACACTGTAAGTAAACTGTGGATGTTTGTTTATAGTTAACATATTTGTTATGCAGAGCTACATTACTTTTGATTTGATATTTAAACATGCTGCAAATAGTTTAACTTTTTGCTTGTTATATGTATCCAAGGTAACAATAAAGTCATGAAGAGTTAGTTGAAATCTTAAAATTACTTAAACAAAATTCGAATTACCGATCCACACTCACTCCGTCCCCGTCCCGCGTTAACTAGAAATGGGAGTGGATGATGGCCCCTACGACGACCCGAACTTGAAAGGTTGGCGGAGATATTACAACGGCGATACTCAAAGGGGGAGAGCGAACGTGTCTAAGGTATGGCTTGGTTTTTACGCATCCTTGTTCATCGCCTACAAAGTAAAGAAACGATTCATGACCGGAGATAAGTCGAAACCCGAAGATGGAGCGAACCCCGAAGATGGACCGAAACCCGAAGATGGACCGAAACCTACCGAACCATATAGCTTTGCTAAAAGTCTTCCTGAAATAAAAGACAAACAGAAACCTCCGAATCCCGAATCTGTTGATGTACCTCCGTTGAAGGAACCCCCGATAATCCACCCCCTCCCCCCAACGAAGGAAGAAGAGGATGCTTTCTCTGAAGGGAAGCCGATGCCACCGCCCTGCACTGGCAAAGAGGAGGGGGAGCATAGAGGAGAAGGTGCTTGCTGAGGTTTAAACTTGTTATCGTAAAATAAATTCAAAATGTATTAGCATTTGTAAAAATTAAACTATAGGTTGGTAACGAGTTTCATTTTATTACAAATAAAATTAATAAACACCGCATTAAAGTTTGTGTTTTTCCAAAGTAAACAATCACGTCATGTAAAATATATTGAACTATTATATAAATTTACTAATCTAATATTACAACACATAAAAATGCCAAAAATTATTCTTAATGGAGGTCTTGGCGTCACTTAAATTTTACTTGATTTTTTAAATTTAATATATCTGATAGACTATAATTGCCAAGTGTAGTTTGTGCAATTAAACACCTGTTTTGCGTTAGTTAAACTTATCGCTGTAAGATGGTCCCACTAGTACGTTGACGAATAAATAAGTTATAATTACCGACTAAATGATAATTTTTACTTTCTCTCCCTATACATAGTATAAGGAGAAAGTATTGTTTTCGTCAAAATTTTCGAATTTGAGTTGTTAGTGGAAATATTCCCTTTGGTGCTCCCTGAACCCAAAAAAGTGGTTTTTACGTGATTTCTGTCTCTCGTGTGTGTGTGTGTGTGTGTGTGTGTGTGTGTGTGTGTGTGTGTGTGTGTGTGTGTGTGTGTGTGTGTGTGTGTGTGTGTGTGTGTGTGTGTGTGTGTGTGTGTGTGTGTGTGTGTGTGTGTGTGTGTGTGTGTGTGTGTGTGTGTGTGTGTGTGTGTGTGTGTGTGTGTGTGTGTGTGTGTGTGTGTGTGTGTGTGTGTGTGTGTGTGTGTGTGTGTGTGTGTGTGTGTGTGTGTGTGTGTGTGTGTGTGTGTGTGTGTGTGTGTGTGTGTGTGTGTGTGTGTGTGTGTGTGTGTGTGTGTGTGTGTGTGTGTGTGTGTGTGTGTGTGTGTGTGTGTGTGTGTGTGTGTGTGTGTGTGTGTGTGTGTGTGTGTGTGTGTGTGTGTGTGTGTGTGTGTGTGTGTGTGTGTGTGTGTGTGTGTGTGTGTGTGTGTGTGTGTGTGTGTGTGTGTGTGTGTGTGTGTGTGTGTGTGTGTGTGTGTGTGTGTGTGTGTGTGTGTGTGTGTGTGTGTGTGTGTGTGTGTGTGTGTGTGTGTGTGTGTGTGTGTGTGTGTGTGTGTGTGTGTGTGAAATTAGGTATGTAGGTACTGATCCACGATATCTCCAGGTGCTTTTTTCATTTTTTGAATTTTTGATTTTTAAGGGTTATTTTCCCCCAAAAACCACCAAAAAACATGAAAAATCAAAATTTCTCAAAAACGGCTCTAACGATTTTGATTAAACTATAGTCGTTTGTAGAACTTTATTTTTACAACAAAATGACATCACCCGCATTCTTCTAAAAATTCGGTTTTAGAAATTACAGGACTTAAAACATCCAAAATTCAGTTTTTTTGATTTTTCATAAAAAGACCTAAATATAAAAAAATATTACTATTCACCATTAAAAAGAGCTCAAAAAACTAAATAATTTAGTATGTTTAATTAATATTCTACAATTGCTGGTTTCGGATAAAATTGAAATTTTAATTTAGCGGTAAACGCAGTACGTTGTCCAATGTCATTCTTATGGGGAATACAAAAATTACTATTTCTCTCTTATTTACTGATCAATTTCATTCAAACTTGATATGCTTGTCAATTTAGCATTGACCAACAGAGGTAATACGAAATATGTTGCCCCTTAATAACCCTGGGGGGGAATAGGGGGCATTTCCCCTCTTAAAACCACGAGTGCAGCAATGGATTCTGTAGTGCCTCCAATCAGGGATTTGGGTGGATGTTTTTTAAAACAACTTGTTAACAAGATTTTCTGTACATTCGGGCGTGCTTTGTATTCTATATTTAGTAAATAAAAAGTAATTTATTCATTAATGTTGGGCTAAAAGGGAGAAAGTATGTGTCAGTTTCCTGATACTGTTTATTATGGTTTTGAATTTGGTTGTTTTTAGCGGTGAAGGTAATATTACAAATAATGGGTCAATTATTGGTTTTAATGTAGTTTTAAGGTAGATATGGCCTACTGTCAAAATCACCTTTATAAATAATACTAAAAGACCCGTTACGGCTTCGCCCGCGTAATAATGATAGTTGTGTCTATTGAATTTTGAGGTTAGCTCGTGGAACCTCAAGAATCAAGAATCAAGAATCAAGATCAGCTGATTGAATTTTCATCAGCTCAAACCAAATTGCATGTCCATAAAGAGCGCATGGTAATCTTGTTAAATTCCTATCATATTAAAGTTTGAGATACGGTATTTAACAACAATTTTTCATCCACGCCTTTTTTTCACTGATGCCTTTTTTAAATATAAATACATTCCTCCACAGACATAAACAATTATTTACCAAAACCATCGTGTTTTAGGGTTACACTCGTGTTTTATTGTAATTCTATTTTTACGTAGGACTTTAACCTTAAAATTGATTTAGATTCCTAACTGATTACAATTTAATCTTCCAATAATAAAAGAAGGTATTAAAGCCCCGTTGCATGTGTGTAGTCTATTAAACCGCATGCAACTCAGATTCCATTGCGTGCTACCCATGCACTGCCTAGGTCTGGTGATGCGTGCTGTTTGTTATATGACTATTGCGCTGTTAGCCGCATCTCCTCAGACACTGATAACGAGCCGTCCTCTCAGATGATAGAGCTAAACCCAGTTAAAAGAATCGTAAACTACGTTACTGGAAAAGAAAGTCCATCTAGGAAGTTCATCACCATTAAATATTAATTAATTAATTGTACATTAAAATTGCATTAATGTTTAATTACTACTGTTCATCTATTATGTATGTTTTTTACAGTTGCAATTAATAAATATGGTGTAATTGGCTAAAAAGTAGTTTTATTTTTCTGTTGGTAGGTTTTTCTGACTAGCATATTTCTTAAATAATTTATTATTACGTAACAAATTAAGTCATAAAATAAAAAAAACTGTGATTAAGAACTGTTGTTGGTCTAAATAAGATTTCGCTTGTAACTTTCAGTTCAATCTGAAACATTTTTATTTACTGAAAATAGCCGAACTTAGAGGCGGGCCTAAACTATTTATATTTTTCAAAATAATTGTGTTATTTAGTATTGTACACGTGTTTGAATCATACATTTTTTGTACCCAAATACCAAGAAATTTGCAATAAGTCCATAAATGTATTTATAGTTTTTTGACCACATGAAAGTACATGCAGTTCCACCAAACACACAGCATGAAACAGTTCAAGCGCGATTAAAAATGTGCAACGTGTGTAACTATATTTCTTTACGAGATAATTTAAATAAATACAAACAGTAACGTAACAGGTGTAGGTAGGTTAGGACACTTCTGCTAATACAATAGTGACCTAATATTTTATAAATATTTAATATTTTTATCGATATACTGTATGAATAATTTTTAAACTAATTCAAATACTATGGTTTATATTCACAAAGTACCGTAGTTAAAAATAAAATAAATTCGTTATCGTCTCTGAATATTACATGGAAAATATGTTATTGAACTATTTTAACATAAGTATTAATCATCAATGTAACGGAAATAAAGTTGGAAATGCAACAATGATTCACTGTCTCTTCATCTACCCTAAAAATAAACGGTGAAAAGATAAAACCACCATAAACATCAACCATCACATGCTCTTCATCATAATGCCTGTCATAGCAGCTGGCCTTGGTGTGATACGAGGACGATAACTGATAGATCGAACATTACGTCCAATCAGATGGGTAGAGGTGACCATCTAGCACACCACAATAGATTAAAATCTTTCCTACAATTTGAGTAGCCGCTGGACAATAAATCGTTCTGATTAAAAGTCGATTTGTGCGGAGCAGCGGGGCGCCGGGGCAATTTGGACTCCATTGAGCGCCATCGGTCCTCGGCGTTAAGGTCTCCCGCAGTAAATCACATTTCTGCTTTATTTTCAAGATCTTCCGCCAGATATGGCTCGGCACCTTTGTAAGAGATCGGTGCAATTGTTCGAGCAGCTGCGATGATTATGTTGTTGCTGGATTCGTTATCCTGTGGAAAAAGTGGTTATTACAAAGTGGTGTCCTCCATTGCTTTCAAAGTAAATGGGATTTTATGTTTTTTTCTACTACGCCAGGCCAGAAAAACCGAACACTCATATATTCTGTTACTAAGTCAAATGAATTTATCGTGATTTGTCTTCTGCATAAATGTACAAAGAATAGGGATAGAACATGAATATAATTAGTTTAAATAATACTTTATTAAATTAGGTTGCAAAATGTGACTTACAAAGTCACTTTGAACATTATACATTTCTCGAGCTGATTAATTTAGATTTTTTACAAGTATACATTGACTGTTAACGTTATTTATAATACATAACTCTCTAAATACTTTAATGTTTTATCCCTTGCAAGACACACATTGATCTATTCAAGAGAAAAAATGATTATCACTCATACAATACAACAATAAACGGTATCAGGAAACTGACACATACTTTCTCCCTTTTAGCCAAACTTTAATGACAAAAATATTTGTTATTTACTAAATATAGAATATGAAGTATAGATCAATGTACAGAAAATTGTGTAAAATAGTTGTTTTCAGAAATATCCACACGAATCCCTTTTTGGGAGGCACTATAGAGTCCGTTGCTACACACAGTGGTTTTGAGAGGGGAAATGCCCCCATGCCCCCCCCCCAGGGTTAAATAGCAACATATTTCGAACATCCTCAGTTGGTCAATGCTAACTTGACCAGCATATCAAATTTTAATTAAATTTATCAGTAAATAAGAGAGAAATAGTTATTTTTGTATTCCCCATAAGAATAACATTGGACAACGTACTGCGTTTACCGCTAAATGAAAATTTCAATTTTCCCCGCAACTAGCAATCGTAGAATAGTAATTTAAAATACTAATTTATTTAGTTTTTTGAGCTATTTTTAATGGTGAATAGTAGTTTTTTTTAACATTCATGATTTTTTATGAAAAATCAAAAAACCTGAATTTTGGACGTTTTAAGTCCTGTAATTTCTGAACCCGAGTTTTTCCAGAAATGCGGGTGGTGTCATTTTGTTGGAAACCTAAAGTTCTACAAACCACTAAAGTTTAATCAAAATCGTTTGAGCCGTTTTTGAGAAATTTGGATTTTACATGTTTTTTTGCGATTTTTGGGGGATAATTACCCTTAAAAATCAAAAATTCAAAGAAGTTAAAAAAATGCCTGGAGATATTGAGAATTAGTACCTACATACCAAATTTCATAAAGATCGGTCCATAGGTTAGGGCTCTAGCTCTGTACACATCCACACACACACACACACACACATACATGTATTCGCTCAATTGTGGAAAACACCCAATTGTAGCATCTTTAAGACGAAAGATACTGCGTTATCGACAATAGTGTGGACAGTATGTTCCACAACTCACTTTCCCGATACACACCGATTTTAGCCCTTACACACTAGAAAACAATTGTAGCAACGTGCCACAATCGTGCAAACTCCAACTTAGGTGTGTACTCCCCACCACGTCACGCCAGCGCTGTTGCCAGTTCGTGCCGGTGCGGCGGTGCGCGGCGCGGCGGCCAGCTTGGTGACTGGGTAACTTGCCTCCACTCCGTGATCTTTGTTGGCTCAGATGTTCGTTTTTAATGCTCTATTGATGCTTTTTGATAATTGGGCTACATGTTGTATATCATAATATATTGTTGAAATCACTGTATGTAAAATTATTTCTGATTTAAAATATAAACTCATTTTTACGTAAATTGAACAGTAGGCCCTAAAACTAGTTAATATAGTATGGTATATATTATATTATTAAATAATTAAAATCATTGTAGAACTTTTATATTGTTATTAGTATTCGGTACTTATTTTAGCGAATTTCCCCTATAGGAAAGAAGTTACTACCGAAGTCGGCATGGTAAGATCTAGGCCCGGGACCATGATAACTTTTCGTTTTGAGGTTCCCAGATACCAAAAAAATCGTTTGTTCAAAAATATATTTATGTGTGTACGTGAGTACGATAATTCTAAAAAAATTGTCCGATTTTTACGAAATTTGATACGAACATTTAAAGCAACATTTATGACTTTAATTTTGAAAACCAGAAAGATCGCTCCATCCAAAGGGGTATTTGGGGAGGGAGGGGATTTGTACCCCATAAATGTTTTTTTTAGTTTTTTATACATAACATTTTAGTTTTGACTATTTAATTCAGCTTAAAAAAAACAAATTGCTATTTTGATAATTTTTCACAAAAGCAGTTTTGTTGCCGATAGTTCTCGTAGCAGCAAACCTGCGTACTCAGCCCCCATGTTATTGTTATGGAGAATAAGTCAAATTTTCTCTCCCTTAATTATTAACATAAATTAATAAAACTTGCTGTGTGACTTTACCTAGTTGAGCTATATTAATATTTGTATAAAAACCCTTGTTTGTGTTCCTTGTTTCAGCAAACTTGCGTATAAATGTTATAAATCGCTTATTTATGAATGCATATTGATGAAACTTTTTATGTGACTTTATGTAGTATTAAGACACATATATATATGCATTTGAAATTCGCTGAGTTTCCAGGTTTGGTACGACGGGGGTTTGCTACGACATCCTTTTATATGATATGGATGTCTTGATATGCATAAGGTGCATTTAAATGCTAAAATATTTTCAATGAGTATTTTCATGAGTAATGAGCGTAAAATTTGAATATAACTCAATAATTGTAAGTAAATAGTAAAACTAGTTTGTTGATTGGTTATCTGATCGCTTTGAGATACCAAAACAATTTTATAATTCTCATGCCAATAAACAAAGGTGAAAAATGTGTTAACACCGAATGGTACGGATTTGGAAAAAAAATGTCCTCATACTTGATCAAACATTATTAAAAAATATCAAATTAAAACAGATTTGATTAACTTTGGAAACTCTGTTCAAGCAAGCTAAACAAGTCAGTTTAATCAAACTTGATCGACTGTCTTGATCAGGCCTGATAAAATGTGTCCCGATCTAACCTTAGGGGATCTAACCCCAGGCATTGTTAAACTCCCCATGTTATTCTAACTCTATAATAGAAATCAATTAAATTGGATATGTAAACGGATGTCAATAAAAAAAAAAACCGTACAAAACAGGATAACTACGGGATTTTGATTTTGTTTTCGCCTTTAGGGCGCTCTGCCTCACGGGTGATCATGGGATGACCATGGTCCCCAAGCTAAACTTATGGATTAATGTTTACTCAACTATTTAAGCTAAAATTTGTTAGTTGATTAGTAGTTGCTATTATTACTGACATAAACCTTCAAAATATCTAAAAAAAATCTCTTAGGACTTCTCCCATTGCCTTTGAAGATTAGTTATTACTGAGGCCACTGAGATGACATATTGGGAGGGAGGTAAGTAGTACAGTTATGAATGACATATAATTACTCACAATTTAAGTACTCTTTAGGGCTCCGTCCCACTGGTTTAAAAGTTCTCAAATTAGGAACTACTGAACCAATTGGGTTGCAATTCTGGAGGGAGATTGGTGTTAGAGTAATCATACTCACACAAATCCGCTCATGACCTAAGTGCCCATTTGGGCTCCGCCACACTAGCTTTGGAAATTATCAAATTAAGGATTACTGAACCAATTGAGCTGAAACTTGGGACGGAGATAGAACTGATACATACACACTGACTCATTCTAAAACTAATTCATTGTAATTGATTCATTGTTGGTGATGGCGAGGTCATGTTATTTCAGGAGTTATTGCAGACATTTTCAATCACTTACTAGTAAATGAAAATTAGGAACTGTAAAAACGAGTTAGAAATTAAGTATGTGTTAGTTTCCTGATTCAATTTATTTAGTTTAGACGCGACTATGTTCGTGTCCTTGAATTGTCCCCCAATCCACATACTGTTATGTCCATGCTATCTTAATATATAAAATTGAATCTATGTTCCCTCTGGACTACTAAGCCACACAACTGAATTTAATGACATTTTCTTTATTAATGTAGCATTGGGTCGGGATGGTTCCTGGAAAGTTTATTAAAAATGTAATAAAAAATATAATACAACAAGGATTTTTTGTAAATCTCATAAGAAATACAGCAGCGTACGCCAGTTACCACTAGTCAATAATAAAATAGCTAACATGAAATGAAAGCCAAATAAAACTCGAAAGTGAAATAAAAATAACATTAACTAAACTAAAGAGAACGTGAGAATCTGATCAATAATTATCTCCTACCAGTGGCTGTCAGTCAAAGCAGAGCCTAAAACGGTGGGTCTTGATGACTGAACTGTAGCACACATGTACTTTACTCAATATACATGAGCACTAATGATTTCAAGAAATTTCCATAGTGCTTCACCCTATCGATTGTCAAATTTTAAAAGTTATTCTTACGGACATTCATGTTAATTGACTACTAAATAGCGTAAGAAATATTACATCTTTGGAGTTGTTCATTATGTTAACGATAGAATACAGCACAGCATACACCTGTTCATGTGCCTAGTTCTTTGATAATCTTAATTTTAAATGAAAATAACTGATGGATAGAGAAGTTCACATCTTGTAGCCTTGAAAACTATTGTTTAATAAACTAGTAGCCCGTCGCGGCTTCGCTCGCGATCACAGTACAGTGTTATGTTTTAGATGTCAGTTCCGAGGACCCAGGTTTGTTCGAAAAGCCAGTCAGTTTGTTAAAAATGCCTAGAGTACTTATATTCACGATTCCTCTCCAAGGCGTGCGTATTTGCTTTGCTTATTGCGTATTGCTCGTTTCTTTTCATTTTGGGCATGTCCATTTTATATTAAATCTTCAGTTTGAATAGTGCTCACAATTTATAAATAACCTAATCATGTATATTTAAAGTTATGTACTCATTGGTTCTGATCTCTATTCCCACAAAAACCACATGATACTTTACCAAGTGATTGTTATTTTTACAATTGAATGGTTGATTTTGAACAGCTGGTATGATTCTTTTATTTTTATTTACAAATCTTAACCATAACTCCAATGTTAGTTTTTTTAATATATTTCTATACAATACTATATTTTTCTATGGATGAGATCTTATTAGAACACATTTATTAACCCATAAATTTGATAGTTTTAACATTTGGTAAAGATATTTTGGAGCAGGAGTAGGCAAAGGTTTTATTCTGATATATTAACTATTCTCCTAACAAATATATGTTCAATCGGTTTAGTTAACTACTTACATTAGTGATGAATAAATTACAATTTTAAAAGCCGACAGAGCAGATAAGTCCCAAAGGGCATACTGGATGAAATTATAGGCCTGTTTCTGACTAAAGTGCATTACCTGCTGTCTTTCTACAAAATATACGCTCAATCTGTCTAGTAAGTACATAATTAACATGGAAATGTTGAAGGGTGTTAGGGCCTAGCCTCATTGGAACGGGAATTAGCCCAATCCAAACGGGAATTAGCCGTCTTCTTCCAAATATCTGCTCAATAACTCCTGTAGTTTGTTAAACTTATTGAAAGTGGGCTTAAAAACATAAAATATTCGATATTATAATCACAATGGCTACTTAGACAAACTGAGCTTTAATAAATACCATGTAAAGCTTACGTGTTCTGTATAGCCAATGATTTATTACCATGCCGTTATTTTAAATGATTTAGTATACCAATGTAGAGTAGTAAAATATCCATTCTTGTTTTCTTCATTTCGTGATAAAATATAATTAGCTGACTAAATGCTGATTATAACAAATACGGTGCAAGATGTAGTGAAATATTAAGTAACCTGTACCCCTAGGATCGACTTTGTAGCAGTGCCGGTCAAAGGGGCGTAACCCTAATTACTTACCATGATTTAAAACAGCCAAAAGAGATTCCTCCTCTACACGAAAACAGGCAAGTTATTTAATTTCATTGAGTACATTTTTTTGTGAAGCGCAGAAAAAATTTGGCTTATAAACTGACAGACGGATAAACAAATGTTTAAAACAAATTAAATATCTCCGTAGCATACAACATTTCACTGCTCAAAACGATGTAGAAAAATAACTTATTTAATTTATATAGACAAATTAATTCCTTACTTGTATAATCGGGTTTTCTAATAACCTGTCCATAATGTACTAACAGCTGCAATTCAAATCAAAATATTCCTCATGTTAATCTTACGGGATAAAAACGAACTATGAAAGCTCGTGGGGCGAAGCCCCGTGGTCGAGAGTGTATGGAAACCCTACAAGACACATCTAGGGAGTAAGAGCTTTCGATTAATACGAAATATGTATATGAAATAATATTTTTAAGGGTTGAAAATCGCCTAACAAAAGTCAATATATTCTTTTAATAATATAGATTATTGAATGTAGAAATTATATATCTTTAGCGGAACACATGTCTGATGAAATATTTGCTTTATATAGGTTAAAACTAGTGGCTTGAAGGGGCGATAGCCCCTAACCTTGCTCCAAGTAGGAACACATGTCAGATTGTAAACAAATTAGACACTCAATCACATGTGTTATTGTAAACAAAGCAGACGATTTAAATTCCCATAATTTTCTTATGGAGGGTGTTTTACGTTATTTATCGTTTGCTCCTAAATGTTTGGAAATACAGCTGTTTTTCCCGAGTCCCTGGGATCAAGACCTTTAATTTGAACCGTCTCCCATCATCCTTCGATTTTCCAAATTCCCACAATTTTGACGTAAAATATTTCGCATACAGAATTATATATAACTAGGCTTATCGCCGTTGGAGGCTTCGCCCCCAAACCCCCTTTCGGAGTTCGCTTCGCTCACTTGCATTCCTCAGTCAACTCAAGTTTAAATCAAACTCGTAGTTCATTAACCAAGGAAAAACTACAAAACAATGACCTTTGGTGAGCACCTACACCGGCGCTCCCGTATCGTTTCGGTATCGAAACATTTTATCAACCGGCTGCTTGTTCGTTTTATCGAATGAACTCCCGATTACGATGGTTGTTTCGAGGTGTATAAAAGGAAAAAAAGTACTAACTCAATCATAGTCAATCGGATATAAATAAAAAGTTGTGGTTACAATGTTAAATTGGAGTTCTACAAATGGATTTACGTGTAAAAAATAACAACAAATTAGACTTCAGTTCACGACAAAATGATAGTAACCTAACCTAACCTAACTCCACAGAGCGCTGTACGGTAGCTGATCGTTGAGCAACATAATTACAAATAAATGAATTAGTAAAAACAAAATAAAGTCAAATAAACATAAATTGCAGACCTCAAAAAGTAAGCATCAAAAGTAGGATTTAAACCCGTGACCACTGATCTTGAATCATCTGACAACATATCCACTGGGCTATTGGGCTAAATTCATTCCATAGAACCGGTAGAATCGGTTTGATTACATTTTCCATTCTCGCAACAAACGATATTCGCGATACTGAACCTCCTGTGTAATGTGCTTACCATATTTTGTAACAGCTGATTTATATACACCTCATGTGAGCAAATTAGTATCGCCTACACTACTAAATAAATCAGCTATTGTTTATTTAAATCAGCTGATATAAACATGTGGTATTAGCCAAAGGTAGTGTTCTTTCATTTAAACAGCTTTCCAAAACTGTACACATTTAAATGGGCCAAAATACTCAAAATTCGTCCTTCTACGATAAATTGCGGCTAAACAGATGATCAGATCTTAAATCTGACGAAATATCGTTAGTTGGAAATTAAAGTGTATACAACTTTTGTATTTAACATTTTTTGCCATCTCTTACCGTTTCCGTACAAAACGCGCTCAAAGTGGAAAAATTGAAAAAGTGGAATTTTCCCCTCCCCATAAATGCCTTAAAAACTCAAAAACGTTAACCTTTAGCAAAATTTCTGTCAGTTTCTCGTCAAGAGCTTTAACTCAAGTATGATGTTGAGGGAGGTTAGATTACGGGAAGTGCCTCATAGTTTATGTCAGTGAATGAGTGAACCCGTCTAGTTTTATATATTATAATATTTATATATAAAGACTAGTTTATTTTAATGACGAGGATGATATGTACTCTATGTGCAGAGTGATTCAGTGGCGTAACTTATTAATTTCAACCAGGGAGGTTTATTGTATAACTGGAGGTAACACTGCTTAACGATTTTGGTCAAAAACGCGAGCCGGTGATTTTGTCAGGTTGGTACACTTGGTGAGGTAAATGTATCCGTTCTTTGAACTATCCTGATTGGTTGTTTTATTCCAATAAGTGAATCTACTCATGAAAATCATTGGAATAAAAGTAATAAGAGTTGAAGTAAATTAATATTTTCGTTTGATTTATGTATGAATTTACTTCATCTTTTTCGTTTGATTTATGTATCTAATCTTTCCGTGAAACATAATGTATTATGAGGAAATAAACAAATACAAGTATATTGTGTTTAAAATCATGGATAGGTACTTGTTTGATTCACTTTGTCGACTCGTCCGATTTCAGCGAGTATAGTTCTTTACTTCACCAGAATTTGGAAAGAACGGCTTGCAGGTTTGTTCATCAGTGTTACCTCCAGTTATACAATAAACCACCCTCATTTCAACCTTAGGTGTGCTGAAGCGAATTAAAGGTTTCAGTCAGAGCGCTCCGAGTAATAATTTATTTATTTGTTAGGACTTTATTCTTCGGATGGCAGCTTGTGTCATAAATAACTCATGCTCCACTGAAAAAATCAAGATTTTGATCAACAGCGTACTTAGATAAATAACTTCTAATAATTCATGCCTCCACTATAACTTGGCTTTTAATGCTTAGGGAGTAGAGAACAAAATTGATTAAAAAATGGATTTTAAGTAGAAAAGTTTGAGTTAGCCAATTCCCTTTTATATATATATATATGAAATAGTATATACCTATATGTAAAATAAAAACAAATAAAGTATAATAATTGTATTTGTAAAACACAGGTGATGTTTGCAAAATCCTGCAAACAAAGATAGTAAATAATTATGAGCCAATTAATTGCAATAATATCGTTCTATTAAAACAAATCTTTCAGTTTACTGTTGTGTAGCCTGACATACATAATTAGGGTGATACAACAGTAAAGTAATATGACAAAAAAACAATATAAGCAGAGTCTTCTAACAGTAAAAACCAACCAGCAACGGACGCCGCGAACATGAAATAACGTAGCGGCAACACCGCACGACCTTGCCACTAGTTATACGCTGCTCCGCTAGGATCGCTAGTGAACGGTAAGCCGGCGAAATGCCACAATCCAGCGAATTTCGGTGTTTCTTACACACATGATGGAAACTCAAAAGTGGCAACTTGAGTTAGTTTGACTTATTTTGACATTTTAACCTCAAAATTATCGATAAAAATTGTAGCATCGTGTGTAAGATGCCACAATTGGATCACGATGCCACAGTGTGGTTGTGTGCATGTCCATGATGCTACAATTGAGTAAATACAAACACACGCACACAAACACACACACACACACACACACACACACACACACACACAAATACTAGAAAATACACAAATACACACACACATACAGACAGACATCATGTAAAAAGAACTTTTTTGGGTTCATGGAGCACCAATACGAATATTTCCACTAACAACTCAAATTCGAACATTTTGACCAGCAACCTGCAGGTTGCTGGTCTTCGAAGGAGGGAATCATACTAGACCGTTTTCAGGGAACTAAAACTTCTCACGTTCCCTAGTTTTTATATTGATCAAACTTTGATTTTTTTAAAGCAGAGCCACAGTATTTTCATTTCCCTTGTCCCTCAATCTAACTATGGCCTCAGAAAAAGAAACAAACTAAATATTCCTTATCACAGTACTTCCGTCTTTAAAATCCATACATACTATAATGCAACAATATTATTTAATGCTCTACCTGGTGTCCTTAAAACTGAATCGGGTGACATTCAGTTTAAAAGAAAGCTTAAGTCCTTTTTGTTGGAGAAGTGTTTTTATTCCGTAGATGACTACATTAGTGGTAGATATGCTACTTCCTGATCTTACTTGTATGGTTCTTAAATTGTTATTTTGTTATTGTATTCTTACTATAATTACCTTTGTGTGACGCAAGCAAATGCATGTAATTTTGTTTCTATGGCAATAAAGAATATTTTGATTTGATTTGATTTGATATCTGAAGAGTCAGTGACTTTTTGTATCAGAAACTGCTTAACTGGATTTTTATATTTACCGTTGTAAATTTACAAATGAAACATTACTTTAATGGTAATTGTTTTCTTTGAGACATATTAAAACATATTCTAGTGTAGGAGAATAATTTTGATAAAACATTCTAATTTATGATGTGGTAATATTTTATCATGCTTTTTGTTGTATTGTATGAGTGATAATCATTTTTTCTCTTGAATAGATTAATGTGTGTCTTGCAAGTGATAAAACATTAAAGTATTTAGAGAGTTATGTATTATAAATAACGTTAACAGTCAATTTATACTTGTAAAAAATCTAAATTAATCAGCTCGAGAAATGTATTATGCTCAAAGTTTATTTTGAATTGTATATTTGTACTAAGTGGAATATCACATTTTAAATAAAAATGTTTAGATACACTTCTAGGTGCCCTAATAATTAGGTAGTACATAGTTTTATTATTAACAATGGTTTAATTGCGCCTTACTTTATAGCGTTACTTTTTATTCTTGTACGCCTCAGTGTGATAGTTTTATCCATTCTTATCAGTATCAAATTACTATTATGTGTGATAATCTTATTACATTAATTCACCATGATGAAGCATGACTGTATTTTATGATTACTTTATATCACATATTATGTTTTAGCTTTAACTATAAATTTTTACAGTTACAGTTGTTACAGTTATATTGGATAGAAAACGACCTAGTTTGTGAGCTATATTTATTTTTTCATACATGGTAAGCTGATATTTTTAGATTATAAACTAGATCTAATAACAATGTCAAAACTGTGTTGAATTACATAATTTTATTTGATCAGGTCCATCAAAATTATATTCAAGTGGTGTACGGAAATAAATATCTAGTTTTTTAATAAGATAAAAAGTATTGTTTGGTTTTCATTGCTGTTAGTTATACACTAGACATAATTTAATTTAATAACTTTGCAACTGGGGTCCACATTTTTTAACAGATATGAGCAAATAACTGAGGAAAATATACATTTATCAGTTATTCTCGGATTTTACACCCAGTTGAAAAGGTAAAACCTTGTTAAATCATTTGTTTAAACAGCACAAACTCATTATTAAGATAGAAACATGCAACGTGTTAGTCCACAACCGCACCAACACTCGATCACAGCATTCACAGTCTTTTAGCGGTGCTATACAAACCGGCGTGTAACCTCCTCACATAACTAACCGCTTAAAGAGTCAGCGAATATTCTTGTTTACATACGGCTCTTCCAGTACTCACGAGCGTGGCGAATTACGAGCTGGCTGAGCGAGCGGGGAATAGTTTAATTAAATTTATACTCAGGCCGGAGCCACGCAGCGGAGTAAACTAGTTCAAAAGGCACGATACTATAAACTGGCAGAGTGGACTCGTAAAGCCGCGACGCTCTACGCGAGAGTTTGTTGCGACTCCTGTTGTCGTAGTTCACACTTGTTATCGTAGTTTTTTGTTTTATTTTTAAACAAAAGATGGTTGAGGATGTGTGATGTACCTTATTTGAGGGAGGTTGCGGGGGTAATTTCTTTCGGAGTGAACCTTCATTGTCCAAACTGTTTCAATGTTTTTAGCTACAGCGGTAAGTAGGAACCAGATTTTAAAGTTATTTCTCTAAAATATCTCGATTAAATTCACGATAAAGTATAAGTAGTAAACAAAACAATCGAACTCGGTGAAGGAGTACAAAAAAACGTAAAGATACAAATATCACATTATTATGAAATGTAGTTTTAAAGTACAATTTGCAGCTTGAATACTGGGGATCACTTTAAGAAAATCGTGGAAAACCATATTAAACTTGTATCATTAATTAATTAATTAAACATACAACGCTTGACTCGGATTTGAAACCAAGTTATTTTTTCCAAATACAATAGAATAAATGGTCAATCTAATTTGATCATATTATGTAAATTATGTAATTGCAGGTAAACCATAAATAACGTAATTGAACCCTAAGCTCTAATCTACAAATTAAATATATAATAACATTCATTAGGTTTAAAGAGCATGTGTTTTACGCAACACAATTTCATATAACTCAAAGTCCCTGTTAAAGATGAATAAAAAGATTTCTGTAAGTTGGCAACCCTACTTAATTTGATCATCCCCCTCCGGCTCGTTTTTATTGTTGCGATTTTGTTTGTTTTGCTGATGTTTTGAGGTTATTTTATTAAAATTACAAATATGGTATAATACAATTTATGCAAATTGTGGAATTTTGTATAGAAGCTTCAGTTGGTATTTTTAAGCAATTAGTTAAAATCATTATACTTTATTAACTTTGAAGTTTTGGGAATAAGTTGTAGAAGATTCCATAAGCAATAAACAAATTTTAGTTAAAATAACAGTATAGTGTTACTACCCAAATCCTGGGTTGGGTTTAAGAAATCCCAGTACTTGTAAAAATTCCGAAAATAATCTAATACACGGAACAAACCATACACCCATGTATTAATAATCATTCAATTTGTAACGTTCGGAATATACTTGATCAAGAAAGACCAGGATTAATTGAAGGAAGGGTCATCTAAAATACGGATGATGAAAGCAGGGAAATTCCCACGTCATATCACAATTAAAACATAACGGCGAACGCGTGTAAACAACAACTTTAGACGAGCCAATCAGTGCATAAACACTGTCCACGAGTACACCGATCACTGGCTGGTGAGAACGCGCCTACGCCGAGATATTTACATACGCAGGGAATTTGTTCCCCGATGGTAATGAGCCAATCATAAATCCCCTTTGTAATCGACGCATGCGCACGGCTGATTTTTCACCTGTTGAACGAACGCCGCCGATCCGTCAACGTTGGCTCTAGCTCCGGAATTAATAACACGCATATTTATTGTCTCCGGGTGTTATTTATCCTGCCGTTACACGATGTCTCACTACGGACTACACGAGGGTTCCTGAATAGGTTTATCTAGCAGGTCAGGAGGTAGCGAAGATGTAGTACCCTGGAATGCGAGGCAACAATTGTTGGGGTAACAGTTCACTGTGGTTTAAAGCGTTTTAAGTACATACCAGTGATCTTCCAGAGGTCGAAATTCGACAAAATATAATTCTATGTAAACCCCAAGCGGCACAAATAAATAATGGCTGTTTGCCAGAATGTTTTGCCACATTCTGCGTGAGCTGTTAAATCAAATTCATTTTAACCAGTGTCCTCACGAAAAACTCTCTTTCTTTCTCCCCTCCCTCATCTTCCTCTCACCCCCATCGCGCCTGGGTAAATTTGTTTTATGAGGAGTTAAAATAGATAAGAGAAGGGTGTAACCATTCCAGAAGTCAGTATTATTATTTATTAAAATTAATCCTGTTCTTGATGTTGCACTAGCATTTTACTTGCCTATTAATATAATGATTGTTAACGTAAATTTTCTAGAATTTTATAAATAGTACACCCTTGATCATACACTCCACAATCACACGTTAAGTTAATAATCAAGAAGTTTACTTATGCAGTTCTGTTTAAGTTTGATTTAGGATGACACCCTGTTATTATTTTCCTACGAATAACAAACATAAGCAAAAAAAAAATCGATGTACTTATAAGAATTAGTCTGTACACAAAGTTATACACATATACGTTGTAAGAGATCTTTCATATTCATAACAACACAAGGACAATATTAAAACTTGATATCAGAGCGGGAGTTTTATATTTTATGCTAATTCATAAGTGTGTAAGTAAAAGAGAATGAAAATAGTTTACTTTAGCTGCTGAAACGCGTTAAACTATAATAATTATTACAAAGGACATATCTTTATTTAACTTTAAACCCAAAT